>RJVU01036174.1:4634195-4687881 GCA_003731715.1 Anabarilius grahami | reverse complement strand
TTGTAACCTGATGGAACGTGTTCACCGTTGACTTTGAGAGGAGTGAGCACTACACGGGGCATCATCACTGCTTTCTTCCTTTGTCTCCCTGACTGTAAGAGAGATGGGAGAAATAATCATGAGCACATACACAGGTCCTCCACAGAAATGAAAAATAACAGTATGCTCAGAAGAGAATTTAAATTGAAATGCATATAACATCTGATAACATTTGAGAATGTTATGATTTAAAAATCCTAACATTCATCTTAAAAAAAAAAAAAATTAATGCAGGTACAAAGAATACAAAAGGAAAAGACAAGGTATAACTGTCCTGGAGATGAGTGGGCATTTTCAGTTCATTCTCAATGGGAGTTGAGTGACTGGCCTGAGCAGTGGATTTTGGGGTTGACAAGTGGTAAGAGCATCAAACTTGAACTTTATGCAGAAAATTTTCAACTTTATGCAAATGAGAGGGAAAAAGCATGAAGGCAGTCATAAGTTTCAAAATCTGCTGATTAGCACTGAAGTTTCTTGTGGATTCAGTGCTTAAATCACAAACAACTGTACTGCATTTACTGAAAATGATCAACCAAGCAAATGATCTGATTAGGATCTGACAATAAATTAAATTCAGGAAATCCCTGACCTAAACAATTCGCAAAGACAAAAAAATCCTTTGTCATGACTGATGTTGTCAGTGTTATCTGTGGGGTTTTCTTGATCTGACTCAACGTCAACTTTCTGCACTTCACTAATGACTCATTTTCACATACTGACATGTATTCAGCTGCCTTCCTGGCATAACTAGAGATCTGAGGAGGAGTTGAGTGCTGTGCATAAGGATGATGGTGAGATGGAAATCCATGCTTGGAGGGTCCTGCATGTAAAAAATTTGTTATTGAGGTGACGGTTCATTGTAAAAGTGAAGTTAGGCACTGCAGGTACCTGTGAGGAGCGACTGAGTCTTGTCTGTGGTTCTGTGGAGCAAGAGGCACTGGAGGAAGTCTCATCCACAGAGGCTGGAACAAAGAGGAGGAAATGAGCAGAACATTCATCAATAATTTTCATCTCAACAATTTGTACTTTAATTTTGTTCATGTGTTAATGAGATAGATAGATGGATAGAAAACCTCACCAATTTTTTTAAATTAAAATTTTAAAATACTGATTAAGGATTTCTACTTATAGTTGCTCATTAAAAAGATTTAGTAAATTAAATATGCACTCTTACAACAAACTACAACATATACGGCAGTAAAATGTCATAATTCAACAGTAATTCACTGTTATTTCTTATTGGTTATTCACTAACACATGGGCATAGGTGAACACTTCCGTTCCTTTATTATGCTTGTTGACTGATTGTTTGGTATTGGGAAGGGGGAGAATAGTGCAAAAGTTTACAATGTTAACATATTTGGCTATATTATTTATGCATTAACATTACATTTGTCTTCATATGTTTCATCACAATAAAATGTACCAAAATGTATCAATTTTGCATTTGATTGTAAGGAGGAGCATTTTCAACCAAGTCACAAATGAATTTTCCTACTACCTAGCCTCTCTGTGACCAAGCACTCACCACTCATAAATGCACAATATTTATTGGATTGCAAACTGCTCTGAAATTGCAAGCCAACAGAATGTGCAACAGTGCCACATTTTTACTTTGAAACAAGCAAAATCACAGTCTTTTGAATTTTATTAATCATATTAGGCTGTATAGTGATTCCCATCTTTCTTTTCCCAAATTTAACACCTCTAAAATGATAATTAAGACTTGTGTTATACCATTAAGATTATTCATGAATTTGATCAAATTTTAAAGACATTTTAAGAGCCTGTGGGATCCCGTGGGAATCCTAATAGAACAGCAGCTACTTCCTGGGCAAAAGATGAGATATGCAGTACTATACAACCATATTAAACTATCATTATTAATTATAAATGATGTATGAAAGTAGTATTCAGTATATACTTTGAAATAGGTATGCAAATATTCTATTCCGAAACAAAAGAAAAAAAAAGATACACTTAGGGTAATTGCTTTATGCAGAAAAATACTAGATGCCATAAGCATTATATTTTAATTATGGCTGATAAAGCTGATGTCTAGAATTGTCAGGCTTCAAAATAATATCAAACCACATCTACCAAGAATGAAAAGATTTTTTTTTTCTCCCCCCACACAAACGTGTAAAAAGGAGCAAATGTGAAATACATTGTGATTTCCAGGCATTATATTGCATGTATTCTCTTTCACACCACACACAAATACATGTTCTAAACCACTCTCATCTAGGTCACTGCTGGATGCGTCATGTGCTGCAGTATCCATGGCAACACACATCCAAAGCAAAAAAGAAATCAATGTCTCTCAGGCACTACATGCTTCTTAAGCTCAGGGTATTTAATGCTCATCACCATTTGGAATCAAAGCTTTTCTTAAAAACGAAAAGATGGGGCCTCTACTTTTCAGTTCTTTTATACGCTTCTATAATTTATAAGCCTGTTCCCCTTACTGGAAAAGAGGCTGAATGAATCAATTCTGGGGGGGAAAATGAACAGAATGACTAGTCCACACACCATCATTTTCACCACTAGCAGCAGCCGTCTCTGTAGAGTCACAGCTTTCCTGCTCTGCTCCTTCAACTGTTGCTGTGGTGGATGCTGTTGGAGTGCCAGTCCCATCTCCAGACTCGTTCGCTGTCGGACTCTTTGTCCACTGAAGTGCATTTTTCTGTAGGCATCAGTGGGTACATTCATATTTAACATAAATGGTTCATACAGCATTATTTTCAGCATTATATCTGGTATATACAGTATCTCACAGCAGTGAGTACACCCCTCACATTTTTGTAAATATTTTATTATATCTTTTCATGTGACAGCACTGAAGAAATGACACTTTGCTACAATGTAAAGTAGTGAGTGTACAGCTTGTATAACAGTGTAAATTTGCTGTGCCCCTCAAAATAACTCTACACACAGCCATTAATGTCTAAACCGCTGGCCACAAAAGTGAGTACACCCCTAAGTGAAAATGTCCAAATTGGGCCCAATTAGCCATTTTCTCTCCCCAGTGTCATGTGACTCGTTAGTGTTACAAGGTCTCAGGTGTGAATAAGGAGCAGGTGTGTTAAATTTGGTGTTATCGCTCTCACTCTCATACTGGTCACTGGAAGTTCAACATGGCACCTCATGGCAAAGAACTCTGAGGATCTGAAAAAAAAAAAGAATTGTTGCTCTACATAAAGATGGCGTAGGCTATAAGAAGATTTCCAAGACCCTGAAACTGAACTGCAGCACGGTGGCCAAGACCATACAGCGGTTTAACAGGACAGGTTCCACTCAGAACAGGCCTTGCCATGGTTGACCAAAGATGATGAGTGCACGTGCTCAGCGTCATATCCAGAGGTTGTGTTTGTGAAATAGATGTATGAGCATTGCTGCAGAGGTTGAAGGGGTGGGGGGGGTCAGCCCGTCAGTGCTCAGACCATACGCCGCACACTGCATCAAATTGGTCTGCATGGCTGTCATCCCAGAAGGAAGCCTCTTCTAAAGATGATGCACAAAGCCCGCAAACAGTTTGCTGAAGACAAGAAGACTAAGGACATGGATTACTGGAACCATGTCCTGTGGTCTGATGAGACCAAGATACATTTATTTGGTTCAGATGGTGTCAAGCGTGTGTGGCGGCAACCAGGTGAGGAGTACAAAGACAAGTGTGTCTTGCCTACAGTCAAGCATGGTGGTGGGAGTGTCATGGTCTGGGGCTGCATGAGTGCTGCTGGCACTGGGGAGCTACAGTTCATTGAGGGAACCATGAATGAGCAGAGCATGATCCCCTCCCTTCGGAGACTGGGCCGCAGGGCAGTATTCCAACATGATAACGACCCCAAACACACGAACACTGCCTTGCTAAAGAAGCTGAGGGTAAAGGTGATGGACTGGCCAAGCATGTCTCCAGACCTAAACCCTATTGAGCATCTGTGGGGCATCCCAAAACGGAAGGTGGAGGAGCACAAGGTCTCTAACATCCACCAGCTCCGTGATGTTGTCATGGAGGAGTGGAAGAGGACTCCAGTGGCAACCTGTGAAGCTCTGGTGAACTCCATGCCCAAGAGGGTTAAGGCAGTGCTGGAAAATAATGGTGGCCACACAAAATATCGACACTTTGGGCTCAATTTGGACATTTTTACTAAGGGGTGTATTCACTTTTGTGGCCAGCGGTTTAGACATTAATGGCTGTGTGTCGAGTTATTTTGAGGGGACAGCAAATTTACACTGTTATACAAGCGGTACACTCACTACTTTACATTGTAGCAAAGTGTCATTACTTCAGTGTTGTCTCATGAAAAGATATAATAAAATATTTACAAAAATGTGAGGGGAAGGAAGGAACTTCTGTGAGATACTGTAGTACTGTCATCTGTAAATATTTTTATTTTCTGTTTTTATGCGCTTATACATGAGCTTATTAGACCTTATTCATAGCAGTGCCATCTTTGATTTTTAACGGGAAAGCAAGCAAGGCTGTGAGGGATAGACATACATCTCTTCAGTGGGTTGCACTGTTATTTAATGTGTTTTGGGATTGTTCAGCTGATTAAACACTGCAAAAATATTTGTAACACTTTCTTTTTACAGTGCCGTAGTTACACGTTACTACATGTACTTACTATAGTAATAACAGTAATTATTCATAATTTACAAGTAACCCTAAACCAAACCCTAACCGTAACTCTATAATAAGTACATGTAATTACTCAAGTACTGCGTGCTGTTAACTATAATGCAACTACAGCACTGTAAAATAAAGTGTAACCATAATATCCTTCTAAGAAACTTCTGTAGCCAAAAAAAAAAACCCTCCAGAAAACATGATCTGTGGAAAATTATAAGAGATCTAGGAGCTTTATACAGCTTTTTACAGCGGATGCCATTGAAAACACATGAAGTCTATTCCCTCACAGCCTCGCTTTCATACCCGTCAAGGTGCTGCTCTGAATAAGGTCTATATGAGAAGAAACCTAAATGCTTTATAAGCAGCATATATTCACCTCTGATACATCAGTTTGATACTGTAAATGTGGTATGATGTTGCATGATCACCAAACAGCAAAGTACAGTCTGATTTAGATGATCGTTTGCTCGCTTATGGTAAAGAAAAACAGTTTTGTGTAATGAAAATGTGTACCTTTAATTCATTTTGTCATCATGTGTGTTTGACAGTCACTAAAGGATCACTAAACTTTTGCCATGAAAACACTACTTGTATGATAAATTTATAATTATTACGTTTTAGAAGGTATTAATTTTATATTTGAGGTACAATTGTCTGAAAACAAATATTTCCATACTCAGTTTTATTTTTAAAAAATTTAAATTTAAATTCAATACTATTCCATACTGTGTAGGAACCCGGAAAACAAGAGTGAAAATGTTTGAAGCATAGAAAGAACGCTAAAAGGTTTTATGGATTCTCTACCTTTAGGGTAAACAGACTCATCCTTCCAGGCAGCTTAAAGAAAATACTGTTCTTCACTCGGTCTCCTCTGACCTGAGAGTGAAGCATGGTGACCAGGCAAGCCAGTGGAGCTGTGCCGCTAATGAAAGGTAAAAGAGGGGTAGAAACGTGTAAGTGTCACTCAAGTAAGAAAGATTAAACGATTTTAATGGTAAAAATGCAACATATAGATCATTAAATTCATCTTACCTTCTATTTTGGGGTGAAAATGGTTTGAGAAAAAGAGAAACACAAAATATCCCATTATAAAGATACTCCAATAAAGTCAGTCAAGAGACAGCATTAAAAAAATAATACTCATAAACATGGAAACAAATCTAAAGCATGAATATCACTGCCCAAACAGAAACAATACATTTATGTTTATGAATGCATTATACCAGACCTCATTTCTTTCAGCCCCTTTGTTTGGATGACATGCAGAATTTGTTTGGGTGTCATTGGGGCATCAGAAAAATTCTCCAGAACCTGCAAGAGGTCAAACAAAGGAAATCAAATGAACAACTTTCCTATTTAGTATGTTTTTTTGTTTTTTTTAATGATTAGTCTATTAAATGGCCATCAGTTTAATTGGGCTGGTTCTGGATTCATCTCACCCCAATCGAATGCATTTCTCTGGGGATGGTTACATTATGTTTTTATGTTCAAAAACAGCCAGGCATAGTGCAACTGAATGATCCAGAGAGATTTTTTAAATAATTTTTAACTTGACACACAATTTTAAAAACAACTTGGTATGAGAGACTCAAAAACAGTTGCACTGTGGCTGTCAAAGACGTCCACCTTTATCTGTATGGATGTAGCAGCAATTTAAAGAGGATGAATTAAAAAAGACAACCTTTCAGTGAGGGTTTTAATGTGAAAACCGCTTAACAGTTTAAGCACAGCAAGCCAGCTTGCCAATTACAACACCATAGCAATTCATACTTATTTTAAGACCTCCATGCCAGTTTTAACAGAAGCACTCAGCTTTCTTATTTTAGGTCCATATTACACAGGTTCTGCACAATGTTTCAGCAAGCATAACATCGAACTGCAGCAGCTCCACACAGCAGAGCAATTCCAGATGTATGAGACAGGCTTTTAGCCTATATGAAAGTAAGGAGAAAAAAAAAAAAAAAAGACACTAACACAGATGAAATTATGTAGCATGTGTGAACATTATTCACAGAAAATGTGGAATGGGGAAGGGTGTATTAATATTAATACCATATTTTTAACGTTTCTCTCCACATTGATACAGAACAAATAAGAAGTAACCTTCTGACCACTTGGGGGTTAAAATGGGAAGCACTGCATCCACTTCCACTGAGCCCAGCTGAGTCTAGACTAGAATCAAGGACATTGAAACAGGAAATGGAAGAGCACAAGCTATAAAAGAAATGTGCGCTAAATTAAATTATAAAATACCAGGTGCACTTCCTGCAAGGAAGCAGGCACGAAAAAACATCAAGCTGTGAGAACTTCAACCAAACTACTATGCCAATGTCAAGAAGACAAACTTCATAGTTATTTATAACACAGTCCTGACAAGGCACCAAAGCTTGTGTGTACGTAATGCAATTGAAAGGCTCGGTACATTTACGCATTGCTTCTGTTGAGCCGTGCATTGTGCCAGCCTGGTCTCTATTCCTCTCACCCCAGATATTTCATGGTACCATAGGGAATGCAAAATGGAGCAATATTATACACTACCATAATTCATAGAGCAGACACTATTCCTAACATGTATGCATTTAAAAATGTGTGGCTTAGTATTCTTGAAGTCATGATGAAATGGAAATAGTGACAGATCTTTTCTTCAGCACTGATGCGCAGCCAAGTGAAGCAAAGTATGAAAAAAGAACAAATGTAGGGAGAGGACTTCTATCCATTGGTTGTAGATTGGATGGAGGTACATCTGAATGCAAGCTTGCAGTCGACTGTAAGAAAGGGTCGGATAAAAGCATTGAAGTAGTCTGTCGTTTCAATGGAACATCAAATTATGATATTTTGATTGAAAATTATGCTGTCATTTTTTTTAACTGAAACATGCATTGATGAATTGTTCACAATAAGATCAATAACATGCATTTAGAAAATAGGTATGGTGAATTTTCATTTTATGCCAAGTTGCCAACTTTAAAGGTTTAGATCACCCAAAAATTTTATTTCTGTCATTAATTACTTACCCTCATGTCGTTCCACAACCGTAAGACCTTCATCCATCTTCAGAACACAAAAATATTTTTTTCGACAAAATCCCAAAGAGAAAGCAACGTAATTACCATATTCAAGGCCCAGAAAAGTAGTAAAGACATCATTAAAATAGTCCACGTCACTACTGTGGTTCAACCTTAATGTTATGAAGCTTCTCTTCCCTGTCAGTCTCCTACGCTGTTTATGTGGTAGACACAGTGCAGCGCTTCCGTGTTCTACGTCAGAATGACGGCTCAGTATTGGCCGACGCTGTTCACATGAGCAGCACGACACATGCTTGTGATGCTGATGCAGGAGCTGGCCAATACTGAGTCGGCGTTCTGACGTAGAACCCTGAAGCGCTGCACTGTGTTTATTACGTGAAGAGCATAGGAGACTGACACAGAAGAGAAGAAATTGTTGAATAAAGTTGTCATTTTTGTTTTGTTTCTGCGCACAAAAAGTATTCGTCGCTTTATAACATTAAGTTTGAACCACTGACGTAATAGTCACGTGGACTATTTTAATGAAGTCTTTACTCATTTTCTGGACCTTGAATGTGACATTTATGTTGCTTTCTCTTGGGGAAAAAACCTCTGAGATTTAATCAAAAATATCTTAATTTGTGTTCTATGAACGAAGGTCTTACGGGTTTGGAACGACATGAGGGTGAGTAATTAATGACAGAAATTTCATTTTTGGGTGGACTCAACCTTTAAGATACAGATCTGGGGATGTCTGAAGTACTGGTCAAATATCTTCTGAGAACTAGCTAAAACTCTTTCTGCATGAAAAGGCTCTGAAGCTCATTTAAGTCAGTGACGTTTCCCCTCATTCCCACAAACATCCTATTTGATTTTGTAGAGAATGCAATATTAAAACAGCCACAAAAAACAAACCACAGCTTCACCCACATCCAGCATCAGGACTAATGAGAACCAAATTTTCTTTCACAAAGTAAGCCATGTCTTTTCAACACACCAAAAACGGCTACACACCATTACAGTCACCTTAAGGAAGGAACCATTGTGAATGACCAGAAACACTAAAATAGGCGGCCTGCTTCACATTTCCTATTGCAACCAAGTGTATCACCAAGATGATCTGATATACACTGGCCTTGAGCCTAAGTATCTGGTTGCATCTGACTCCCAAAGCTGCCATTTCACACTGCTGCTTTGTTTCAATGTCATTATATAATGCTGCACTGCTCTTTGAAGCTTCTTAAATCACTCATACAACTGAATCATTTAAAAGACCCAATCGTCCTATAATTAATGGAATTGAAATATGATGGCAGGTAGTAAGCAGCACTTGCATTCAAAGCATTCAGTCTATTTGGTTTTGAGTGTGCTCTTGTGCCCGCATCTCCCCGAGAGCCTGTCCCATTACTACAGGTGAGGAGCTGGTAGGTGACTACTTTTCCTGGTATACAGACATGCCCATACCTGCTTCCCAAAGCTCAATCACTGCATGTGATACCTGCAAAAGTGCTCAGTCCTAAAATTTGTTTTGTTGGTACAAGTTGATAATATTCTCAGATATATCACCAACAATACTTTAAGTAAAACGGATATCTGACATTAGATGTGTTTTTATTCAGATTTGGCATCACTTTTGATATGAATTATAGGTTCTAAATGGTGACAGTTGATACAAGCAGTGGTTCTCTAGCACATGGGATCCCCACCCAAAACGACAACACTTGAGTTTCAAGATCTACTCTTACCAGATATCACTTCTGTAGCTTCATCCAACCTTTCTCACGCTTAATCTCAAACTAGCCATAAGCAAAATTGCAGAGATAACCTATCTGGTCTGTTTGGGTGGATCAAATTCAAGAGCGAACACTGTTATGATCACCTAGAAAAGCAGACAAAGACCTGACAGACATAATGATTATAACCACACAAAATTTAACAAAGAAAGAAAAAACGCGTATGAATTCAGCTGCACGGGTGTATTTTGTCTGTGACACTGTTTCTAACATGATTCTGATAATGGAGAGCATTTTATTTGATGTGGTTTCACATTATAACAGTTCAGCTTCTACTAAAGCCCTTTATAATTAGAACAAAACTAAAATGAAGGTCTAGGAGGTCAGACATGTATCTTATTTAAATACCAGTCGTTGCAATAAGATTAGACACATTTTCCATTGAATTTGCACCAAATGCAACAACAACAAAAAAACTATGAAGACGCAGATCATATAAAACAAAAGCATCTTCCCTGAAGCATGAACTGCAGAATGAATAATTCACTTAATATATGCACTACTGACCACTGTGGAGAATAAAGGAGAAACCCTCCTATCATAACAGCAGATGCATAGCTGTTTTGTCTTTACATGATAAGAAACACGCAAAACTGTACACAGATGTATACTGATACAAATATAAATCAAAAACAAAATAAATTTCATGTTTAGTATCCAAAACTAACAAAGATCATCAATCGATTACGAACTGGACAAAAACAGAAATATGGCCTACTATCTCAGGTGCTGCTTAAAACAAACAAGAGGCACAAATGAGTATTTAAGACACACATTTGTTAAAACTGGTCTTTGATAACATGAAACGACACTGAGTATTTTCAGCATTTTATTCAGCTCGCTGAAAGAAGCCCTGCAAACAAAGGGTCAAACAGGCAGAGCTGCTGCTAATACGCTAGGCTACCAGCAAGGGCTCTTTCATTCAAATGGGACACAAACCCTAGAAATGTAACGCTTATGTTGTCAAGGTAAATACAGGAACCATGTATTAAGAGCCAAGTCAACGCAAAGGTAAAAGTTGGGTTATGAAACATCACACACTGTTTATAGATACACAAACAGCAGCGGCGGCGCCTGGATGTGTCCAACCCGACAACAGCTCGAGCCCAGCGCGAGACAGCTTTGTTCGCGGCTCTCGTACAACACCCCTAACCCTACGCTCAGAAATTAAACCCCAATAATTTTATTGAAAATTATTAATATATTACCATACGAGCTGCCTCTGCCCACGTGCGCTCCTTCTTTCTCTTCTGTTTGTCCTTCATGTTGTCGCGAGGGTGCGGATTTCTGCAGCGGATATGAAACGTGTGCGTGATACAAGGCAAACCCGCTAGCGTGCTAGGCTAGCTGCAACACCAAATGGGTCTTTGATTCCTTTCCACCTCTAGTACTTGCGTAGTCGCTCCGTTTAAACTCGCACGCGTTTCTGTAAAACGGTTTGCCAATAAAGAGATCGGTTGTTGCAGCGGCGGCGGTCCAGGGAGTTTTTTGTAACGTCTCACTGGTTAAATAGTGGTAAACACAGACAGGGCGCAGAACAGACTCGAGCCCCAGCAGCTTTTGGCATACTGCAGGAAATCCTCACTTTGGAATGCAAGACGACGAGGAGAACACAACAATGAGGTCAAAGGTCAAACACACTGCAGGAATGCAACACAAAAACAATTCTTCCCATCCCCCTCTTCTTCAGTCGCTCCTACAGCCGCGGCTCATCTGACGCATCTGACGGGATGAGGCCACTCCCATTGTTATGTGCGGCGACATCAAACGTGATTCATATTAGGCAGCACGACGCAGATATGAAAATACTAGAATTATTATTTTTTTGTGCTTCGAAGTTTCTCTAGGGGTGTCTACTACATAAAACGATCTCAAACGCTTTAAACCGTTATTTAAAGTAAAATACAGCAAATAAAATGAAAATATCAAGGTCCTGTGGGCGAATAAATCTATCTTGTAAATTTGTATATTATTATTTTATTCTTTTTATTATGTATCGTGTCTTGTCGCTGTCACTCTGTTGCACTGTGGAGCTTCTGTCACTAAAACAAATTCCTAGTATGTGTAAACAACATACCTGGCAATAAAGCTCTTTCTATTCTATTCTATTCTATTCTATTAGAACTGGACCAATTTAACAATTGTTACCAAATCGAATTAAATAATAATTATGTTTTAAATACGGAAACTGTAATAACATGCTTTACATGCTTCCTTTTATGGAGCTTTGACAAAGGGGGAACTTTAATTAAACAGTGTGTCATATAAAATGTTCACATAAAATTTACTCTTCCATTTATAGTTGACTATAAAGTTATTTTTATTATAATGTTTTCCATAAGTATTTAATAGGTTAAGAAGATTTCTTTAAATTAGTTATTAAAGTGCATTTAGGACCCGTGGGCTTTTATTTTGAAAAGCTTTGAATAACCGGAAAACATAACTGAAACAAATATAATTCAGTTCGTTTCAAAGATTGCTTTAGTGAATAAAGAAATGTTGTCTCAAAGTGGAGTTGTTTTTTATTGATTGTAATATAATGTATATATATCAAATAATACAGCAAATAACATGTTCATGTTATAGCTTTTGAGACACTGCGGGGCTTTTCATAGCCGCCATCTTTGTTCGGGGCAAAGATGCCGAAAAGTTGTTCTGCATATAATTGCACAAATAGGTACAATAACAAAAATCCTGAGATCACGTTCCACAGGTAGGAAATGATAGATAAGCTCACTGTCATTATGATTTGAGGGCATTATATTAAAAAAGGTTTCCTAAATATTTTTTTGACTTTCTCCATCATCTTATGTCAGGTTCCCTTTCAGCAAACCATCGGTTCTGAAACAATGGTTAGATAACATTGGACGTGACGACTTTCAGCCAAGGAAGCACATGGTTATCTGTTCACTTCATTTCACCCCGGACTGTTTTAGTGGTTTGGGCAACCGCAAAAATCTGTTGTGGAACGCAGTGCCAACTCTCTTTGCAGTCCCACATCAGGATGCACAGGTAAATTAGGTCACATTAATTTAAATACAACTAATACCCAATGTGCTTTTCATCTGTCTCATTGACACCTTTCTACCGTCAGCAAAATAATTCTAGGAAGAGGCTGAAGAGAGCTTTAAACCCTGCTGCTGATAAATGTGATGGCATTGCACCTGATAGGACACCTCCTTTCACTGAGGATACTCAAACTGAAGAGGTGCATGAGGATGCTCAACACTTTCACAGTAATGTAGAGGATTTCTGTCAAAACACAAAGGTGAATATTTTATCTTACAACCTACTCCTATATTTCTGTGTAAATACAATACTTATGCATTAAATGCTTTTTTTAAACCAGGATTTTGCTGCCACAGACCACACCTATGCCCTTTCGGATCCATGCACGACCAAAGCCCGTCTGTTTAACGTTTTAGATGCCAACAGATGGCTACAGAGAAGGTTGCAGACCAAATGCAGAGTGATAAAAAGAATGAAAATTAAACTGCAAGATGCTCAAAGAGAACTTCTGACTTTGCGTCGACAGCTCAACTATAGATACACACATCGCCAAAGACACTGACAGCTCCCAATACAGTGTGGCAGTGGCTCCAAGACCTAGTCAAGCAGTAATAAAGACCTCGGGCTGCACAAACATCTATGAACTATAAAGGAGGCTGAACTTTTGGTCATGGGAAAGGGGTTATTGTGTGCAACAAATTTATTTCTGTTTTTTTCTGTAATTGGACGGATAAGTCCAATTAAATCTATACTTTGGTTTTGATAGGACTTGTATGAAACATTTTATGCCCCACCCAAAAGAAGTATATTTTAGATTAAATAGAAAAACACTTTACACTAAGGTCACATTAGTTTTAACGCATTAACAATGAGCAATATATTTGTTTCAGTATTTATGTAACGGTGTTGATGTTAATTACTAGTGCAACTGTTCACTCCATTATATTAACTATAACAACTTCTGATTTTAACACTGTATTAGTAAATGCTGAAATTAACCAAGATTAATACATGCTTCAGAAGCATTTTTAATTTTTAGTTCATGCCAAGTAATGTTTAACTAATGTTAAATATAACCTTATTGTAAGGTTATTAAATTATATCAAATATCACCCTGCTAATTAAGTTGAGGAAACATTATGTAAGGTTTTTTTTAATAAATCTGATTCTTGTGTACACCATTCAAACACAATACACATTTCCGTCATTCCTTGATGATTTATTTTAAAAATGACAGTCTATACTTGCTGCAAGTGGTAGGCCATTAGGTAAAATATAACAAACACCTTTGAACAAACTTCAGGCCAACAATTATAGATTGTCTTTTTTAACATAATTCAAATGGCAAGTGTGCAGAATGAACATTTCATATAAATGATATCACTCAAAAAGGAAACAAAGAGGTGTCGTACAGCCAGTCTTTCAAAGAAAAGATTAATCAAGACATAAATTAATTCTCTTTCATAAAGACCCCAAATACCAAAAGGACAAAAAATTTAAATCAACCAAAGACTAATAAGGGTGTAAATCTTCCCTATATGAAATATGGCACTAAAATGCAGGGATTAAGGGAGATGTAAAATCAAACAGAGGATGTTCCACTATTATTCCTTCATCCACTGCTATTCAAGTCTTTGGACACAAGGTGGGAGACTAGCCCTACATGAGATTTAGTACACAGTTCACATTCTGTTTCCTCAACCAGCACAAACTGACAGTACCGGCATATTGTGTGCATTGGCCCCTTCAATTCCTATGACACTGCTGGCAGACGTGGAGTATGAGAGGTGGGCCTCCAAATATTAGACTCAAGGGAGTGAGATGAAAGAGAAAAATAATACAGATGATTAAGCAGTCAGGGTTTCACTAAGAACATGCCTTGCCTCCTAAACACTTGCAAGATCATTTATTTAGAAGCCGGTGGTACAAAATGTCAGACATAGAAAGAAGGTTGACAGCTGGGGTACACCAGTTCCTGTGGGATTCAGTGAGACGGATCAAGCAGCAGTGGTTTCTCAGTGATGTAATGAGGGTAAAATAGCTCTCTCTGGTGAGTGCTGATTACAGGCACTGTTGTGGATCCATATTTGAAGAAGAGGGGCTTTGTTTAAAAATGGTTATGAGGCCTACCAACACAAAATGATATCTTTTGTCTAGCTTTTTCTGGGAAAGGCCATCATCTAATTAGTGGAAATCCAGCAAATTAAACGTTCCAATTAAATGTTCTAATTTGCAAACAGACATCATGTAGAATAATATTTAAAACAGAACAAAATAAAGGATAAATAGGTATATGAAGACTTTTAAGGGCACAGAGTGTTTCCAGGGCACTACTCCAAAACATCTGTGTCTCATCAGTCTATACCAGTCCAAGCTGTCCCTTTTAGCTCAAGACATACATGTTCCTAACTGTCATTATCAATCCTGTGGGCTAGAAGAGAGGAAAGACAAAAGAACATGGGATTTTAAATTTCAATTGGGAACAGCATTCATCTTCACTGCTGGTAAACGCATCATGAAGTCAGGATTACATGGATTAAAATAAATGCTCTAAAACCAACTGCAAACGGTCGTGTTTGATTTGCATACTCACATTGTTTTGGTATCCTGAGTGCTTCTGTGTCACCACATAGAACTTGGTGCATCACACCTCTGAACTGATACAGCATCTTCAGACTCTTTTCCTCACCTACACAGGGGTCGTAGAAGCCTGGTAAACCAGCCTGAGGACATTCATGCAAAAACAACCAATTAATACCTGCAACAGCGCATAACATTAGGGGTGCAGCAGTTCCAATTTCTCAAGTTTTTTTGGGGATAATTTTTGTGGGTTTCGGAAACGTTTGTTAAACAGAGAAGTGCAACATTAGGTCATTTGATATATGTTGAGATTGACATTTTTTCGATATTTTTACAATGGAAAATAAATGTAATTTTAATTAGGGCTGGTAATAGATTACACATTTTAATCAATTAATCGCACCCGTTTTGTGCGATTAATTGCATTTAATCGCACGCTTAATGTGAAATTAAGCATATATTACACCATTTATCTTGCTTAACACGTTCATTTAAGGGTGATTGTCACAAAACTGTATTTTCTGCAAGCTTTTTTTCAGAGTAAATTTAGATGTCTTTCCAAAAAAGGACACTTTAATAACCAAATAATATAAGGAATCCATATAATTCTTAAATTTATGCACACACAAAAACAAAAAAACATTAAAGAAAAAACTTCACAATGTATAGTATGTGCACAGTGCAACAGCAAAGAGCTTGTTTACATTTTAGACAAGTCAAGTTGCATACCGAACAGGACCACATGGAGATGCCAAAAAAAATAAAAAATAAAATAAACTAAATCATCCGCCTCGACCTGACTGCATATACCTAACTAGCAGTACACGGATCCAATTCAGAATTACTAAACACATGAAAAATCAAAACATTATCCTGAATGTGTATGGAAATAATGTACTGAAAAGTGTCTGTGCATAAATATGTTGCAGCGCTTCCAAGTTCTATGTCAGAACGCCGGCTAATACTGAGCCAGTGTTCGGACGTAAGCACGGAAGCTCTGCAACGTAAATAGAATGACAGAGGTTATTTTTGTTTTGTTTTTGCGCACAAAATGTATTCCCGTAGCTTCATACTGGACCTTGAATTAGGTAATTTTGTTGATTTCAATGGAGGATAAAAAAAACTCTCGGATTTCATCAAAATATCTTAATTTGTGTTCTGAAGATGAACGAAGGTCTTACGGGTGTGGAACGACACGAGGCTGAGTAATTAATGACAGAAATTTCATTTTTGGTTGAACTAACCCTTTAACGTTGACAGCCCTAATTTTAGTATATTTTAAAATGCTATTTATTCCTGTGATGACAAAGCCGAATTTTCAGTAGCCATTATTACAGTTTTCAGTGTCACATGATCCTCAGAAATCATTCTAATAAGATAAAATGGTGCTCAAGAGACATTTTTTATTATCATCAATGTTGAAAACAGTTGTGCGGCTTAATGTTTTTGTGGAAACCTTGATACATTTTATTTCAAGATTGTTTGATTAATGAAAGGTTCAAAAGAACAGCATTTATTTGAAATATAAATCTTTTGTAACATTATAAATGTCTTTACTGTCACTAAATGCTTAAATGCTTTAAATCTTTGCTGAATGAAAATAATTTCTTTAAATAAAATCTTACTGACCTGAAACTTTTGAACTGTAGTGTACATTTGCATCTTTGTTTATAATTTTACATTAAAGGTGCTCTAAGCGATCCTGGGTGGAGTAACTTTCTGTTGACGTTCGAAGTGTTGTCAAACAAAACAGAGGTTAGCTAGACCCTTCCTCCCCCTCCCCTCCGTGCTTCCTGAAACAGTCATGAACGCGCATTTAAAATCATTCTTGTCGGTTATTGGCTGGAGCATGTTTATTATGTTTTGTGGTCCAGGCTGCACAGTTTGTTTTTGTGTCCGTTTTTGGAGCTTGTGGCGACTACAGAGACCGCGTTTTTTTTACAGTGTGTTCAGGAGACAGGCAGCTAGCAGATAGTGAGGAGATGTTTGCTGTATGTGACAAAAAAAGTTTTGGCCTAAAAACGCGTGACATCGCTTAGAGCACCTTTAACTTGCAGTTTCTTTTCCCCCTCTTTCAGTACAGCTTTTCAAAAATAACCAAAAGTACTTCATTAACATTTGATTTTTCAAAAACAAAATCAAGCAACAGGAAACCTAAAAACTAGACTAAACTAGAGAAACATGTTGTGAATTATTTGCTATTCTAATAACTCTCAATACTCTCATCCCTTATTTCTCTTTTGTAAGAAAACAAATGACAAAGTGCTTTACCTTTGAGGCTTCTGTGAGAATGAGCTTCGAGTCCTTCACCAGGCACTGTAGAGGCACCGTGACATCAATGACCCTTGCCCTTTCGTGTTTACGGCTGTTGTCTGTGACAAACTTGCCATACCAGGCGTTGAGGATGATCAGACCTGGAATACAAGAACACCGAGTCACCAATCCTCACTTAGCAGAAAGTTCAAATCATAGTTTGATCATGACCAATGCTATTGGGAGTTATGCGGTCATACCCATTCTGGACTCCTCTGCTTCAATAATTCTACGCACAGACTCTTGCATCAGCAGAACCTAGAGAAAAGATTTCAAGTAAGACTGCTTGTATATGCACACAGTGAAGGCACACATTTATCACCCTGACACAGCGACTGATGTGCAGATAGGAACGATAGCCTGACGCTAACTCATTGTTTCTCCAAACACAAAGCGCCTGCCGTGAAAGTTATGACCACTTTAAACGGCCATGCATTATAAATTATTTGCAGTGTATTTAGACATTATGAACTCACAGCTGCTTCTGCCTCTTGCTTCTTCTTGGCGACGTCTGATGCCGAGCTCTCCCGCTGCTTCTCAAGCTCCCTAAACAAAAGGTTCAATGTTAATTTACCATTTGCTCTTTAACTCAGTTTCACAGCTATTTAAAAGGATTTCAGTCTATTATTTTCCAGACTCGTGGGGGATAAAGTTCGGAGAAGAGTGTTTGGAAGTCAACTGGCCCATAAAAGACAACAAAATGAAACAGGTGGAGAATGTGACTGCGATTCTGCAATGTAATCAGCTAAAAAGGCTTACTGTTCCTGCTGAGCACGAACATAAGGTCTGATAACCAGCCGCTGGATGGCCAAGTAGAACACAAGGGGTCCGACAGTGGCATAAAACACGGCGCTGGGTAGAAGCTGGTCTGTTAAGTGAATGGGGAAGAAGTACGTCTGACTCGCTCGGTTCAACCTGAGAGACAAAAACACCACAATTTCAGAGCAACTGAAAAACTGCTAATGGGAAACCGCTTCAAAATGATCAAACGCATATTACTTGATCTTGAGAGAGACGCCCTGAGGTACTCCAACACTGACAGTAGCACCCAGGACACTGTGCCTACTGATCTTAGTCTCGGCACCGTATTCCACCACCGTACCGAAAAACCCTGACCTGCAACGCGAGTGCTGTTTAGATTGACAGGCTAGAAAATGTGAACCATCAAACATTTGAGGACGAATGATTGGTTGTGACTAGCCACAAATAAACTGCAGGTCATGTGAGTCACAGTCTGCATTTACACTGCAAGGCCAAATGCACAGATCCAGTTTGTTTACATTCATTTTAGACTAGCAGTCTTCAACCCCACAACAATACTGCAGTTTTCGCCATATTTGATCATAATTTATAATATGGATCAAATAAAAATACAATGTTAACTCAAAGGGATAGCTCACCCAAAAATGAAAATTCTGTCATCATTTACTCACCCTCATGTTGTTTCAAACCTGTAAGACCTTCGTTCAACTTTGGAACACAAATGAAGATGTTTTAATGAAATCTGAGTGATTTCTCTCCCTCCATTGACAGCTACGCATCTACAACTTTGAGTCTTCAAAAAGTTAATAAATAGATAGTAAAATTAATCCAAATGAATTAAGTGGTTTAGACCAAATTTTCTGAAAAGACTTAATCACTTTATATGATGAACAGTTTGAATTTAAGCTTTTATTCACATATAAACATTGATCAGCGAACATAAAAGCTCAACCAAACCTGCTTGATGCACAAGAACAAACATCTTTCGGAAGCTCAAACGTGCTGCGTAACACACGAGAATGAGCCTGATTGGATCTTACAGAAGTTCAAACATGCTGCATAATACACGAGAATGAACCTCATTGGTTCTTACAGAAGTTACAGTGCTTAAGCTTCCATTTACCACAACTGATGTATGTGTTGATGAATGTTTATATGTGAATAAAAGCCTAAATTAAATCTGTTCAGCATATAAAGAGATCCGAGTCTCTTCAGAAAATTTGGACTAAACCACTCGATTCATATGGATTACTTTTACGATGTATTTATGAACTTTTTGAAGTGTCAAAGTGGTAGTTGCGTAGCTGTCAATGGAGGGACAGAAAGCTCTCAGATTTCATTAAAAATACCTTCATTTGTGTTCCAAAAAAGAACGAAAGTCTTATGGGTTTGGAACAACACAACAATTTAAATTTTTGGGTGAACTAACCCTTTAAATTCAACTAAAGCTTGAAACAAAGCTTAAAAAAAAAAAAAACTCAAAATAGGCTGTATGAATATAAAGAAAGGTGAATTTTTACATACAGATAAACATTACATTTCTAAAATAACAAAATTAAAATACCTCTTAATCGCTCATTTTATTTGTGCATGCAATTCACATTTAGGGAATTCAATGCATTCAATAACTTCACTTAAGCCTATTATAATCAGTTCTGTAAAAATGACAAAGAATCTGCTAAGATTATGAGAATCAGATACAAGCATTTAGAGATAAGACAATATATAAGATTTTGTCCAAACTGGATGCATAAAAATTGTTTACAAAATTGTTTGTGGATTACACACGCAAAAAAAGATCAAATATGTTCCATATAGGGATGGGCAACAACTTTAAAGCACAATATTCTTAAAAAAATTTGTATAATAATATATTTCACAATATAGATTGTTTAAAAAAAACTGTCCAAAATATTCTATTGAGAGAATCTTAATTTCATCATAAAAACCATGAATAAAAATACTGTGCATAATGATACTCAAAAATAAAGTGGTAGACAAAATGTAACCACTACACTTTAAACTGGAAGTGCAAGATTTTTGGTTAAAAGTGTAGCCAAAAAAAAAAAAAAAAAAAGCCATCTATATGTAAAACACAAAAAGAAAAAAGGCAGCATCCAGAGATACATACTTGACAGAGCCCTTGATCTTGGTCTGATCATCATCCTGGAATTTGTACTGGTAGCTCATCATAATAAACGAATGTGGAATTCCCAACTATGGCAATAAAAAAAAGTGGTAAGTCCTAAGAACAATGGTTGGGGAAAAAAAAAAACTTTGGCATAAAGATCAGGCAATGTCTGTGCAAAACAGCAACTGACCTGCACAGCAAAGGTGAAATGACTGCTTTTGGTGTCCCTGACGATGCTGGTATTCATGGAAGACTGAGTTCCCCATCGCCACTGTAAATAACCCATAGTGTTTTTGTCCAGGTGACGTGCAAGCATAGTAGTGAGACCCGGCCGTATACCACGGGATGAAAACTGCATGCCACAATGAGCTGTTGTAAAGCTAAAAAACACAAAAATATCTCAGTATACAATATACTCAATAGTATGCAACTTATAACAAAAAAATAGCATATATTTTTCAAAAACGGCTTAATCATAAATAAAGGTTTAATAATTAAAGTAACTTGCTCAAACACCGCTGATATGCGCTGGACTCACCAGCGTGAAGTCAAGTTACGGAAAATCTTTAACCCGAAGAGAGGGCCATGTGTGTCTCCTGCCCCAAACTCAACCTGTATTAAACATATATAAATCATGTTCGGTTTCATGCTAAGCAAACATTATAATCCAGTCCATGATTAGTATGAAAAGGCATTAACTCAATGTCCTCACCTCTCCCCACCCCTTAGCCGAGGTAACTCTTCGCAAGGCCAAGTTAATGTTTCCTCCCCCATTGCCATTGTGTGTGGAGAGAGAGCCAGAAAGAATGGCTGTGTCTGAGGTTGTAAGAGGGGCCTGTGAAAGGAATGATAGACAGCATATAAAACTTATGACTGTATCAAGATCAGAGTCAATGACATATATGTGTTTCCATGATAAAGAAAAAAAATGTTGTAAAAGGAAGGAAAATCTAGTTTAAAACACTTGTCTCTTAGAAATGTGCTCTTTGTATTTATGAATCAAAAGTTTAAGTTTATTGACAAATATAAATATATGGAATGTATATATATATACACGATGTATTTGTAAAAATATTAACAAATACAATAGGGAAAAAAAGAAAGTGTCATGTCAATGACCCTTATTCTGAAAGCATATTTACATGTAAATACTTTCATTGTATCTAATCATAATTTAATAATAGATGGCCTACTCTACCGTTCAAAAGTTTGGGGTCGGTAAGTGTTAAGTGTAAAAACAAATGTTTATGTAAGAAGTCTCTTATGTTCACTTGTTATGTTATATGTATATACATACACACATGTATAAATTAATGTGTATATAAACACACACACATACACATATACAGGTCCTTCTCAAAAAATTAGCATATTGTGATAAAAGTTCATTATTTTCCATAATGTATTGATAAAATTAAACTTTCATATATTTTAGATTCATTGCACACCAACTGAAATATTTCAGGTCTTTTATTGTTTTAATACTGATGATTTTGGCATACAGCTCATGAAAACCCAAAATTCCTATCTCAAAAAATTAGCATATCATGAAAAGGTTCTCTAAACGAGCTATTAACCTAATCATCTGAATCAACTAATTAACTCTAAACACCTGCAAAAGATTCCTGAGGCTTTTAAAAACTCCCAGCCTGGGTCATTACTCAAAACCGCAATCATGGGTAAGACTGCCGACCTGACTGCTGTCCAGAAGGCCATCATTGACACCCTCAAGCGAGAGGGTAAGACACAGAAAGAAATTTCTGAACGAATAGGCTATTCCCAGAGTGCTGTATCAAGGCACCTCAGTGGGAAGTCTGTGGGAAGGAAAAAGTGTGGCAAAAAACGCTGCACAACGAGAAGAGGTGACCGGACCCTGAGGAAGATTGTGGAGAAGGACCGATTCCAGACCTTGGGGGACCTGCAGAAGCAGTGGACTGAGTCTGGAGTAGAAACATCCAGAGCCACCGTGCACAGGCGTGTGCAGGAAATGGGCTACAGGTGCCGCATTCTCCAGGTCAAGCCACTTTTTGAACCAGAAACAGCGGCAGAAGCGCCTGACCTGGGCTACAGAGAAGCAGCACTGGACTGTTGCTCAGTGGTCCAAATTTTGCATGTCATTCGGAAATCAAGGTGCCAGAGTCTGGAGGAAGACTGGGGAGAAGGAAATGCCAAAATGCCTGAAGTCCAGTGTCAAGTACCCACAGTCAGTGATGGTCTGGGGTGCCATGTCAGCTGCTGGTGTTGGTCCACTGTGTTTTATCAAGGGCAGGGTCAATGCAGCTAGCTATCAGGAGATTTTGGAGCACTTCATGCTTCCATCTGCTGAAAAGCTTTATGGAGATGAAGATTTCGTTTTTCAGCACGACCTGGCACCTGCTCACAGTGCCAAAACCACTGGTAAATGGTTTACTGACCATGGTATTACTGTGCTCAATTGGCCTGCCAACTCTCCTGACCTGAACCCCATAGAGAATCTGTGGGATATTGTGAAGAGAAAGTTGAGAGACGCAAGACCCAACACTCTGGATGAGCTTAAGGCCGCTATCGAAGCATCCTGGGCCTCCATAACACCTCAGCAGTGCCACAGGCTGATTGCCTCCATGCCACGCCGCATTGAAGCAGTCATTTCTGCAAAAGGATTCCCGACCAAGTATTGAGTGCATAACTGAACATAATTATTTGAAGGTTGACTTTTTTTGTATTAAAAACACTTTTCTTTTATTGGCCGGATGAAATATGCTAATTTTTTGAGAAGGACCTGTATACAGTGGGTACGGAAAGTATTCAGACCCCCTTAAATTTTTCACTCTTTGTTATATTGCAGCCATTTGCTAAAATCATTTAAAGTTCATTTTTTTTTTCCTCATTAATGTACACACAGCTAGCGATGGGACGGTTGATACCGGGGCTCCGATGCAGTTTTCAAAGCACTATTGTATCACACACTGTACCGATGCTTGTATCAAAATGACAATACCACGTGATTGATGACGTTTGAAGCTTCGAACGTCATGCTGTATTGGAAAGTCGAGACAGCTGGTTTGAAAAAAATGGCGCTCCACCTGATGCATAAAGTAAAATGCATTTAATCATGTTTTATTGCTGGGGTCTCAGAGACCCTGAACAGAACATAAGGGTTAAACAGCTCACCCAAAATATTTTAACTACTCATGTGAGTTCTGATCACATCATTGTATATTTTATGTTATTGATCAATATGTGAATCCGTATGTAAAACCAGGTTACACATGACACAAGTTGTGGTCTCATTGTCACAAATTAATTTAGATGAGATAGCATCAGATTAGATAGAACCGATTCAAGACAAGATAGTGATTCCGTATGTCACGGACATACGAAGCTTTGGTCACGTGATTTTTCAAACCGTATCTGCTCCGCGATGATTTAGATATGGTGAAGAAAATAAGTCTGACCACCAGATGTCGCTAATGTGCATTGTGTTAAAAGCTTCGAGTAATTAACTGTTTTTCGGCACAATTTGATGAAAGCCTCAAATGCTTCAGAAAGCCTCGGTTTCCCATCACTACACACAACACCCCATATTGACAGAAAAACACAGAATTGTTGACATTTTTGCAAATTTTTTAAAAAAGAAAAACTGAAATATCACATGGTCCTAAGTATTCAGACCCTTTGCTCAGTATTTAGTAGAAGCACCCTTTTGATCTAATACAGCCATGAGTCTTTTTGGGAAAAATGCAACAAGTTTTTCACACCTGGATTTGGGGATCCTCTGCCATTCCTCCTTGCAGATCCTCTCCAGTTCTGTCAGGTTGGATGGTAAACGTTGGTGGACAGCCATTTTTAGGTCTCTCCAGAGATGCTCAATTGGATTTAAGTCAGGGCTCTGGCTGGGCCATTCAAGAACAGTCACGGAGTTGTTGTGAACCCACTCCTTCGTTATTTTAGCTGTGTGCTTAGGGTCATTGTCTTGTTGGAAGGTAAACCTTCGGCCCAGTCTGAGGTCCTGAGCACTCTGGAGAAGGTTTTCATCCAGGATATCCCTGTACTTGGCCGCATTCATCTTTCCCTCGATTGCAACCAGTCGTCCTGTCTCTGCAGCTGAAAAATACCCCCACAGCATGATCCTGCCACCACCATGCTTCACTGTTGGGACTGTATTGGACAGGTGATGAGTAGTGCCTGGTTTTCTCCACACATACCGCTTAGAATTAAGGCCAAAAAGTTCTATCTTGGTCTCATCAGACCAGAGAATCTTATTTTTCACCCTCTTGGAGTCCTTCAGGTGTTTTTTAGCAAACTCCAAACTTTGGGTTCTTCTTTACCTCTCTCACCAAGGCTCTTCTCCCCCGATAGCTCAGTTTGGCTGGACGGCCAGCTCTAGGAAGGGTTCTGGTCGTCCCAAACGTCTTCCATTTAAGGATTATGGAGGCCACTGTGCTCTTAGGAACCTTAAGTGCAGCAGAATTTTTTTTGTAACCTTGGCCAGATCTGTGCCTTGCTACAATTCTGTCTCTGAGCTCTTCAGGCAGTTCCTTTGACCTCATGATTCTCATTTGCTCTGACATGCACTGTGAGCTGTAAGGTCTTATATAGACAGGTGTGTGGCTTTCCTAATCAAGTCCAATCAGTATAATCAAACATAGCTAGACTCAAATGAAGGTGTAGGACCATCTCAAGGATGATCAGAAGAAATGGATAGCACCTGAGTTAAATATATATGAGTGTCACAGCAAAGGGTCTGAATATTTAGGACCATGTGATATTTCAGTTTTTCTTTTTTAATAAATCTGCAAAAATGTCAACAATTCTGTGTTTTTCTGTCAATATGGGGTGCTGTGTGTACATTAATGAGGGAAAAAAATGAAATTAAATGATTTTAGCAAATGGCTGCAATATAACAAAGAGTGAAAAATTTAAGGGGGTCTGAATACTTTCCGTACCCACTGTATGTATATACACTGCTCAGCGTAAATGAGTACACGCCCTTTGAAAAGTAACATTCACATAACATAACACAAAAACAATTTCCAAAATGTTGACAAGACTAAGTTTTATATAACATCTGTTTAACTTATAACATGAAAGTAAGGTTAATAATATAACTTAGAGAACAAAGTTTTCAGTTTTACTCAAATTAGGGTGATGCAAAAATGAGTAAACCCCACCGAAAGTCTCTGGAGCAAAGTTAAGTTTTAGACTAGAATTCAACCACAGGTAAGTCTAATTATTCATTACACAGGTGTCCAGCAGACAGTTGACTATAAAAGGGTGTTAAAACGCCTCCCCATTTCATGCTGTCAGCAATGGCACCACATGGAAGAGAAATGTCACAAGACCTGAGAAAGAAAATAATTTCTTTACACCAGAAAGGTGAAGGCTACAAGAAGAACAGCAAAGCTTTACTTATCAGTCAGAATACTGTAGCAAAAGTGGTAAAAAAAATTTTTAAAAAGATGGGACTGCAACCATCTCACAGAGACGTCCAGTTCGTTCACAGAAGTTAACACCTCGACAGGAGCGTCTTCTGATGAGAAGGGTTAAAGAAAATCAGCATGCAAATTCACTGCAGTTATCTAAAGAAGTAGAAAGCCAAACTGGGGTGACTATTTCCCGTGACACAATACGGTGTACACTGCAGAGGAATGACATGCATGGGTGCCGTCCACGAGAGAAGCCTCTCCTAAAGCCCAGGTACAAAAAAGCCCGCTTAGAGTTTGCCAGGGCCCATGCTGACAAAGATGAAGACTAGGACTGGAGTGATGAGACCAAGATAAATGTTTTTGGAACTGATGGCTTCAAAACTGTATGGGGTCACAAAGGTGAGGAATACAAAGAAAGTTGCATGGTGCCTACAGTGAAACATGGTGGTGGCAGTGTCCTTATGTGGGGCTGCATGAGTGCTGCAGGTGTCGGGGAGCTGCATTTCATTGATGCCATCATGAATTCACAGATGTACTGCTCTATACTGAGAGAGAAGATGCTACCAATCGCACTTGGTCGTCGTGCACTTTTACAACATGACAATGATCCTAAACACACATCTAAGGCCACTGTTGGATTTCTGAAGAAGAACAGGGTGAAAGTGATTCAGTGGCTCCTAATCTGAACCCAATCAAACACCTATGGGTAATTCTGAAGAGACAAGTTGAGCATCACTCTCCATCCAGCATCCAGTCTCTAAAAAAGGTCATTCTTGAAGAATGGAAAAAGATAGATGTTGCAAAATGTTGTTCATTCCATGCTTAGAAGACTTGATGCTGTCAATAAAAATCATGGAGGCCATACAAAGTACTAGATGTAGTAGTTTTTGTTGTGGGGTGTACTCATTCTTGCATCACCCTAATTTGAGTAAAACTGAAAAATGTGTAATCTAAGTTATATTATTAACCTTACTTACATGTTTTAAGTTAAACAGATGTTATATAAAACTTAATCTTGTCAACATTTTGAAAATTGTTTTTGTGTTCATTGAGATATTGTTTAAATTGTTACTTTTCAAAGGGGGTGTACTCATTTAAGCTGAGCACTGTGTATATATATAATATGTAAACAACTTATGTTAGATGTGATTAATCACAATTCATCGATTTGACAGCACTAATCATTTCTTTTTTAAAATATACAGACCCAAACCTTTAAACAGTAATGCGACTATGAAGTTATACATTAGAAGAAACATCATGTAAGGACTGTACCTCTATGGACTGAGATATGTGCATCCTGTTGATCTCAATGTGCGGCAAGCCGCCACCGCCACCACCAGCAGAGATCTCTTCATAATCCTCCTCGTAGTGATCAAAGAGGTCTGTCGCATCAATACCCACGCTTATTGTCCCCTGAGTGAGACAGCGAACAATCAGCGAGACCTGTATTAATGTTGACAGTGACTGCTGCTTTGAAGGCATTAGGTCAAACCTTAGGGTTGGTCCTTTGCTGTAGTCTTCTCTCCTCTCTCTCTCTTTGAAGTCGCTCATACTCTTCACGTATCTCTGCTGGCGTTCTTTTCCTCTCTACTACCTAGAAATTTTATTGTGTAGTGAGCACAAAAAAAGATGACACAAAAGCCCACTGGGAAAATTATTTGCTTGAAATGTTATAGAACTATGGAATGAATGCTAAATGCCGAATCTTCAACTTACCTCCCATCCTTCCACATCCAGGCCTCTCTTCCCATATATGTCATAGATTGCTCTAGATTGTGGGTCGCTTAGTACTACAGAAGCAAACAAACCACAGTCATCAAATATTCGTGAGTTGGTATTAAAAACATATGTTTTCAGTAAAGAAAAACCATTTGTTAAAACGTTACAAAACACTTCCTCCACATAATGTAACAAAAGTGGCTTTGTCAGAGGCTTTAAAAGGCTGAGTGTGCAAAAACATTGTACCTTCATATGCCTGGTGCACCAAGTTAAAAAGCTGCTCTGCCTGCCTCTTAAGCTCTGGATCTCTGTGCTTGTCTGGGTGGTAGAGCATGCAAAGTCGGCGATATGAAGCCTTGAGCTCGTCCTGTGTGGCCTGAATATACAGTTAAAGAGAAATGGTTCATCTTACAGATCAATCACCATAGACCTCAACAACAGCGTTGATCTTTGGAGAAGAATATAATATAAAACAGTGCAAAAATCAAGTCCAGAAGTGGCAATCAAGAACCTTTCGAGACTTCTGTGAGCACACTAAAGTGAAAGTTGTTATCTCAAAAATGCAAACTGTCATCATTTACACCCTCTCCAAACCTGTATGACTTTTTTCTTCTGTTCTGTTCCACATAGGTTAGACAAAATGAAAAAGTCACCATTTGATTTGATTATATAGCAAAAGATGACTGTCAGTCCCTAAAATTCTGCATAACACCTCCACAGAAGTAAGTTACACAGGTTTGGAGCAACCTGAGGATGAGTAAATGATGATAGACTTTTTACTTTTGGGTCAACTATACCTTAATATAGACAAAATAATCTCAGAAAAACTGTTTAATTGATGTTTTAATGTAATTTGTAGAGTTTTCGTGATTGAAGTCAACAGTTTAGTAGCAGTTTCACTTTTACAGTTGTGAAGCGTCAACAAGAATGACTTCTCGATGAAGTCTAAAAAGAACAGAAGGCATTTAAGTATTATATGCGTCAGATTAGTGACCATGCAGTTAAATTCCTGCATAAAGCCAATGATAAGTAAGGGTCACGGTGTGCTGCTGACTGAGCCATTACTTAACGACATGCTGTAGGATCCTGTTTAAAAGCGCGCTATCTAAAGCGCGTGCTTTTACTATTCACTTGCGACTCTCTCATCTTAAACTTCTCCTTAAATAGGATTATGTCATACCTCTCTGCGGACGTTTAACAAAGAATAATAGTCATCATTGTCGATTTCATCTTCATCCAAGGCCGCCGCCATATTTACCACCTTTCATCCCCTCCCCAGCGCCAGATCAAACTACGCTGATCTTTGGTGTGTAGAGTCGGAGCGCATGAAAGTCTTTAGCGCTCCCCTCAGGATGGGAGGAACACTGACCAAAAGGCTGTAGGGGGTGACTACTTTGGAACTGTCCAAATCATAGATATGTATACGGTCCCAATACCCACACTTGTGGGGTGCTTCTCAAACGGAAGGCTGTACTTCAAATTAAGTGATGAAACTTACTTTTATAAAGTACGCATGGGTCTACGCATCTCTGTACCAATAAAATATGCAACACTTCACATTTTACTATAGAATTCATTTTCATCTACACTGTAAAGTCTTCCTTGTGATTTCAGTGCACATAACTTCCTGACCTTGATAAATGATGGGCCTGTCCCAATACCCACACTTGCATTCACTGCACTTGACCACTTACTTACATGAAGCATAACGTACTCGGTTACTGACGTAACCTCGGTTCCCTGAGATACGGAACGAGTACTGCGTATGGGGAAAAGTCTCCCTTTTTCCCCGTTACTGAAGCCTTTTTCAATAACGCAGTGCAACTGCACCGTCATTGGTTCACTCATAGACAAGTCGTTGA
Organism: Anabarilius grahami; assembly: GCA_003731715.1. Classification (NCBI taxonomy): domain Eukaryota; kingdom Metazoa; phylum Chordata; class Actinopteri; order Cypriniformes; family Xenocyprididae; genus Anabarilius; species Anabarilius grahami. The sequence goes on along the minus strand of RJVU01036174.1, from coordinate 4,658,627 downwards.
ACCAATGACGGCGCGGCNGGGAGCGGGAGGCGGCGACTCGAAGACGGCGCTGAGGGCGGCAGTCTCCGAGGGCGTCAGCGCTGGCTCCGACCGGCGAGTTCAGCTGGGTCCGCTGCAGGAGCCTCTTCAGACGGCGGCGAGAGCTTCTTCCAGGCGGCGAGCTTCTTCCGGCTTCAGGCGGAGATCAGCGAAGACGTGTAGTCGTCGCTGAAGGAGAAAGAACTGATGTCCTATGGCGAATCGCCGGCTTATATAGTCACCTGCCCCGCCCATTTCGGCGGGAAGATTCGCGCGCTCTTCGCCTATAGGCTGCGCGGCCGTGCCGCGCCGTCATTGGTTCAACGACTTGTCTATGAGTGAACCAATGACGGTGCAGTTGCACTGCGTTATTGAAAAAGGCTTCAGTAACGGGGAAAAAGGGAGACTTTTCCCCATACGCAGTACGAAGTGGAGTATCGAAAGGGAACCCAGAGTTTGGCCAAAGTGGGTGTGAAGACCACAAGTGTTTTAAGACTTTTGATTACTCAATGGGACTCACTTAACCAATTCATGCTTGTGGTGCTTCATTTGCAAACGTTTTACAAAATATAATCTCTGCAGTCTCTGCACCAATAAAATGTGAAACACATTACATTTTACAACCAAATTATATGTGACAACTAATTAATTTAACTTACACTGGAAGGTTTTCCGAGACATGACGCAAAACTGAGGCACTTCTGAATGTGATGAATGATGGGATACCTCTCCGAAGCAGTATCAGAGTTAGTGTTTATTTGGTGTGCGCTAAGTGTACTACTCTTTGGCATTTTTCAGTCACTAATTTCCTGTCGCATGTATACAGGTGCATCTCAGTAAATTAGAATATCATGAAAAAGTTATTTTTGTTTCTGTAATTTAATTCAAAAAGTAAAACTTAAATATATTCTAGATTTATTAGACATAAAGTAAAATATTTCCAGACTTTTTTGTTTTCATTTTGATGATTACAGCTTGCTGCTCATCAAAATCAAAAAATCCTTATCTCAAATTATTAGAATATTTAATCTCAAATTCTATTAAATTACCATTCTCAGGGTATAAATACAGGGTTTAGGTCAGTAATCCCAACAGCAGTCAAGGGGAAGTCTGCTGACTTGACAGTTGTCCAGAAGACGATCATCAAGACCCTGGCTGTTCGCAGAGTGCTGTGCCAAAGCATATTCATGGAAAGTTGACTGGAAGGAAAAAGTGTGGTAGGAAAAGGTGTACAAGTGAAAGGAATGACCGCAGGCTTGAGAAGATTGTTAGGCGAAGCCAATTTAAGAACTTAGGAGAGCTTCAAAAGGAGTGGACTGAAGCTGGAGTCAGTGCATCAAGAGCCACCGCACACAGACGTCTTCAGGAAATGGGCTACAACTGTCACATTCCACATACAAGCCACTTCTGAACCAAAGACTACGTCAGAAGCGTCTTACCTGGGCTAAGGAGAAAAAAAACTGGACTGTTGCTCAGTGGTCCAAAGTACTCTTTTCAGATGAAAGTAAATTTTGCATTTCATTTGGAAATCAAGGTCCCAGAGTCTGGAGGAAGAGTGGAGAGGCACAGAAGCCATGTTGCTTGAAGTCCAGTGTGAAGTTTCCACAGTCAGTGATGATTTGGGCTGCCATGTCATCTGCTGGTGTTGGTCCACTGTGTTTTCTGAAGTCCACAGTCAACGCAGCCATCTACCAGGAAATTTTAGAGCACTTCATGCTTCCTTCTGCTGACAAGCTTTATGGAGATCCTGATTTCATTTTCCAGCAGGATTTGGCACCTACCCACACTGCCAAAGGTACCAAAAGCTGGTTCAATGACCATGGTGTTACTGTGATTGATTGGCCAGCAAACTCGCCTGACCTGAACCTCATAGAGAATCTATGGGGCATTGTCAAGAGGAAGATGAGAGACACCAGACCTGGGCTTCCATTATACCTGAGCAGTGCCACAGGCTGATTGCCTCCATGCCATGCCGCATTGATGCAGTAATTCATGCAAAAGGAGGCCCAACCAAGTATTGAGTGCATAGAAATGAACATACTTTTCAGAAGCCTGACATTTCTGTTTAAAATATCCTTTTTTTTATTCATCTTATGAAGTATTCTAATTTATTGATAGTGAATTGGTGGGTTTTTGTTAAATGTGAGCCAAAATCATCACAATTAAAAGAACCAAAGATTTAAAGTACTTGAGTCTGTGTGCACTGAATATATGTAATACACGAGTTCCACAGTTTGAGTTGAATTACTGAAATAAATGAACTTTTCCACGACATTCTAATTTATTGAGACGCACTTGTACATGTGCTCTCAAGAGGCCAAGAACGCAACAGGCCCAATACTGCTCTGGTGAGGTATTAGTTATAGTGTGGATTTAGTGTGCATTAAAGGCACTGAAAATTTCTGCTAAAACCCTCTACTGTCTCGCACACTAATTTCTTGTCACATACACACGCTCTCTCAAGTGGCCAAGACTGTAAGTGTGTGTGTATTGGGGCAGGCCGAGGACTGCTCTGATGAGGTATTAGAGGTAGTCTGGATTTAGTGTGCATTAAGGGCAAAGAGATTTGGCATTTTCAGACCCTGGACAGTTTTGCACACTAACTTTCTGTCACGTGCACACACTCTCAAGTGGACAAGGCAAGTATGGGCATTGGGACAAGCCCTTTGTTTGCTATGTGTGCTCTGTCCAAGTATATCTTGAGTGTGTTTTTTTATTACTGATGGGATGTAGTGAGTATCGACTAATTTAAATACTTTTACATGCAATGCAATTCCAATCTTTAGTAGGTTTTTCATTATCCAAGAATATCTAGAAAAAATAAATACATTGGATTAATATGTGGACTTAATATGTATCCATATTTTATGGGAAAATTGTTTAGTTTATTTTAAAACAAATTCCTTCAAAGATGACATGGGGGGTAGGTTTGATTTTGACATTGGTGGGGACATAAAACCAGCAAACAAAAATATATATATTATTCAGGGATTTACATTTTAAGTATATATTGACTTCAGTTAATCAATTCTGTTATGTGATAACTTAAAGGTATAGTCTAATGATGACAAAAAGGCACTTTTGTGCAATTGTCAACATCTCTCATCAGCATCACAGTGCATAATGTATATGCACTATAGTATTACATATACATTACATTCTGATGAGTCTATATAATATCTAGAGCACTTACTCTTACAGTGAATTACACTGTTTTTTGGGGGGGTCAAAGAGCTCTTGATGCACATTATTTTATTTTAATATCAAAAATGGACTGAACCAATGATGATTCTGAAAGAAAACGCAACCGGGAGACTACTGTTGCCGTGTAAACGAACACATCTTTCACGCGCATCTGATTGACAGGTAAACCGCGCGCGCTCTTGCTCTTATTTCGGCGTTGTTTTTACTATTGTGGATATTTTAGCAAACAGTTTGCTTCATACATTCAGTTTAACAGCACTGAGTTGAAGTTAAAGAGGGTAAACTCTATCATTCACCTGAACTGTGCACGTAGGCTATGTTTCAAACAAACACTTACTCCTTCCATGCACTAAATGCACGTCCTTGAAAGTACGAGCAGTTTTCTTATTTACTTCTTGTGAAATGTCAATGGTACGACATTTGGTGGTTACACATATAAACATTTAAAAAAATATTTTAATTTAAAATTATTGCTAGGGACAATTCATTATCGCTGAATATTGATAGGGACATGTTCCTAGCGTCCCCACTAAATTCTACGCCCAAGAAGTTTAACCATCTATATAACATTGTCATAAATTACGCGTTTAAAATACAATAATAATGTTCAACCATTATTATTATTATTTTTTTTTAGTAATATCATCATGACATCCTCTTCAGCCAATTAAATTAAAATGTTTTTGCCACGTGCTTGACATTTTTGGCAACAAGGAAGTGAAGGAGACATTAGCACATGTTAGGTCACATGCTGTCAAGTCACCATAGTGAGTTCATTTTAGACTAGAAGATGCATATAAATTCCATTTTTAAAATTGTCATTGTGCATCCAAGTTTTTGGTCTTTTTTAATGCACATTTTGTGAAAAAACAATAACTCAAAGATCAAAAAATCTGTGTGTCATGCATAAATGACAAAGTTCTTTTAGGGGATACATATTTTCTGTGTACTATTGTTCAGTACTGACAGGCAGTATGTCTTTTTGCCTGTGTTTTAGGTTGATGTTAGTAAGTTTTATAGAAGACAAGAAAAGCTGTAGGCTAACTTTTCCAGACAGTATTGATGATAGTGACAGCGGTGCATCAGAAAATGAGGTTGTAGTAAGAAAGGAAGAAGTTGAGGATCAAGGAGGATAGAAGCAGTGAGGGTGATGGCAGAGATAAAGAATATTAGTCACAGATTGTTGTGGAAGTCAAGCATTTGGGTACATTATCCTAGGGTGACCATATGCGCCATTCTCCCAGGACGCGTCCTGTCAAGGATTTCTAAATTGTCTAAAATGACTTGAGCCCTTGCCTCTTTAATTGTGAAAGTGGTCATATCGATGTGCCCCCGGAATGCGATTTCTACACGGAGGTCTGTGCAAGCCACTGTTCTTATTGACATTCTTCATGAAATGCATTAAAATGTTGTCGTAATTGCAATACTTTGACTGTTCTCTGTAGATCCAGCCTTCTTGCAAGCCACGATCGGTTGATTATGTATAATGCATGCTATTGGTCAAATTATTTTTCAGTCGTTACCTTCCGCAAATATGAAAACAAAACCAAAACTGGGACATTTTATGCAACTTAGAAATCCTGGACAGGACGCGTCCTGGGAGAATGGCGCATATGGTCACCCTACATTATCCTATGCAAGTTTGGAAGTTGTGATCCATTCTACAACAAAAAGGTCAGATGCCATTGGCCATTGGCCTCACACTGACAAGCAGGGATGCTCCAAAAATGACAACTAAACAGGTCAAAATCGAGTTATGGAAAGAATCCTGTTGATTTTCAATTGAACTACAATTATTGATTTGGAATTCTAAGAAAGAAACAATTTTTTAATGCTTTCTGAAACAACAAGACATGGTTTTACTACTTTCCATGCAGTAAAGTTGCATTTGAATTTGTGTCAAGTTTTTTTTTTACATTTTCACACATGAGTTCCAAATGAAATATAGTAGCACAAGGTGAAAGCTTTTTAATGTTTTGTGAAACACTAAGACCTTTTTACTACCTTTCAGACAGTGAAAATGCATTTGAATGTGTGTGAAGTTTCAGACAATCTGCCAAAAATAATTTACCCTAAAGGGCAATGTCAGTTATAAATAGCGGCACCCTAAAAAAGGTCAAAGGTCAGATGTAAAAAAAAAAAAAAAAATTTGTAAAATATAAAGTCATTCATTGTTTTCTAGCTGTGATTTCATAATTACTCCCATATAGAGGTTTAATTTATTTATTTGTAAAAAAAAATTTCAGTTTAAAAACTCAAAAGGCGCCCTCTTTTGGCCTTAATTAACATTTAGTTAGTAAATGGACTGTAGTTGACGTCAGACCCAACCTCAGCTCCATTAGTGTTGGAAAAATAGCCAATAAATCAGTGTCAGTATGTGTGGAATCATTAAATAAGTCCACTTCGAATGTATTTACTGATGAATAAAATCAACTTGAACCTCTGAAAACTCATAAAATCGAGTTGAAATGATTGTGACAAGTTAAAAAGATGGAAACAAATATGTTGACGTAACGATAATAAGAATCGAGCAGTCTGTATGTGATGTCATGACTAATGTGTGATCCTGGCAAGAACAGATTGCAGATGTTCGCAAGGAATAGTATAATTGTCAGCCCCTCAGAGAATTCAAGTGCCTCAAAAGTTGTAGTAGACCAACATTTTTCAAGCTTTATGTATTATTATTAGCCTTCTGAACACGTTCTAATCCTAAATTAAACCGTGTGCATTGAACTTGATTTATTAGGTCCACCAAATGTGTTATTTCAAAGAAGTCACAATGTTATGTTTATTTCCATTACCAGATGTATCGTCTGATATACTGGCCCGAATGTTTCCTCTCCACGGGTCATTTAGAATATTTTATTCAACAATCCAAGATTTTTCTCTTAGAAAATGAACAGATAAGGATTTGGAAAGCACTCATGTTATCAAGCAACTGCAAGCAATAAAGATGACGCTTTAAAGATAACATTTCATGGCGGGTATTCGCTGCGGGCAGAGAGACATTTAAGCCATTATCTATACGCTCAATGCAATTAACGAATGCTTAATCTAACGAATAATTAATCAGCTTGGGTATAATGCGACTTCCATATTCCTGAACGCAGTTTTGAGGTTTTCTAGGCAATTCAGATGGGACCTAAACCACCGCATTATTCATATTCTATTATAATAGACTGTCAGAAACTATTTCTCTGGCGAGCTGAGCTGTGTAGGATACTTTTAGTGAGCCATTAAGACTTTTTTGGAGGTCTGGGTTGTGAGAGTAGAACGCTGCTGCCACCTGGAGCTGTCCGTTCAGCACCATGGCGCAGCTATTCAGCGCGTTCAGCCCAACGTTACTTCAACTTCAAGGTTAACCTATGGATTGCTATATCTTTATCTTAATGGTATACATTGCTTTAACAACATAAAAAGCAGTTTGTGTAAACTGTAAAAAATATAATTTTCCATAGGCCTAATTGTCATTAAACATCGTTGTTTCCATCCATTGAACTTGTCACAATCATTTGTTGACATTTTCACGTGCCTTTATGAGTTTTCCGTTTTAACTTGATTTCCTTCATAATTAAATTTAAAGTGGTCGAAAAGGTTACGTTTCAATTTTAGTGGGTTTGAACATATTTACAGGTAGCTGAGCTATGATTTTAAAATACAATACTGCCAAAAACAATTAGTTCTCATTCATACATATGCTAAATAGCTTACATTAACGTTATCACCTTTAACGTATACATAACAAATAACTCGTCCTGAATTGCTAACGAATACAATGGCAGCGCAAATAGCTCAGAAAATACGTTTTCTGCCTCTGAATTAAGCAACTTGAAACATTTGCATCGCCTTTTCATTTGCACGCGAACGTCTCACGAGCGCTCACTTTGGATTGGTTCGGTTCTTCTTAAGGTGTATCTACACATCACGCTTTACCCAATGGTTCTCAGAGACTCTTTAAAGGGGAGGATGTTTGCTTTGCTCTCGCAAGCCATTTTAGAACAACATGGTCAGTCATAGTTCGACAGCCAATGGTGAGTGCGCTCTGGTTGGGCTTGCCTCTGCCTCTCCAGTCCCTTCTCGTGCTGCTGTCCTCTGCGTGAACGCGCGTGGTACCCAACGCTCGTGAAGAGGAGGAGGATGTGGCGCGCGGAGGGGAAATGGCTGCCGAAAACAAGCCGGAAGGTAAGTCAGAAACATCGGGGATATATTTTACTTGTACGACAAGAGTGTGCGAGGGGAAAAATTTGGAGGCAGGCAAGGAAGAGCCGCCAGTTGAGAACCGAGGAGCTTTTGGGATTGTAAAGCCTCTGTGTTTATCCTTACACACTCGTTATTCCAGCACGGAGACATCACATCACATCACCCTAGCCAGCATCGGTAGCTAGCCAGCAGTGTGCATCACATATATTTAAAAACAAGCCGGAGCAAAAGCGCGAGCGCCTCTGAAAATTCAAAAATCCGTCTCGCGTTCCGTTTCCTCCAGCCTTAACGGTCGCGCTCAAAGCAAAACTTGTGAGCTGCAACGGCTGTCGATTTCTAACTTATTTTTTCGATTTATCAAGCTTCTTCGGTTGCGTAAATTGTTTCTGAGTTGGCGGGTACAGAGTTCTGGAGACCGTAGTTTGACTTAAAACTACCTTATACCCTGAGAAAATGCTACTGGTAAGCTTGTTTAATAGTATTTTTTTTCTCTCAGTCACTTTCACGCGTCCATAGACTCCAACTTACCTTCTTTTTAGCGGTTTTGTGATGTGTGGTCAAAGCAATTTCACTTTGAAATTTGCTTCAAGGACACATTCTTCCATAGCAGTTTGCCCCCTTTACGTCAGATACACATAAACAGCAGTTTAAATCTCTGAACTAGATTCTTGTATAACCCAAAAGAAACCATTACAGAACCAATGGAATGTGGCGACAATAACGCAAAAAATAAATTTTATTCTTTTGTCAGGACGTAAGAAGATGTGTCATTGAAGATTATACATGACCATTTCTCTTTAACACTGTTTTGTATACTTTTCAGATTTGTCTCATGTATGAATAAGACAATAGTTGCTTTCACTCTGAGACACTCGAATACAGTTGAATATAATGTATGTATGTGGCTAAATACAAATTAGTTTTTTAAATTACTAAGTATTTTTGTCAGCAGTAGCAACAGTATTGTTTTAGTATTATTGGAGCTCTTTAGAAAGAATGACATTTTAAACAGCTTTGTCAAGCTATCATAGCAGATTTTATTGTATATAAAACGTATGAACAACGAGGTTTTGGGAAGTCGTCATTAGTTGCGAGGATTTTTGTTTGTAATTCACCTTCAGAATCGGGATCAAAGCAAATAATCTTTTATTAGCCACAAGGTGGCGACATTGAGTTAAAAGAAACTTTATTTTGGGGAATCATGATAACAGATATCTTGAAAATATTCGATTGGCTAAAGCGAATATACAATCAATCTATCGTGGTTTTTGATAGTTAACAAACTAGCTTATAAAAAAGACCTTTAAAGATAGCAATATGAGTTTATAAATCAAGCTGGATGATGATATTTTCATTTTCATGATGCTGAATAGCCTAGTAGAAGGTTTAAGATAAGTTATAAAATCTCACTTCTGTGTAGAAAATTATGCATTTTGATGAACTAATAAATTATCCTAATATAAGTGCCATTAAAACATGACTCCAGACAAATCCAGGGTTCTGATTCTGAACAAATAGAAATCCACAAGGGGGTGGTATTGAGCTTCCTAAATGTTCACTTTTATATTTTTTAACACTGTGTCAGCTAAGAATACAAGCATTACCATAAATATACATCTCCGTTTGTTTTCAAAACAGCACTGAGGCTAACTACCTAAACTAGCTCTCTCTCTCTCTCGGTGTGTGTGTGATTGTGGGTGTGTGCATGTTAATTGTCAATCTCTGCATGTCTGTTTGTGCATTTCAGATGCAAACAAACACAACCAGCCTTGAAACGTGTCTCAGACTGGCCTGCTTCCTGCCAATGCATCTCAGTAACCAAGAGCTTTTTAGAAACCCTGACTTGTGACTCCCATTGCAGAACAGGCTTGGTTATTTTTGTCATGCTTGTCAGGTCAATGTATGGGGGAGGAGCTAGTGTTCCACACCTCCATATTAATATAGAATGCTCTGCACTGTATAGCTACAACTAAATTCAGAGTCCCATATAGTGCGTTATATTTAAATTCTAGGCCTACACACTTTCAGCATGTTTGCTAGGGGAGTTTTCCATTATACGTTATGCACGCCATTAGTTTTAGTGCCGATTTTTGCCTGTATTTTAACCTTTTGTCCTTGAAGCATTTAAAATGTTTGCATAGAGCATGGTTCTCCAGGGCCTTATTATTTGGCAGGGTTTTTTGCACATAAGGACAGGCTGTTCTTAGCTGGAGGCTGCTATGAAAACATGGTTAATGTCTCACGCACCCCATAGAGTTCTTCTGTCTCCTGATATGACCCAGCTCACTTTTTACATTGCCAGGAATTGGGACTGTACCTATGGAAGGTGGTGATTGTGGATTGAGATGTGCTGTACAGTTAAAGGGACAGTTCACCCAAAAAATCATTATTCATTTACTCACCATCATCATTTTCCAAACCAGACTTTCTTTCCTCTGTGGAACACAAAACTATTGAAAATAGATATTGAGGACATGGAGGTGAGTAAATGATGAAATGAATGATTTTGTTTTTTTTGGTGAAAAACAAAATATAAACAAAATATGTCAGTGATGCTCCATATTTCTATACAGATCAATTTGAATTTGGTGGTTCCTTAAGAGAATGGCAGAAAGGCCGTTACAGGGTCTGTTTATCACAACAACTGACTATTTAGTAGAAACAGGGAGGATATAAGCTTACAAAGCAGGATTTATAATATATATATTGAGCCATTATGTAGAAAAGATCTCTGCATAGTTCTTTCCCCCTGCAGTTCTTAGTTTGAGAATATGCTTTTTAATTGAATTAGTGAATGGCAGGGATAGATGGAGATGGCTCTTCTTCCTGGGGAGTTGTGACAGATCCTTTCGGCTTGTCTCGTTCTTTCCCTACCTGCCTCACACAGAAACACACATTAACTTCATCGATTGGTGTAGCTTACTAAAATTGAGCCTCACCAAAAAGCCCTGGGACCACAATGAATGTGATTGCTGCCCTCATTGCTACCTGTTAAGGGCTATTTCTTGACTGTTTATTTCAACAGCTAAAGATTTATCAGTAAGGGCTTGTTCGCACAGAATGCGTCTTTTCGTCTAAAAACGCGAGCGCTCAGGAATGGTTTTTAAAAAAGCGCAGCGCAGAACGCGAGGGTCTTGAGATGCGCTTTTGAGACGTGATGCTATAACGGCAATAAAGAACAAAAAAAAGAGCTGAATCGCTACTGTAAACAGAAGCTCAACACACTTGCCCCGCCTCCAAGTTCTTCTGATTGGTCCACTGTTTTGGAACTGACATTGATTAGCGGCGCTGCGTATAAAAGTTGAAATTCTTTTAACTTGACATGGCGTCTTAAAAACGTGGCGCTCGTGTGAGGCGCCGCAAAAGATGCGAGGCGCGAGCGTTACGGTCATACATGTCCGTCTAGCGTGTGTTTACATAGAAAAACAATGGAAAAGTTGCACTGGAATATAAAAATGCGTTCTGTGTGAACGGCCCCTAAGACCGAGGAACAAAGTGAAAAAAAACATGACAAACACAACATGTCAGGTGTTTTTGAACAAATCAGTTAGCATCGGAGTTACTATATGTTAGGGGTGTAACGGTACATGTATTCGTATCGAACCATACGATACGGACGTCACGGTTTGGTTCATGCAGTTACACAACAAAATAGGCCCTCTCCCAAATGACACCCTAAACATTTGCGGTCTTCCTACGAGTCCACACTTTCGTGACGTAACGCTGCTATGACTGTCGGGAAGAAGTCTGCTGCGGTGCTCGCACCAGTGCGGGCTCGGCAAAAGTGCGCATCGAGGGCGGCAGCCAGAGCGAAAGTGTATATGAAGTGTGCCATTTGGGACAGGGCCATATAGTCAGTCACAGGCGATCCACACTCCAATCCAGAAGGGGGTGCCACAACAGGAAAAAGAGCAGAAGAAGAACAAAGCATATACACGAATGACTTGAATGAATGAAAACAAAGCCCACAAGGTAGTGCGAATGCATCAAATGCGTCTTTCTGCGCTCATGGACAAAGGACAATACTTCGAAAGGCTCGCACACTCAACTCTGTGCAAAACGGAGCGGAACACGGAAAATTAAGTATAGGAAGGTTGGGCTTAAGCTTTGAAAGTTTAAATATAGTTTAAGTGGAGCAAATTGTAAAACTCCTAATGTACAATGTCTATTTTGTACTTTTATAACACAAAATGCTTTTCAGTTTTGTAGCTGATTGTGACCATATACCTTTTGTTTTTTTATCAGCCCTGCAAAAAATATGCATTCTGTTTACTGCTTAGTGCTTAATACACTATAAGAGGCTGTACTGGATCAACTAGTTGACTAAATGCCACTAGGTGGAACAAACTGATTTGCACTACTGTCTGTTCAAAATAAATGAAAAGAAACCTAGCATTGTGGATTTGTTCCTTTGTCTGGTAACACTTTAGTTTACGGTCCAATTCCCACTATGAACTAGGTGCTTATTAGCATGCATATTACTAGGATATTGGCTGTTTATTAGTACTTATAAAGCAGATATTAATGCCTTATTTTGCATGACCATATTCTACATCCCATAATCCTACCCAATACCTAAACTTAACAACTACATTACTAACCATTAATTAGCAGTAATTAGGGTTTATTGAGGCAAAAGTCATAGTTAATAGTCAACCCTAATCTGAAGTGTGACCATTTTTCCTATTGTACCGAAATCTTACCGAACCGTGACCTCAAAACCGAGGTACGTACCGAACCGTGACTTCTGTGTACTGTTACACCCCAACTATATGCAGTGGTCTAGATTGTTTTCTCCCTAGGCAGTGTATAACCTTATAGCCATTAACAGCTGGAGCCATCTATGATACTTTGTTATAGTTAATGAAAATGTGCATGCGGTCTCAAGTTACAATGGAACCGGGTTGCTTTTACATTCCTTGTCCATACCCCTGCCTGCAAATGAAACTGCATTTTCTCCCCACAAGGCAGCACCCTTAGGCCAAAGTAATCCCTTTAAATGCACCCCTGAATGTGCTTGATAAAAAAGGAGGCAGAAGCAAATAGGCATGCTGAACTCTGAGGCCGAACGGTGCATATTGTTTGGGAGAGGTGTTCTTCAGCATGGATATGGACACATTTGGGATGCATGGGCTTGCTGATGGGAGGGAGACCAGGGTTCGGCAGAGTCGACACTGCTGACCCCGGTAAACATTCTTATAAGTTCCTGCTATGTGCATGGGGGAAATAAAGACTAAAACAAAGTTGTGACTTATGAGCCATTGTACATCCGGGAATGTGTACTTTTCCCAGAATTCTTTTTTGTCTTTTCCACTCTCTCTCTTTGCTTCCTGAAGGACTGAAGAAAATCCGTAATCCGGATCGAATGTACAGATCAGCTGTGTGTTATTCGGCCCATGCTCCTCCTAAGAGTGTCAGTGATGACACAGAGACGAACAGTAAGAGCTGCTTATTAATATTGCATTCGTGGCATTGCTCGAAGGGGCCACTTGCTGCCTAATCTATTATTCATCCATCGATTCATTTATTTACCTCTTGATTTCATTTGTCGTTCTCTCCTCCTTTGGGATTTCCTGTTGGGGCTTTCTGTGATGATTGACGAGTCAATGCTTTGACGGGGGTATGTTGTCGATATCAGATGTGTTGTTAGTAACTGAAAGTGACAGTGGGTGGGTAAGACCTGGCACACCTCGTGCTTCAAATGCTAGCGTCGACCTTTGAAAAACATCCATCCGGCAGACCCAATAGCACAGTGAGACTGAGCTCTACTGATTGTTGAAATGATTTGTCAATGCTACTAGAAGCTTTTCCCCTTAGAGTATAAAACATGCATATTTTATGTTGGACTTTAAGCACAAAGCATTTGTTGTGTTCAGATCATGTGTATGTTAATACGGCTTGATGTGTTGTGGAGCTCTGATTACCCTAGAAGTAACACTGTTCTCATGTTTAATAGGCAGTATATCTTTTCTCCTGCCACCTCTGAAGACTTAGTTGATCTGTGTAATTATGCCCGTTCATTTTTTGTGTAAATTTGTAAGTGGAGTTAAATCAGCCTCATCTTCTTGTTATGCTGTCTGCTCATTACGCCATCGAGCAAGTCCTTGCCATTTCAAAGCTCAAAGATTTTAAGAGATGTAAACTAAATGGCAGAAAAGGCTGTTTGCAGTCTTGTTGATAGTATTTCAGATGGCGTGTGTATATGTTAGCATGCCTCCATTTGTGTCTGTTTTAAAGGGATAGTTCACCCAAAAATGAAAATTATCCCATGATTTACTCACCCTCAAGCCATCCTAGGTGTATATGACCTTCTTCTTTCAGACAAACACAATCGGAGATATATTTAAAAATATCCTGGCTCTTCCAAGCTTAATAATGGTACTGAATAGGGGGCCAGATTTTGAACAACCCCCCAATGATCGATGCATGGATCGATGCATTTTTATGATGCATCGATCCATCATAAAAATAATCCATATGGCTCCAGGGGGTTAATAAAGGCATTCTGAAGAGAAGCGATTGGTTTTTGTAAGAAAAATATCCATATTTAACTACATATTAACTATAATAACTAGCTTCTAACAGAACTGTGCTATTTTGAGACACTATGAAATATGAACTGAAATGTGCTTTTAATATACTATCTCTGTATTTAAAAAATTTATTTAGATACTACTTATAGTACATTTGAACCCATAGTGTACTACAAGTGGTAACTAAATATATATTTTTAAATACAGAGATAGTATATTAAAAGCACATTTTAGTTCATATTTCATGGTGTCTCAAAATAGCACAGTTGAGTACACTTACATGTTCTTAAGATTATCTTAAGAAGTACTAAAGAAGACTTTTTAGTATATTAAGTACAAAATTAGTGCGTGAAAATAGAGCACTTTAAGTACATTATAGAAGTGTACTTTTTTTTTCACCTGGGGGTATAAGAGAAGAGCTTGAGTTTGTTGCACAGCCCTATTTGTTTAAACCGCAGAGGCATCTAAGCTTACGATACTTCTACATCCTGCATCATACGTCGCATCAGGGGGTTACTCATTTGGCGCAAGTCGACTTGCGCAGTATGCATACGGTCGTCTGGTGGAAGCTAGTTATTTTAGTTTATAAAGTTTTAAATATGTTTTTTTTTTTTTTTTTTAAACACATCGCTTTGCTTCAGAAGGACTTTATTAACCCCTTGGAGCCATGTGGATTATTCTTATAATGGATGGATGCATTTTTTTGGGCTTCAAAATCTGGCCCCCTATTCAGTACCATTATAAAGCTTGGAAGAGCCAGGATATCTCTGATTGTGTTCGTCTGAAAGAAGATAGTCATATACACCTAGGATGGCTTGAGGGTGAGTAAATCATGGGATCATTTTTGGCTGAACTAACCTTTAAGTATCAAGTCTCACGCTCTCATACACCAGCATTATGTAACTATTGTGTTTGCTGTCTGTAGCGGCCCAGTTAACGTTTGGTGCCTAGAGGTTTTCGTATCACCAGGACAGTAAAAATGCAGCATGGCTTGGTGGAAGTAGGTATGTGAGTAATCATGTGAGTAATTGTGGGAGTAGTTATGATAAGGATAAAGGGCTTTAGTGAGGATCTGTCGGCATGTCCTTTACTGTCTGCTGTGTGTGTGTGAATGTGTGTGCTTGTGTGCTCGCAGGTCCTCACCTCCTCTTTCCCTGAGATGGGATTTTCATGGATGGGTGAGCTTGGCTGAGGCTGAAAATACATAAGAAGGCTCGTTTTTCTCTTCAGTTTGTTGCAGGCACTTTGGTAGCTGAATTAAGTCGCTGTTTTGGGCTTTGTGGATTTAGGCCAGTCTCCTACTGTATCTGAACGCCAACAACAATTTTTAGATGAGATGTTCCTAATGATTTAGTAAATGTAGAACCAAAAAGGCTGAATAGTCTAGATTTAGTTTAGAAATAATTTTTAACGATGTGAAAAAGAAATGTATTACTGGCAAACTACAGCCAGAATTGTGATCACTCTAGTGGATACGGCTGGTCACTAATGTCTGCTGAGAGCTCATCAGATGTACCCAAGTCTCGGACATCACCCATTAAACCACATCAGTGTTTTAACAAGGCTGCCTGCCGGTGATTTGTCACAGTGGCTGTAGCCAGTCTGACAAACAGCAATATGGGCAGACACAGCTGAACACTGCTGCGTATAGCATGTCTAGTCTGAGGATTCAGGGCAAATAATGAAAAATAGAAAGTGTCTCAGTATTTCCTATGGCTATATACTAGCAGCATTCAAAGGCAGTGAAGGCAGACAGTTTGTCCATACATTTGCCTGGTTCACATTATTAATGTATTCCTTATAACACATTATGCTTCTTATATGAGCTCACTTTGTTGTCTGTCCTTTTACAGGCAATATTACTGCTTTCTAATACATCAAAACGTTGAACAAGAACATAATCAGGTGGACGAGAGATGCTGAAATGATGTTGTTTGTGCTTCTTAATTTAGATACCATCATCCTTTTGCTCAGCAAAGACCAGGTTTTTGCAATTAATCAAGCATTGATTTTTCAAAGAGCAAAGCATGGAAAAGAAATGATGTAATCTAGATTTAAAGAGATGGCACTGATTAACTGTCTATTCACAATAACACAATAAAAGACCACAAAGCATTTTATTTCCTTTAGACTCAAATTATTGGCCAGAAATAAAAAAATATATAAAATGGTATGAGCCTGACAAAAAGTGAATACTTAATGGCCAAAGTTGTAATGCTACAGTTGACTTTATGCCATACAAATCAGTTTAATATTACAATAAATCTTTCAAACTGTTATGAGATGCCTGTTAATATTACATTTTTTAAAGGTACATTTTGCACTTTGCCTAAAATGCCATCATGTCAATGTGCTTTATTTTTCTCAAATAAAATGTGAAGGTCTATATTGCTGTTTGATTGGCTGTTAAACATACAACCTTTTATCCACAAGATCTAAAGCAGTGTCACATGCACATTCATAGTAATGGACGCCAGGTCTGAAAGGTTTAAGATGTGGTTCTCTTTATTATGCCCTCAAGAGATGTTCAGTCACTCACAGTCAGTCGTTCCAAGAGTCATTTTCTTACTTCTTCTCACAACTATCCTGCTTAAGTGTAACTGATTGCCACTGAATGGTAGCATATGATTTAGTCAACATTATGCTGGTTCAGAGGGCTTTTGCTTTTATGCTTCAATCCATGCTTCTTTTTTTCCTTTCAAGATAATAGCAAGGTCTAGTTTCTTAAAATGTGGAAGTGCTCTCAGTCAGGTGCTAAGTGTGACTTGGTCTCGGGCCTTGTTCCAGGTAATCATTTGTTCCTAGATTGACATCCGTTTAAGAAAATGTATAGTTTATTTTGAGTAATTGATTTATTGATGTGGTGGTTTCAAAGATGTTTTATGATATCATGTGATGATTCTATCTCTTAGATTAGATAAGCTAATTCACCAGAGAGTTAGTGAGTGGAATATCAGTCATATGTAAATGGAGGAAATGAGAAGTCTGTGAAACTGTTGTTATCCATGTTAGAGCTGCACAATTCTGGATAAATTGAAAATCACAATTTTGTTTCAAATAGAGATCACGATTGTCCCATGATTCTGAACAGACAACTAAACAAAATAACATGTACTACTATAGTAACTTACTATAGGTGTCATGAACAGTCCAAAGATGAAGGCAGGTTAATAAAAACAATTACAAGGTTTATTTAAACAAGAAGCTAACACTTGAGGCAGCGTGCCACTAAAACACGAACAATACTGAACAAATGAAGAGTGCACAAGGAGGAACTTAAATACACAATGGTGATGAACTAAATGATGAATAGCTGTGATGATTGAGTGAGTGTCCGTGGAAACAGATGAGTGGTGGGAAACTAGACAAAGGAAAACATGTGACTGAAGATAAACAAACTAAAAGTCCATGAAAATGAATTTAACAGAACATAACTATAACAATAGGGTTCCGACAAAATGTCAATTGCTACAGTCTATTTTAAATGTTTAATTAATTTGAATGAATTATTTAAAATCTGTTTGAATGAATGATTCAATGACTCACTCATGAACACTTCACTTGTTTCGTTACTGGATGAATCATTGTTTTTGAATGAATCTTTTGAATGAAGGCAAAAACATTTTTAACAGTCACTTGTTGCCACCTACTGGTGTAACAATGTAATTAACACAATCTTTAATTAAAGTTAGTTTAAAAACAAAGGTGATTTCTTCTATTTTGATCACTACCATATACATTAGTGTTTCTATTTGAGCTATAAACTGTTTGTAACACAGAAATAATGATACTGTGTGGTTTGTGAAGCTGTTTCATACCTATACATGACAGCTGCTCTCTCTGGCTCAGCGGCAGCACCAACGCAAGTTTGAATATTCCGGTGTGATTTTGCCAAAGATTTAATAGTCATAGACGAATCTTGGACATTTAGGAATAAGATCACGTGGGTGTTTGAATTGAGATTGCGATCTTTTAACAATTAATCGTTCAGCTCTAATCCACATTAATTCATTTTACATCTGTAGTAATTCTTAATGGCTTTTTTTAACAGCTGTCTATTATTTGCTTGTGGCCCTTGTGCATGCACAAACACACACCTGTCACTTTTACTTTAAGCCTTGTATGCTTGTCTCCTCTTAATCCATGATGCTTAGAAGCTACATCTAAATAAATTGCCCCGCAGGACTCTCAACATTTGTTCTCATTGACCTTTTACAAAAGTTTACAATATTCAATAACAAACATGGTACGCAATTTTTCCAAAACCCACAAGTATATGTAAAGGAATCTGGTCACAGTGGGCACTGTGATTTCTGCACAAAACACAGAAGAGAAAAAAAAAAGAAATTAGAACTCAATTCACAAAGAAATTAATGAAAATGAATTTGGGCTGCACATTAATCACATTCAATCATGATATGGCATAGTATAATTTTATAATGCAGAAGGCTGTAATCCAATTAAATTAAATAAAAAAAGGGACATCTATCACTCTTCACTACGAAGTAATTCTAATTATAACAATAACTACAGTGATTATATATATATATACACTACCGTTCAAAAGTTTGGGGTCAGTAAGATTTTTGAATGTTTTAAAAGAAGTATCTTCTGCTCACCAAGCCTGCATTTATTTGATTAAAAATACAAAAAAAACCCAGTAATATTGTGAAATATTATTCCAATTTAAAACAGCTGTTTTCTATGTCAATATGCAGTAAAGTGTAATTTATTCCTGTGATCAAAGCTGAATTTTCAGCATCATTACTTCAGTCTTCAGTGTCACATGATCCTTCAGAAATCATTCTAATATGATGATTTGATGCTCAAGAAACATTCATTATTATTATCAATGTTGAAAACAGTTATTTACATTTTTATTTTATGATGCTATGATGAATAGAAAGATCAAAAGAACAGCATTTGTCTGAAATCTAAATCCTTTGTAACATTAAACACTACCGTTCAAAAGTTTGGGGTCAGTAAGAATTTTAATTTTATTTTTGGGGGATAGAAATAAAATTAATCAATTCTTTTATTTATCAAGGATGAGTTAAACTGATCAAAAGTTACAGTAAAGACAATTATAATGTTAATAAATGCTGTTCTTTTGAACTTTCTATTCATCGAAGAATTTTGAAAAAAAAATGATTTGATGCTCAAGAAACATTCATTATTATTATCAATGTTGAAAACAGTTGTGTACAATTTTTTTTTCAAAATTCTTCGATGAATAGAAAGTTCAAAAGAACAGCATTTATTTAAAATAGAATATTTTCTAACATTATAATTGTCTTTACTGTAACTTTTGATCAGTTTAACTCATCCTTGATGAATAAAAGTATTGATTAATTTTATTTCTATCCCCCAAAAATAAAATTAAAATTCTTACTGACCCCAAACTTTTGAACGGTAGTGTTTAATGTTACAAAAGATTTAGATTTCAGACAAATGCTGTTCTTTTGAACTTTCTATTCATCATAGCATCATGAAATAAAAATGTAAATAACTGTTTTCAACATTGATAATAATCATAAATGTTTCTTGAGCATCAAATCATCATATTAGATTGATTTCTGAAGGATCATGTGACACTGAAGACTGGAGTAATGATGCTGAAAATTCAGCTTTGATCACAGGAATAAATTACACTTTACTGTATATTGACATAGAAAACAGCTGTTTTAAATTGGAATAATATTTCACAATATTACTGTTTTTGTTTGTATTTTTAATCAAATAAATGCAGGCTTGGTGAGCAGAAGATACTTCTTTTAAAACATAAAAAAATCTTACTGACCCCAAACTTTTGAACGGTAGTGTATATATATATATGTGTGTGTGTGTGTGTGTGTGTGGCCCGCCCCCTGCTGCCCCGCCCAGCCCTGGCCCATCATTGGATAACCACCATTAACCACCAATGATTGCAATGAGCTCCGCGTTATGTTACTTTCAAGAAACAAAGTGTCATCTTTCAAATTCTGTCCATTTTATCTCGAAATTCAAACAAAAAATTCAGTTTTCGACGCTCTAATGTGGCATGACAGATCACTCTGTGGGCTCTTCATTTCAATTGGCAGCACGGAGCGGGAGTGAATGCGATCATCTCTTCCTCTTTAATACTAGTTACAGAATAAACAAGAATGAACATCTGAAGGTATGTTGAAAGATACAGTACAACTTACTGAAACGTATAATATCTTGTGTAATCGTTCAATTAGTGTTTCAACGGCGGGAAAATGTCAATAAAATAGTTTGAAACACCGTGTCATGTAGCATTTACCTCAGGTGAGTCCACAGCTCTTTAGTTCATCAGATAAATGAACTCTTTCGCTGAATATATGCATTATATTTGCCTATATATATAAGTATATTTTACTTAACTTGTTAAGTGATGTCTTGATTATTTAATGTATGTTTAAATAAATCTGTCATGAAAATGACACTGTGTAAATTATTATATTTCAATAACGAATTGGAGTAAAACACAATTTTATAATTAGATTTAGAAGTTAATTCAAAAACTGCCTTATGTGCAGTTTACATGTTTGCAAACAATTTGTCATTTTCATGACAGATTTATTTAAACATACATTAAATAATCAAGACATCACTAACAAGTTAAGTAAAATATACTTATATATATAGGCTAATATAGAGCATATATTCAGCGAAAGAGTTCATTTTTCTGACGAACTTATCTTGTGTAGCCACATGACTCTGCCCCGTCCAGTCAGTGGCATAAAAGCAACACGGAGATGAACGCCGGTTCAACACATAGTGATGGCGGTGAGCCTTGCATCTTCACTAAACTTTGTCAGTTGTATTTGTTTTAAGGTTTGCCAGTTTGGACATTCAAGCAATTTTAGACGATTGGATGTATAATATTTCGAGCTACAGTGCTCGCGCAGCTGCATTGTGGCACAAACACTCATACAAACAGTAGCCGCGCAAAACGTGAAGATCGCGCGCACAGAGAGGAACGCAGAAACTAATTGTCAGCGCTATCCTGTGACTTATCACTAAAGTAGCTTAGAAACTCAAAACTTATTACCTATAGCATATATTTTTCTACTTTTGAAGGAACTATTTACAACCCACAGCTTCACAATTAATAGAGAGATGGTATGACTAATTCACACACGCAATCACTCGTACTGGTACTGTGCTAATTTATCTTTATCTGATTTACAACGAGGAAAAATCTGTAAGAAATGTTACGAACCATAGATAAAATAACTGCTGAAAGTGAGCTGTTATGAAGTGAAGTGAAGTGACATGTGGCCAAGTATGGTGACCCATACTCGGAATTTGTGCTCTGCATTTAACCCATCCAAGTGCACACACACAGCAGTGAACACACACACACCGTGAACACACACCCGGAGCAGTGGGCAGCCATTGCTGCGGCGCCCGGGGAGCAGTTGGGGGTACGGTGCCTTGCTCAAGGGTCTCACCTCAGTCATGGTATTGAGGGTGGGGAGAGCGCTGGACATTCACTCCCCTCACCGACAATCCCTGCCGGACCTGAGATTCGAACCCATGACCTTTGGGTTACAAGTCCGACTCTCTATCCATTAGGCCACGACTGCCCCTGTCAGATCACTCTTTCAATAGGAAAAAAATATCCCACCTTTATCATATTTACAGCACAAACCTTGTCAGTGAACTATGAGGGCAAAACAAACAAACAAAAAAACCAAAACAAAATAATCGTTCATTAATCGTTATCAAAGTAAAATGTTCAATTAATCGAGGTTTTGATTTTAGGCCATAATCGTCCAGCCCTAATAGTAGCTAATGTGCAAAAAAGTGCTTCTTATATAGTTTACAGCATTAGCAGAGATAAGTTACTTTTTTTATCCTTAAGAAACTTTTATTTATAATTGAATTCATTTAAAGACAGAGTCACAATTTGTTCAGTAAACTACTGTTTAATTTAAAAAAGTAATTTTGTTTAGTTTTCTCCCCTGCTGTACCGAACCGTACCAAACTGTGACTTCAAAACTGAGGTACGTACCGAACCGTCAGTTTTGTGTACCGTTATACCCCTTATATACAGGTGCTGGTCATATAATTAGAATATCATCAAAAAGTTGATTTATTTCACTAATTCCATTCAAAAAGTGAAACTTGTATATTATATTCATTCATTACACACAGACTGATATATTTCAAATGTCTATTTCTTTTAATTTTGATGATTATAACTGACAACTAAGGAAAATCCCAAATTTAGTATCTCAGAAAATTAGAATATTACTTAAGACCAATACAAAGAAAGGATTTTTAGAAATCTTGGCCAACTAAAAAGTATGAACATGACAAGTATGAGCATGCACAGCACTCAATACTTAGTTGGGGCTCCTTTTGCCTGAATTACTGCAGCAATGCGGCGTGGCATGGTGTCGATCAGTCTGCGGCACTGCTCAGGTGTTATGAGAGCCCAGGTTGCTCTGATAGTGGCCTTCAGCTCTTCTGCCTTGTTGGGTCTGGCATATCGCATCTTCCTCTTCACAATACCCCATAGATTTTCAATGGGGTTAAGGTCAGGCGAGTTTGCTGGCCAATTAAGAACAGGGATACCATGGTCCTTAAACCAGGTACTGGTAGCATTGGCACTGTGTGCAGGTGCCAAGTCCTGTTGAAAAATGAAATCTGCATCTCCATAAAGTTGGTCAGCAGCAGGAAGCATGAAGTGCTCTAAAACTTCCTGGTATACGGCTGCGTTGACCTTGGACCTCAGAGAACACAGTGGACCAACACTAGCAGATGACATGGCACCTCAAACCATCACTGACTGTGGAAACTTTACACTGGACCTCAAGCAACGTGGATTGTGTGCCTCTCCTCTCTTCCTCCAGACTCTGGGACCCTGATTTCCAAAGGAAATGCAAAATTTACTTTCATCAGAGAACATAACTTTGGACCACTCAGCAGCAGTCCAGTCCTTTTTGTCTTTAGCCGCTTCTGATGCTGTCTGTTGTTCAAGAGTGGCTTGACACAAGAAATGCGACAGCTGAAACCCATGTCTTGCATACATCTGTGCGTAGTGGTTCTTGAAGCACTGATTCCAGCTGCAGTCCACGATTCACAAAGAGTGGACTGCAGCTGTGTCTTGCCCTCCTTGTGCAAGGTGTCAATGGTCGTCTTTTGGACAACTGTCAAGTCAGCAGTCTTCCCCATGATTATGTAGCCTACAGAACTAGACTGAGAGACCATTTAAAGGCCTTTGCAGGTGTTTTGAGTTAATTAGCTGATTAGAGTGTGACACCAGGTGTCTTCAATATTGAACCTTTTCACAATATTCTAATTTTCTGAGATACTGAATTTGGGATTTTCCTTAGTTGTCAGATATAATCATCAAAATTAAAAGAAATAAACATTTGAAATATATGTCTGTGTGTAATGAATGAATATAATATACAAGTTTCACTTTTTGAATGGAATTAGTGAAATAAATCAACTTTTTGATGATATTCTAATTATATGACCAGCACCTGTATATATATTTATATATATATATATTAGGGGTGTAACAGAAATTATTTTAATACTGTCTGATCACCAATTTAATAATAATATTTAACTCAACCCTAAAAAAGTAATGCTAATTATGTTATC
Organism: Anabarilius grahami; assembly: GCA_003731715.1. Lineage (NCBI taxonomy): Eukaryota > Metazoa > Chordata > Actinopteri > Cypriniformes > Xenocyprididae > Anabarilius > Anabarilius grahami. The sequence goes on along the minus strand of RJVU01036174.1, from coordinate 4,635,048 downwards.
TGCCAAAGTTTTTTGATTTCACTTGAATATTCTCTCGTTCTTTTTTTATTATAAAATCAAATTAAACCACATAGATTCCAGAAACATAGAATACATTAAAAAAAAAGGAAAAAAAAGAAAATGTAATTTGGGGAAAAGATAAAACAGATTTCATGGGACCCTACTCACCCTCATGTTATTTGTATGACCACCTTTACATCTACCATTAACATCTGCTTTCTCTGTGTATTTCCTAAAATTTCCTAAAAGCTAAATTTTAATGAACTGCACTTTGTTCAATTTACATTTGTAAAACAGAAGTTTAGTTAATCGATTTGGGATTAATCTTTTTTTCTTAGCATTAACATAGCATTGATGAAACTAGGCCAGGGATTTCCAGTTCCCAACATGCTCTGCAAGGAACTGAATGGGGAGAATTATTGTTGAAATGAAGTGCTGTTTTTTTAAGCAATATTAGAAAAGGGAAAGACTTGTTTATTCTGTTTAATGTTTTGATATATGTTGGGATTTAGAAGAAATCTGAAAACCAGTTACTGTGCAAGAGGAACGTCTCAGGTTACGTATGTAACCATAGTTCCCTGAGAACAGGGAACGAGACTCTGCGTTCGAAGCGCATTGGGGAACGCCATGTGACCCAGGTGTCTGAAAGCACTATCCAAAAAACTCCAATTCCTATTGGCCGGCGACAGCCTATGACGTCATACGGCGCGACCCGGAAGTATAAAGGAGCGCCTGGAGAGACAGCCAGCATCTATCGTCTTGAGGGACTGTTCTGCAGGCAGGCAACCCGAAGCATGGCAAGGAAACGCAGAGTCTCGTTCCCTGTTCTCAGGGAACTATGGTTACATACGTA
>RJVU01036174.1:4578941-4629766 GCA_003731715.1 Anabarilius grahami | reverse complement strand
GTTTTTCCATGCCTTCCCGATCTCAAACGCAGAGATCAGACCGGGATGGAAAGTATGGAAGCTGCCGTATTAATGGACAGAAAGGAACCGCTCGTCGAGCCGTGTGCGCGGCCCCTTTCTTAACGCGCTGTCCCGGCAGCTGCAGCTGCTGCGAGAGCGCGTCCCAAACACACAGCAGCTCGCATACACCAGCCAGAGGAGCGCTCGCCGCCGGACGTGATGACGTCAAACACGAACGTCATCGTCATCCGGTCGCTCTCGCCAGCCCCAGGGAAGTTGAGAGAGAATAAAACTTTCTCAAACTTCCCAACGAGCTCGTCTACGAGCCCTATGATACAGCCACCGTTAAGCCTCAGCACAAACAGGGGGCAGAACCACCAGGCAGAGATGCAGACAGCTCTTCCCTCGGGAAGAGTGCCAAATGAGAACAGAGTAAACAACAGACAAACACACAGCAGTGCCCTCAAGCACTGTGTATGCGCGCTCCTCTCCAGACAGAGAACGCCCAGAAAAATATGTACATCCAGTATCAAACCCTTGGACACGGATAAACACACTCTCATGAACGTTTGTAAGGTATATATAAAAAACCCTACCGGAGTTGGTATAGATGCAATCAGACAGAACAGGACCGAAAGACGATGAGATGCTGGCTGTCTCTCCAGGCGCTCCTTTATACTTCCGGGTCGCGCCGTATGACGTCATAGGCTGTCGCCGGCCAATAGGAATTGGAGTTTTTTGGATAGTGCTTTCAGACACCTGGGTCACGTGGCGTTCCCCAATGCGTTTCGAACGCAGAGTGGAGTTCCCTTCGAAAGGGAAATGGAGTATGAGTATGAATATCTTTTTATCTCTCCATCCCCACCGTGTTTTATACCTACACCACACTTTACTTAAGGTAAATAAAAGTATAATTTAGCATGCTAACATGTGCTATTGTTTGCTAACTGCAAAAGATCTTTTTGGGGTTAGATTGATGTGTCTGATTTGATCAGGTTAGTTTAATGTGTCTGATTTTGTTGTGTTTACACTGGTTTCTGCTACTCTGTATTAGAATTCATTGGGTATTTGACTTCAGTTTTATTTAATGTTTAGAAATCCCATTTTCTATGTGTGGAACCACTGTCCACAACTGAATGAAGTTGTTTTTTTGTGTGTGTGGAAGAAAGTCAGTCAAACACATTTGGAACAACATGAGGGCATTTAATTTTTTTGGTGAACTCTTCTATTAAAAATAATAAAAAAGAAAACCCTGCGTAAACATATACAACAGACAGAGGTCTCTATATTTGAACAACAGAAGCTATTCTGATTCTTCTGAAAGCAGCCCTGACTTTTTTCTCAGGGAGTTAAATTTAGATGACAGCCCAATCTCTGGACAGCACAAGCTTGCCTGAGAAGTCTGTGGCCCCACCAGGCCTTAGTTTAAATTGAGTTCATCAGTTGAGCTGTGATAGCTGGATCAGAGGTTCTGTGCAACGGCAGACTTCTAACAAATAGCCCAATGGCAATGGCTCTTCAATAAGAGAAGCCAGAAATTCATTGAAGGAGAAAAAGATTGGGTTTTACCAGATCATTCCAAAAAAAGGGAAGCCCTTTTCATCTCATTTTATGATTGTGCTATTGCTGTATATATTATGTCTACTATATAAAAGCTGAGGAATATTTCATCATAATAGCAATCTGATTATTATTTCAAGTCAATTCTCTTGCTCTTTGGTCACAAGAACTTTATTAGATCACTATTGAATGGATCGATACCGCAGCTGAGAGTGGTTTTGCAAATAGTGTCTTTTCTAATGTTTAGTGATTTTATGGGTGGACTACTGGGGGGAAATGCTATAGTCTTTTATGTTTTCATTACGTTCAGGGTGACACTGCCAATTGCCTACAGCACATTACAGGGGAATGCATATTGAAGCAAATGTCAATAATGTATTTGTGAATTTTGACAACTAGACCTGATCTCTGAAAAAGGGGCCACATAATTGTAATCGCCTTTGAAAGTGTCTGAATTGGTGTCATGCACTATTGATATTTTAAAACGTGATTGATAACTTTTAGATTGAAGGTTGAATAAACTGTATTGCAGAGGGAAGCAACAATTAAAAGCAAGTGTGACTCACTGCTGAAGTACACACACAAAGAGAGAGAGAGAGAGAGCAGAGAGTTTTGCGTTGTGGATGATATTGATTTTAGATTTGTTTTTTTCAGACCTCTCAAGTTTCATGACCCACACTTGTCTCCAGGGTGAGACTAGCTCAAGCTGGCGTGACTGATATTGTTAAAGCTCCTAAACCGTCTCCTTCAGGAGTGGCATCTCAGATAATCTCAGGATCAGTCGCCTTCTCCCCACAGAAATATATGTCCACTTCTATATGACACACTTGTTGTCCTCTTACTAGGGGTGGGCACGAGTACCCAAATACTTATTTGGAAATAACAGCAATAACTGAACATTTTGGAGGTGATTAGTGGGTTTTTCACATAATGCAGGAGCCTTTTTAAATATATATTTAATATATATTATTGTAGGGATGGGTGATATGGGTGAATTTTTTTAATGATTACCGTTATATATAAAGATAGAGGCCCTATTTACACCTGGTATTAAGATGCGTTTTGGTCGATCGGATCACAAGTAGATGACGGAGACACATCCTCGTTCACACCTGGTGTTTAATCTGTCTCTTTTGTCCACTTTTGACCACTTCTGTCCTGATTTCTTCAAGGGGAGGTTGGGTGGGTAAATGTATGGGCTTTTTCAGTTCTTTCGATCTACATATGATTTACATATGAACGGAAAATACATGGAGAGCAGCAGCTTTCGTTTCTGCTCTGATAGCCACAAGACCACACCGAACGCGGTGAGTGCATGTTAGAAATCAGGAATGGTGAGAGAACATTGTGCTTGGTACAGGTACGTTTTTTTGTCTTCAAACCAAACTTAGGTCTTTAGCCGACAACGTATAATCCCCATCTGGCTAGCGCGCCTCCCATAATGTTTATGCATTAAGTCAGTAGGCAGAGTAGGCGGTCTTTTGTGGTTGTTTGAACACGTTCGACCATATGAGCATCTAAACTATGATAGCAATCCTGTTGAATGCATTTGCAAAAGTGGACAAGCTCAAAACATTTTAGACCTTGTTTACACCTGTATTAGTGATCCAATCAACCGAAACACATCTTAATCACACACAGTTTCTGCCAATCTCATGTTAATCTTGAGTACATATATTGCATCCTTCATATATTCGAAAAGTCTTTAGGTTTGTCATATTTATAAAAGATAGATACGCTAAACCGAGTCTTTCTGATCAGTGTGTGCACGCTTATCAGGGAGAAGTGCCTATAAAAGGAATTCCGCTCTCTTTTGACGTCATACAGGATACACTCGAAAAAAACTCTCAGAATCCTGTACCGAAACTGGAAGTTGTGGATTTGGCACAGAAATACTCCGTCATACGTCCAACTCGTGTTTTGAAACTTTGGCCATGTTTAGTATGAGAATGCAACGCTTTAACAGTGTAAATAAGTCAGAATGCATGAAATAGCATTACACCCCCCTTTAATACAAAGTGTAAACAGGGCTATAGTTATTTTCGCCTGCGAAATCAAAATGTTTCGTTGCGATATCAAAATGTTAAAGATCTGAGATTTTATAATTCTTAATATCAATTTTAATATTGCAACAAAAACTAATACTAGCCTAATTAATGTAAGTAAAAAGTTCTCAAGCTTTCTTGAGAGTAAAGAGTCAGTAACAAAATAAGAACAAAGAAACTATGAGCAATATGACAAATACAATTGAACAAATATTCAAATGAAATAAACTGCTTCAGATAAATCTATGATAATAAGATAAATAAGAAATACTGCTGAAACATTTTATTAAAGTGATTCAGTCAAAAGCAGTGAGTGATTATTCTCATTCTTTTGTGAAGGACATAGACAGCAGCAGGTATATTTTCTCCCAACTGTTTAAGTTCACTTAAGACATAACTGAATTTACATACTCACCAAAGTGTTCATTTTGACCTATTTTTGTGTGTATTTGACTATTTAAGTTTAATAAGCGAAACTTCTAACTGTATGTGTGCGTGCTTTGGATGTTCGTAAGTATTGAATTAATTTATTTTTCGCAGTTTAAAGCTTGGTTTCACAGACAAGGTTTAGATTAAGCCAGGAGTAGGCCTTAGTTCAGTTAGGACATTTAAGTAGCTTTTATAAATGTGCCTTTGGAAAAAACATTACTGGTGTGAATATTGAGACAAAACAATGGCACTGACATATTTTAAGATATGTAAGTGCAAGTTGCTTTCAGCTAAGACTGGTAAGGATTAAAAATGTTTTTTTAATGATATTTCTATCAGTTTATTGTGTCTAATGGTATATCACCCAGCCCTTTTTTCAGACTTTTTTTTTTTTTTTTTTACTTTGCTGTTGTTTTTATTAACAGCAGCCATAAATATCTGATGTATACGTACATTGACAAACAATTAAGATAATGTACATGGACCCCCAATTTATTTGAGTAGACAAAATGAGTAATGTAGCACGTGAAGCGTCAGTATTTTGTGGCTGACATGAAGTGGACAGACTGGTTCAGAAAGTAGTTGTCCTCCTTGAAATAATAAACAGCCCTATTTGAAGAGATCACCACAGGCATCTCAAAAAGCAAAAAGCAGCAACATGTCTTTTGGGAAATTCGATGTTTGCAGTTAGTAAGTGTTGGACTGGGGCCCATCCCACTTCAAACCCCCCAACTCCCACAGTCCAACAGTTAGAAGTTGTGAGTTGGAAACGAGCCGTGTCTGTAGGCACAGCTGTGTCAAGACCTGCTGGTGTGATATTTTTTCCGTCCTACCTGCCCTTCTAATGAGAGAATTCCCTTCTGAGTGGGTGGCAAGCAGAAGCAGAAAAACCTTTTCTGTCCCTCCACAAGTTCCTCATTTCTCTCTAACTCTCTCTCTGTTTGTGGGAGCTCTTTCTATAGGCTATCTATTATACTCTCTTGGTCCTCTATCTCTTCTGTACTTTTTTCCCCCTCATGCACCTGACTGGAGAGTTGCTTTCTCCTGATGAGGACTGCTGTAGTAATTGGCTGCCCCCTCAGCTCGGCTCAGCACAGCACATCTTCCAATATAACAGGCTACTGTTTCAGCCTGCCTTGCACTTTAGGATCTGACAACTAAATTGTTGTTCACTGGTAGGGAGACAGAATTATGTTAATGTCCACATTGTCACCGCTGTTTAGGCAAGAAAATAAAGGAAACAAGATGGCATTAGAGGCTGGAGTTGCGCAGCAGGATGTGCCGTTTACATCCATGAGATCAAAGTGGCAAGGAAAGTCATTATGGCTGAGGCCCAGCAGACATAGCCGTGGCTGGAGCTGGGTTGTTAAACCAGACTTCTTCCTCTGATGCTCTCTTGTTGCTGTGCAAGAGTGTCCCTGCTAGTTTTCCCTCTCTCTCTCTAGATTGTATAGGTTGAGGAGGTTTGTCGTCTTCTGTATCTTTTTTGTTTGTTTTGTTTAAAAATGAGTAGGGAGTAGGGCTGTCACTAATGATTATTTTGGTACTCGATCAATTATTTTGACGATTAATCGAGTAATCAGATTTTTTTGTGGTAATAAAAATAGAAAATGCATTATGCATTATATATGCATTATATATAACAAATGCCGGCAGAGAGCGCCAACGGCCTAGTGATTGTTGTTATTATGCAGCAGATCAAATCCTTAATATTGGCTAAATGTTTACTTAATCTTTAATATTTGGCCACTTCCTTACAATGTAAATGCTACAGCCACTGTAATTTCTTGAAACTTTTATTTTGAAATCGTGGTGAACAGTTTGCATATTTAGAAATATATGCATTCTCATGTGTTTGCTTAGGTTTATAAGTGATTTACGTTACAAATCTGATTAAATGATGCAAATTGTGTTCCCAGATGAACGTTATAAGCAACCCAAACTGGTGTTTGTTAACCAAGCTGCTGAGACGCACTCCACGCATGTAAACCATTGCAAAACTTAGTATGAAACACAAAGCACGTCAGACGTTACGTATTCCCAAATGCACGTTATTGGAAACCCAAACAAACAGCACATGCTGAGATCGAGATCGTGCAAAGCTTGTATGAACGGAGCCGCTCTGAGGCGGAAGAAACTCGTAACCTGCACGTATGTAAATAATTAATGCGTCATGCATCACCCTCAGCGCATATATTTATTTAATGGAATCACAGACTTTGTGGTTTCACAATAGCATTATGCTAAATTATCATTTTTAAATGCTTTTAATACATTGTGAAGCCTTAGAAAACGGTCTAAAAATGCGGTTCATGGATTCTCGTCTGTGGAATGCAATTTGCCTGTGTTACTCGACACAGGCAAATTGCAATCGAGGATTTTTAAAGGTGCCCTAGAATCAAAAATTTAATTTACCTAGGCATAGTTACATAACAAGAGTTCAGTACATGGAAATGACATACAGTGAGTCTCAAACACCATTGTGACCAGTCACGGAAAGTATGGACACAAGTCGGTTCTGGGGCATTTTGAGTTATTCACAGATTCTGAAAGTGTAGTCTCAAAGCTTTCCAACGATGTGTAACACAGGGAAATCTGATAATATTTGGAGAAGTTGTGGCCATTTGAAGGTAGGCACTCAAAAAAGCTCAAAGGGCAGAAAATGACCTCTAATTTTGCAGTTCTCGCCTGTTCTCACCTGCTGGGAGTGACAAAAGGGCTCATTTACATCTCATTTAGATAAGCCATACCCCCTGTAAAGCTGCATGGTTGCATAGCAACGACAGACGCAACGGGAAAAATCGGACCGCATATTATTAATAATAAAGGATAATGTGCATTGTAAATGTCAGTAATTTATCTTTTTTGACATTAGGACTTTTTGAACAGGATTCTGTGATAACCGTATAGTCCTGGTTTAGACCTCAGTTAGTGGTTAGACCTGGTTTGAGTCAAAGGATTAAAAAAATCCTGTACATTAAACTCTTCAATAAATACTTTTACTTTTGACTTATAACGCACATTTTACGGCTACGGATACTTTATACTTTGACTTACGTAGGAATTTAATCTGATACGGCTACGGATACTTTTACATTAGTAAATCCTTGTTAAGAATATTAAATAGTAACTGGCTAAAATTATTAGCGTCACATTCAATTTAAGAATAGTAGGCTAAGGTTTACATCAGCTAAGTCATTCACACCAGTCAATTCAAGCAGTTGAAGCGTTATTCAAATTAATAGTAGATGCTAACATTACCATCTAAAAGCCCATTATAGTAATGGGGGTTTTTGGCAAGTGATACGATGCTAACGATTACAAATAAAACGACAGTCCTGAGCTAGCTAATAACAAAAGACACATGAGATAACGTGTAGCCTATGTGTTCATAGAATGAACACAAAACGACAAGCTTTGATGTTTATGGAAACTCACCCAATAAGAAACAGAAAAGATCTCGTTGCCTCCAATGAAATAAGTTGTTCGGGCACACTTTCTCTTTGTCGGGGTCTTCTTTGTGGATGTAACCATCTCCGAAGTTTGCACTACTATGCGTCTGTTTGCCTCTAAATGTCCAATAATTCGCATGTCCTGCCACTCTTTTTTTTCGCAGCTAAAGAATCCAGCCGTATGTTGTACTTCAAAACATTTTCGGTGTAATGGCCACGGTTCAGCTCGTCTGCGATATTCTTTGCGGCGTCCATCTTCATAAAATTTTGATATCAGCTAGAGCCGGCCAGAGCGCTGCATACTAAGTAGCCACACTTCCCTTGGAGGGCGGCGGCAATAACAAAAGAAACAAAAGCCGGCGTATTCGATTCCAGTATGGAAATACACACAGACAATGACACGCCCCTACTGCGAGATAGAATCCCAGAAAAACGAGCCGATTTCAACCTCAAAATGTACGCTTTTAAATAAACCATTACTGCTACCTAAAACACGGAGATGCTTCTTCGTGATCTCAACTAACAGATTCTGCAAAAAAACGAAAATCACCAATTTTGAAAAAAAAAACGCTTCTTTCTCAGTTTGCTCAATAGTTGTGCTGCCGACTTGTGTCCCTGGTTTCCGTGACGGGTCACCATTGTTTCCTCCTTCTTGTGTAAATCTCATTTGTTTAAAAGACCTCAGAAGAACAGGCGAATCTCAACATAACACCGACTGTTACGTAACAGTCGAGATCATTAATGTGTATGCCCCCACTATTTGCATATGCCAGCTCATGTTCAAGGCATTAGACAAGGGCAGCCAGTATTAACGTCTGGAGCTGTGCACAACTGAATCAACAGACTAGGTAAGCAAGCAAGGACAATAGTAAAAAATGGCAGATGGAGCAATAATAACTAACATGATCCATGATTACATGATATTTTTAGTGATATTTGTAAATTGTCTTTCTAAATGTTTTGTTAGCATGTTGCTAATGTACTGTTAAATGTGGTTAAAGTTACCATCGTTTCTTACTGTATTCACGGAGACAAGAGCCGTCGCTATTTTCATTTTTTAAACACTTGCAGTCTGTATAATTCATAAACACAACTTCCTTCTTTATAAATCTCTCCAACAGTGTGTAATGCTAGCTTTAGCCACGGAGCACTATCAAACTCATTCAGAATCAAATGTAAACATCCAAATAAATACCATACTTACGCGATTAGACATGCTGCATGACGAACACTTTGTAAAGATCCATTTTGAGGGTTATATTAGCTGTGTGAACTTTGTTTATGCTATTTAAGGCAAGCGCGAGCTCGCGGGGGTGGGGAGCACGAGAATTTAAAGGGGCCGCAGCCTGAATCGGCTCATATTTAATGATGCCCCAAAATATTTTGAGCTGAAACTTCACAGACACATTCAGGGGACACCTTAGACTTATATTACATCTTTTGAAAAACGTTCTACGGCACCTTTAAAAATCCAGTACTTGAATTGAATCAAGGAATCGTGACAGCCCCAAAAGGGAGCCACCTATTATAGCAAAATCCTATGTTTGAACCTGAGGTTACACACCAGAATTAAAGGGTTAGTTCACCCAAAAATGAAAATGATATAATTAATTACTCACCCTCATGTCGTTCCACACCCGTAAGACTTTCGTTCATCTTCGGAACACAAATTAAGATATTTTTGATAAAATTCGATGGCTCAGTGTGGCCTGCATCGCCAGCAATAACACTCCCTTTTTCAATGCCCAGAAAGCTACTAAAAACATATTTAAAACAGTTCATGTGACTACAGTGGTTCAACCTTAAAGGGTTAGTTCGCCCAAAAATGAAAATTATGTCATTAATGACTCACCCTCATGTCGTTCCAAACCCGTAAGACCTCCGTTCATCTTCGGAACACAGTTTAAGATATTTTAGATTTAGTCCGAGAGCTTTCTGTCCCTCCATTGAAAGTGTATGTACGGTGCACTGTCCATGTCCAGAAAAGGAATAAAAACATCATCAAAGTAGTCCATGTGACATCAGTGGGTTAGTTAGTTAGTTTTTGAAGCATCGAAAATACATTTTGGTCCAAAAATAACAAAAACTACGACTTTATTCAGCATTGTATTCTCTTCCGGGTCTGTTGTTCATCCGGGTTCACGACTCCGCAGTGACGCTGCTGACGTGTTATCTGGTGCGCCAGAGCTTCGTTTACAGTCTGAGGGAGACGCACGCTGTATTCAAGCTATTCTACATTGTTTGTATTTTGGTATTGCTATATTTTTTAAAATGGTGCGTAAGTGTGCATGTCGCGGATGTCCTAATCGCCAAAAACAACGACGTAAAAGTGCATTACCAACGCCGACAGATGAAACGATTCAATGGAATCAATTCAATGGAATCAATTCAATGGAAAGGATTCCGGAAGAGAATACAATGCTGAATAAAGTCGTAGTTTTTGTTATTTTTGGACCAAAATGTATTTTCAATGCTTCAAAAACTTCTAACTAACCCACTGATGTCACATGGACTACTTTGATGATGTTTTTATTATCTTTCTGGACATGGACAGTCTACCATACAAAAACTTTCAATGGAGGGACAGAAAGCTCTCGGACTAAATCTAAAATAACTTAAAGGTGCTAAATAGGATGTTTTGTTTTATACATTTTTGCAATATTACTTGAAACTGTCTTTACTAACTGATAAAAGACTATTTATTAGGTGCACTGAAAGGAATATTATTAATATACATCATCTGTGCACGATGTAGGGCCTTAAAAACATCAGCCAATCACTGCCATTACGTTCCTTGTGAGAGACGCGCGGCTGCGCGCTCCAGTAACTTTCCACACTCTACAGGCGCCGCATGCAATGTTTTTGTCAGGAGACAGGAGTAACAACTGCAGATTATGAGTTACCTGCGGTGAGTCCGACATAATGAATCCACTAAGTGTGTGCGCGGCTTTAAGTCGCCAGTTGCGTTCAGTCGGTGTTCAAATTCCATGTAAAAGTATATAAATCTGCTTCAGGAGCAGGAAACAATCGCTGTATGTTGAGCATAGTCTTAGAATGTTTTAGCTAGTGGTTAAATGTGTGCCGGGCTTAATAACACAGCGAATGCCGGTGGTAAACACTCGTGTTCCAATACTTGTGCACGAGTTTTGGGAGGCGTTCCCTCAAAAAGAGCTGTGAAGGAGGGGGGTTGTTCTTACGCATGCGCTCATTTAAAAAAATCAGTCGACGAAAAGATCCTTTGTACCACCTTTAAACTGTGTTCCGAAGATGAAAGTAGGTCTTACGGGTTAGGAACGACATGAGGGTGAGTCATTAATTACATAATTTTCATTTTTGGGTGAACTAACCCTTTAATATTATAAAGCGACTAGAATACTGTGGCGACCAGGGCGGGCGAGAGCCGTGAGAGAACGGCTCGAGGCCGGTGGCGCGAGAGATAATGAGCTCCACCTGGGAGGCGCGCCGGCCTCGAGTCTCTCACGGAGGAGCTCCGGGAGCATAAAAGGAGGAGCGACGACAGTGAAGGACGAGAGAGGACCAGGCCTGGATATTATTTTATGTTTGTGTGGCCGGCAGACGTCTGCGAGGGTCTGCCGGCATTACTTTCGTTTTGTATTTGTTTATTTGATATTAAAGTTTTGTTGAATGTTCGCCGGTTCCCGCCTCCTTCTTCCCGTATTTACGAACTGTGTTACAAATACTTTTTGTGCACCAAAAATAACAAAATAGCGACTTTATACAACAATATCTAGTGATGGACGATTTCAAAACACTGCTTCAAGAAGCTTCGAAGCTTAACGAATCATTTGTTTCGAATCAGTCGTTCGGAGCACGTATCAAACTGCCAGAGTCACGTGAACTATTGAAGTTTCAAAACACTTATGACGTAACAAAGCCTCGTTTACTGAAATCATGGGATTTTGGCACACTGATTCGAAACAAATGATTCGTAAAGCATCGCCCATCACTAGATATTGTGGAATAAAGTCGCTATTTTGTTATTTTTGGCACACAAAAAGTTTTCTAGTCGCTTTATGATATTAAGGTTGAACCACTGTACTCACATGAACTGTTTTAATGAGTATGTTTTTAGTAGCTTTCTGGGCATTGAAAAAGGGAGTGTTATTGCTGGCGATGCAGGCCTCACTGAGCCATCGGATTTTATCAAAAATATCTTAATTTGTGTTCCAAAGATGAACAAAGGTCTTATGGGTGTGGAACGACATGAGAGTGAGTAATTAATGACAGAATTTTAATTTTTGGGTGAACTAATCATTTAAATGTAGTCATCGTCGACAATGTCAGCTGCCATTTATAAACTTTTAGTAAGTCATTAAAAAATGTCCAGTTCAAGTGCTTTGTCTGGTGAATCTAATTTCACCAAAGTCATTACAGTGCAGGCTAACTTTACATTTTTCAAGATTTGTTTAATTTCACTGGAATTCTCCTAAAATGTAACATGTTCAATATACTTTTTAATCCACAAATTAACTACTTTGTGTATGGTTGTTTCACAAATTAAGTCAGTTTTCTTTGTTCATACAAGCAGAAAATAATATAGGATGAAGTTACAGCCACTGATGTAGAGTCAGCTTTTCCCATCTTACTAGCAATTAAGATTTGGATTAGGATCGCGATACTGATGTTAGATCAGCAATTACAGACAGACTTATCTTGCACATGAAACAGGAATTCCATGTTCATGTCTAAACTCATATACACACATAATGTCTAAGCTTTCATCAGCCTTCTGCTTCACCAATGTGTCTGCTCACAGTCGTAACAGCCCCTTTACCCTGTGAATGTTTTTTTATTGTTTGTTCTCTGGCATTCTCCTCAATTTTATTTTTATTTTTTATGACGCTGGAGCTCATTCCCAGTCCCCGAGCCACAGTAATGTCAGATAAGGGTGTGTGTTGACACTGATAGACTGCTCTTTATTAAAGCAGCCAGCGTTAGAACTTTAGTGAATTAGCATTCTGCACTGTTCTCTGTCTGCTTTTAACTGCGGAGCAATGAGCCCTCATTTCAATGCCATTCATTTTATTTGGTGAAAAAGGAGCATAGCCCAAACATCTCAAGAGGTCTTTCAAGTTGTGCTCTGGGAGGAGTTAGAAGGGATTTTATTAGTATGAGGGGTTTTTAATTAACAACCAGTCATCTAATCGGAGCAGTGAATGTTTTTTACTCCCCTGGATGTGTGCTTGTATTCAGCACAAGTCAGTTTTGTACCTGTCTTCAAGTCCCTAATAGCATTTTACACTGATAAACGTCTGCTTTTAATTCACAGCAAATATGGTGGACGGCTTATTTGAGCTGTTTTACCATTTAATTATCATCCCTCACTCTGTTTTATAATCATAATATTCTGTTTCATTATTCTCAAAACAGATAGTAACTCACTGAGCTAACTGTTCAATGTGGATTGCTCATATCAGTGTGCAATAATGGCTCTGGAGGAGGAGCTTGGCTGGTTAGCATGGACAATAGACTTCAGATCAGGTACTTCTGGGATCCTGCACCAGTTGAGCAACTGCCAGTAAGATGAATGAGAATGCTATTGCTAACCTTTCTTTAAGTTTTATAGACCTCCTTGCTCTGAAGTCAATGATGTCATCATCAGTGGGTGTGTCAGAGGGAATGTGCTGTGAATTGGCTCTGATGAGTGACAGGCCTTGGTTATGGGCTGAATGTGTGTGTGGTCTGAAATGATTACAAATGGGCCGGTCTTAGAGGGCTCCGCCTACACTGTCTGATCTGTTTCTGAGGTTGTCTGGAGATGACCAAGGCCTGTCACCACCCGCCCCTCTTTGTAATCTTTTATCAAAATGTAATAAGCATTCAGGTCTGGCTTTATTCTGCTTTGGAGCGCCCAGTTTTCACAACCCAAGCAATTCCTGATGGATAAAATCAAGTGTCGCCGTACTTTTTTATTTTGATAAGTATTCCGCTATGCTTAGAAATGTTAGACATAAAATGGGTTGTGAATGCCTTTTCATGTTGACTTTTGGCCTTTTGCCTGTTTAAAAGCCTTTGGCTTTATTTTTCAATTATTGGGCCATTATGTTTTTAATTTTACCTTTTGTTGTCACATGTGACACTAGTTGCAACAGAGATAAATCTTTTTTTCTGTGTGTGTGGGAATTTGGCTTGTTGTCCTTCGTGAGCAGGTGCTTTATGCTAATGTTAATTGAGTGAGTCAAATGATTCTAGATACCAGTCTCAGCTCTCTACTGTAAAACTCATTTACCCTTGTACAATCGCTCCCATCAGTGTATGCTATGTTCAGCACATACTCCAATCTCCAGAATTATCTCCATGCCCCAAACGAAAGAGCACAGAGAGTCACACTGTTGTTTCATGGCCTTATCAGGTAGCTGCAGTAAACTCTTTGTTAGGACCTTGCTCTAGGCTGGGATTACAGTCTTCTCAGTGAGCTGTTTTTTTTCTCTCCATCTTTTCTCATTCTTTAAAGATTTAACTCCAGTCCATATTCTCCAATATTGCCTTTTATAACTTTAGACATCCAGACTTCTGAGCAAATTAAAAATAGAGGTGTTATAGAATGGACAGGCAGGGTGACTTTGCCTTTAAGAAGCACTGGGGACATGGGGGTTTGCCATTTGAAGTGTACATCTTTGATTTCTGGTCAGCTTGTGCTTTAGACATGGGTCTTTGTTTTATATTCACAAACAGAAGTCCAAGCTTTCGTGGGGTTCTCAGACAAATTGAAAAGGGTTCAGGTAATAAGAAGCGCACACTTGAGAATCACATTCCTTGAATAAAGTATAAGGCTTTGTTGAGCACAGTCACTGTAAGACATTTTCAAAGGTGGCTTAGCTAGACAGGAAGGACAACTAAAAGTCAGTGCCTCTAAACTGAAACCCACTATTCTGCAAAATTCTTGAGGATGCTTTTATATATATATAAAAAAATTGTATGTCTATAAAAAAATGTCTGTATATTTTCACCTTATGTAGCAACACGGAAGGATGATATTTTCTGTGGTTGTGAGGGCACTTCCGATTCATTTGCCGCTATAGGTAAGTAAAGGGAAGAATAACAAAATGCTGTAAATGGTAATAAGTAATTTGTGCTACAAACCAGTGTGTTTATGATTATGATAATAAATTAAAATAATATGATAAGTCAAAGTTTGCAATATCAAGCAGCATAATGGACAGTTTTTGTACAGCTAAAATAACGGAAGCGGAAGCCTCGACACAATCAAGTTACAATGGCCATGCCTGCTTTCACGTTAAGAATAAGGTGAATAGACATTGAGTGATCAGATTTTCATATAATTATGGCTACATTTTATATACTCAAGTAAGAATAACTAATTGGCGATATGTTTGTGTTTATTTAATTGTATATAATATCTGAAACAATTCCAATACTCATTTTCCGCAATATTGCACTAATCCCAGCAGCGCTTTCTTGCTTTCTCTCCTCTTCGACGGCAAACTGACACACACCACACCACTTACTTGTATCGTTCGCTCCGGTTAAATAGTGTTGTTACAGGGCCTGAATTTCGGCAATGGGTTGCAGGTATTCCGCATAATTTTACTAATTCCCGCAGTTGTCACGCTCACAACACTGGTCTATATAAGTGGAGCGCACATATAGCTGCCTCTCAAACAGCTCTCAAGTACCAAATTGAGTTCTTTTTTGTGGCTTATTGCGCTTAAACCTTTGAAGACACAATTATGTCAAAATGCCAGTTTTTGGATCCGTGCATATGCTCTTAAAGTGACAGCAGCCTAATATACCTGCTGCTATCATGTTAATCAAAGAACAAAAGACAAAAAGAAAAACACTCACTGAATAACTTTTGTAACTTTAATTATAAGCATTAATCAGTCTTCATTGTTAAAAATTAAATACAGTCCAGGGTTATTTTATATTTGATTACTTGATTACCTGAATACTACTGTTAGACCCACCCATCTTTATTCTATTGTATTTATTTGTGCTATCGTTTTCAATTTGTTTATTTGTTCATATTTTAATACTGACTCTTTACTTGTCTTTTTTGTAAGTATAGTTCAAAGTTTCAAATAAAGCCACGCTGTGCTGCGTGAAAGCTATTACAACAAATTTACCCAAATTATTAAAAAATTATGAGAAAATAATTAAATATCTGTGGCAGTATTTATGTCAGTTCTCCCCGTGGTATCGAAAATTGTGTTGAATATCGATATTTGTCAGGGTTTCGTATCGAAGTTAGAAATTTTAGTATTGTGACAACACTAATTCTGGGTGATATAAGAGACCTCTATGGAGTTAATATTGTGCCGTAATTAAACAAACAAATCCAGCATTTTGCAAACAAACACGATCTGCTTTGCAAAGGAAAACTCGACTCGCAAACAAACAGAAAGTGATGTGCAAATACAAAGGTTTGAGCGAAAACGCAGAGGAGTAACATATATATGTATTGTGTTTTACAAATATAAATAATATTTCACAAATAAATACAAACCATCCTACAAATGGCATGTAAC
Organism: Anabarilius grahami; assembly: GCA_003731715.1. Taxonomy (NCBI): domain Eukaryota; kingdom Metazoa; phylum Chordata; class Actinopteri; order Cypriniformes; family Xenocyprididae; genus Anabarilius; species Anabarilius grahami. The sequence continues at coordinate 4,613,770 of RJVU01036174.1, read as the reverse complement.
CTTTGAACAAATACCAAATCTAGTGCATAAATACGCACACCTGTCTGTTACGATGGTAAGACACTTGCCTTTTTATGATATCTCTCGGCTTGATTTTCTCACAAATGTGTGCAGGCAGATTTTCTCACAAATGCAGTTGAGCAACTTCCTCTTCCAAAACAGCAGATGGCGGTTTGCTATTGGTCAATTTAAGCTAGTCTCCTGAGAGAAGCCCCGAAATATGCGTTTATAATAATAATAAACTTTATTTTATAGTGCCTTTAAAAGTTGCATCTCAAAGCGCTTTACAAGACCATACAAATAAAATACAAAAGAATAGGGGAAGTAAAAGATAGAAACATGCATCAAAACACATTTCAAGACATATATAGTTATATATAAAACAAAATACAAAATACAAACATGTTTTGTATAACATGTATAACATGTTGCTGGCGGTTATACATACAGAGATAACCAGAGTAGCCAGAGCGAGCATAGTGATGTTATCAAGATTGCTGCTGTTGCATTTTGCAGATAATGTAGAATCACCAAACTTTGCGTACTTGGTATTGAGAAACGCCCAACTCACCTGTTCACCACTCATTTTCGTCAGCTGTAAACTCTTTGTAAACTTATTTTCAATACGTGATTATTTTGTTTTATATATAACTAGCCTATATATGTCTTGAAATGTGTTTTGATTTCTATCTTTTATTTCCCCTATTCCATTGTATTTTATTTTATTTGTATGTTCTTGTAAAGCGCTTTGAGATGCAACTTTTAAAAGTGCTATAAAACAAAGTTTATTTATATTATTATTATTATTATAAACGCATGTTTCGGGGCTTCTCTTGGGAGACTAGCGTAAATTGACCAACAGCAAAGCACCATCTGCTGTTTTGGAAGAGGAAGTTGCTCAACTGCATTTGTGAGAAAATCAAGCCGAGAGATCTCATAAAAAGGCAAGTGTCTTACAATCGTAACAGACAGGTGTGGGTATGTATGCACTAGATTTGGTATTTGTTCAAAGGTTACATGCCATTTGTAGGATGGTTTGTATTTATTTGTGAAATATTATTTATATTTGTAAAACACAATACATATATTTGTTACTCCTCTGCGTTTTCGCTCAAACTGACCTTTGTATTTGCACATCACTTTCTGTTTGTTTGCGAGTCGAGTTTTCCTTTGCAAAGCAGATCGTGTTTGTTTGCAAAATGCTTGATTTGTTTGTTTAATTATGGCACAATATTAACTCCATAGACCTCCACCTTGTGTCAGGGTGATGATGAATGACTGAGAGACATGTTATCCCTAACTCAGCTAAGGTATGACCATCATATTTAACCTCTTCCAGTCACACCACCCTATGATTATAACATGAATTAAAGCTGCAAGCANTTTGCAAAATGCTTGATTTGTTTGTTTAATTATGGCACAATATTAACTCCATAGACCTCCACCTTGTGTCAGGGTGATGATGAATGACTGAGAGACATGTTATCCCTAACTCAGCTAAGGTATGACCATCATATTTAACCTCTTCCAGTCACACCACCCTATGATTATAACATGAATTATAGCAAGTAAAGAAAATCTGATCTGGCTTTGCTGACAGTGATAAGTGATGTTTTTTTACTTTTATTCAGTGAATAAAATGTATTATTTTGGGTGTGGAAGAAAAGAGAAGGAAAACTAGAGGTCTGTAACATGATTATGTATTTTATATAAGGCCATATTTCTTAGTCCAAACAGATGACAAAATCCTATTCTTTGACATAAACAGATGTCTGCAATATCAGAGTTGATTGTCTGACAACTAAGGAAGGATGAAAGATTCACAACTGGACCAGTTTAGATGATGCCACTGTCATTTGAGAGAAGCAAATATCTTTCTCGCTGATGTGGAGAAAGAGGCCTTCACACCAGGGTTATTTAAATTTTGCATAACCCTCCGACAGTGTAACATAAACCGTCAGAGCTGGAGATGTGTAATTGGCTGCAGCATATGTGTCTTGATTTGTCATCAGTGACACGTGCGGCAGCGGAACACATGGTGACGTGTAAGCGCATTAGCTTAGAGGAAATCGATCTGATTTGCAAGCATGCTTATAACCACATTTACAGGATTTGGTATAGCATCGCATTCACAAATGATAGATGATTGTTTGTCACAATTACTGCCTTAGGAAAATGGCGGGGGTGTTTTTGACAGTGACTCAAGCATATTATGTCACATTTTTTGACTCGCTGTTAGGACGTTTGTTATGCATTAGATATTCCCTCTTTGTGCTGGTGTTGATATGTAAGTTGAGCCTACAAAGTAATGAACATGAATTTTAGGCTTTGTGTACTTTCTTGTTTTATTATATTCATAAAACATTAATACATCTGAGCAAATTAAAAATAGACATCTTATGCATATTTTTGTTTGTTTGCTTCAGTAGACAGTTGTCTACACTGTAGGGAGGCCATTCAGAGGGATATTATATAATGAATTGAGTTCCATGGGGAGAAAATATATATATATATGTGTGTGTGTGTGTGTGTGTGTGTATGTGTATATATGTATATATGGTACTGTGTATTGCATTATGGCTGCCCCCGACTAAAGATTTTTCTAGTTGACTGTTAGTCATTCATTTAAGCCAGGGCTCGTCAACTGGCAGCCCGCCAATCATCTTCATCCGGCCCGCGACAGCCCAATCTCTCTTCTCCTCTTTTCCTGGTGGTGCGGCTAAATTTGGTTAGATACGTGGCCGCAGTGGCGCCTGCAGATATATACGCACTGTTTGTACCATGCACGCTCCTCCTATTGACCTGAGAAATGTTTTCCGTGCGAATATTTCAGCAGTTATTATGTGTGTCCTGTAATTCTGTCGACGGAAGCAGCGATACCAGTCATTCGTGAATTAATCATTCTTTTGTCTCGATTCTTTCTTTTCCGTCAATTGGCCAAACACGCTTGCATAATGATCTGAAACTATTCGGATTCGTTCGGACCGCTCTGTCACTGAATCATCTGAAGTTGTTTCTCGGTCAGTAACAACAAATACAGAACAAATAGCACTGTTTTCATGTGTTTCACTAGTTTACTTTGAACTGCGCAGCATGGCCCAGTGGATAACGGAACGAAAGCTTAAAGGAGCTGCGTTTATTCCCGGTCACCATTATTAAACAGCGTTGCGACATCAAGTGAGAGAAGCGTTTCAATTCGACACACACCTCTCGTTTACAAACTGCAAATCACTCGATGATTAAACTAGTTTTAAATCGGATGAAACAGCCTCAATATGCCTCAACATTCCCGACAAGACTGATGAGGAAAACAGGAGAAACGTGCCATGAATGAAGTTAAAAGACTTTTAAATCCCAAAATCACCACCCTTACAAACATTTACCAAGAACTAACTAGTAAATTACAATGGTTTGTGGAAATGTGGAATATTTATAATGAATACTATGTTGTAGGCATTTATATTGCAATATATTTTCTTTGGTGGGTAAGGGAATATATAATTCATGTCTTTGTTAAGGTGTAGTTTGTACTTGTGTTTAGGCGTTTTTTTAGGCCTATATAACATATCATAATATTATATCATTTGACAGTGGTAGTGAGTAGCTGTATGGTTTTACGTGTGGTTACCAAGTCTCACTGTGAGAATATTTTCATTTAAGCCTAATAATTAATAAAATAATTTTTAACAATAAGAGCCCCTGGCCCACCTCAACTTTTTGATTTGATAATCCAGCCCTCGAATGAAACTACTTGAAGAGACCTGATTTAAGCCATTAGTCGACTAATCGCATGTTTATATTAAATTAATTACTTAAATATATACTGAGGAAAATACTAAGCCATTATGAGCGTTTTAGCAAACACATAAAACTTGCCACAAAGCACCGGCAAAAGTAATGATTATGAATGAGTTGGTGAAAAAAAGAGGAAGGAGACATTTCAATTATTTATTAATAAATTAGTGTTTTCTGAGTCAGTGTTGGCTGCAAAGATGAAGTTGATGATGCTGACTCGCCATCTCCGCAGTAGTGATCGACCAATATTGATTTTTTAGAACCGATACTGATACCGGTAATTTGTGTGTTTTATGTGCCCGATAACCGGGATGCAGAACAGATATTTATTTACTTCTGTTTTTGACACGATTACAACACCACTGAACTGAACAAACCATTTTGTTTATAACAATCACTCCCTCCTTGCATAGAAAACAAAACAAATCTTATTTATACACCAATAAATAGAGGGGTCTGAAAGTGCAAAAATAAAACTGTTACTAAAATGCACTGTTACTAAACTGTTTTTGTTGAAAATTAGTAGTCTTTCATGTTAATTTGAATCTTCATATTACAAAAATTATTTTATTCAGGGCTCCAGACTGCACCTAAAACGGTCGCATTTGCGACTAAAAATATTAATTTGCGAGTGATATTTTTGCTGAGATCGCCATTGGCGACCATACAAATTCACACGTTATGACTGTAACATTTGCATGTTATTTGCGTGTTCCGTGACCAGTAGCCTATCACATCATTTGCTGTGTTGACGTAATTAAATGAGATGCTGCATGTGAATGTTTCACTGAGTTTGAGTGCCGAAATTTGAACAGGTAGGGAAAAATTCACACAAAACAGACGCCAAAGAACTAGAGCTGATGAAAGCCGACTGTGTTGTTGCCTCACGTCGCCTGCGTCAGTGTAAAACAGCTGCATTTTAACACACCGTTCTGCTCCTGCGTAAAGGAGACAACTGCCTATTTCTTCAAATAAATTCCTTTATATTCGTCATTCAAAAGGGGAAACCGGCTCTACAGACTGCAGATACACACACAATGCAGCGCGTGTTTACCGTTTGAATATCAATCATGATCACATTCATTATTCCACTCCGCTCATGCTCATCAGATACATTTAAGGTAAAAGTCTTCAGTGCCTTAAACAGTATAACAAGAGTATAAACGATCATTTTAAGGCGTCTTATATTTTGTGGATGGAAAAACAAATCGTGATACTCCCTAATGTGATTATTATTGATTTAATTAAATAAATGTGAGCGCTGCATATTTTAAAGTCAACAGATGGCGCTGTTGCGCGTTCTTCAGAGCAGCTCGCATTCAGTGATTAGCGCACATTTGTCAACCGGATTGCTTATGAACTAATGCTGATCAATTATCACAAAGTTTACTTTATATTATTTATATTATATTGTGTTGTAAACGGTTGTAGCAACTTAATTTTTTCATCCTCATCTCAATTTGAATGAGCAGCAAAATACATTTCAAAATAAGAGTCCTGCTCCATTTCAAAGTAATCAAAGTCAAGCAGTATATTAGTTGCCCCTGTTTGTTATTTGGTTACACAAACCAAATTTAATATATTTATATATTTATTTCCATGTATTTATATTTATTTTCATTTGATTCAAAGTAAACCGTTGTAGCTTCAGGAAGGAAGGACTAAGAACATTATTTGACACATATTATTCAATATAAAGATTTTACTAGTATCATGGTTATTATAGTTAACTAAAACCATTAAAAAAACATTTTATTGCTTGAAATAAATGTTTATACTAAAATAGAAATCTATACAAACTAAACAGATATGTTTAAAAACAAAAAATAAATAAAACTAAAAATTAAAACTAATTGGATTCAAAATATTAACAAAAACTATAATAGTATTAAGGGAAAATAGTGACATTCATTTCCCAGAAAAGTCACAAGATGAAAAAGCTGAAACTGTAAAAGGGACATATATAAACACAACAGGATGACTAAAAGTAAGTGATTTTAAAAATTTTAAGTTCATTGTTGTGTGGCTCTTAAAAAAAATATTTGGAGCCTGTTTTTTCCCCCTCTTAATGAATTTTTTTGTCTGGAGTCCTGTTATTTATAAAAAGCATCAGCAGCAACACTAATGTTAACAATAAGCTAAATAAATTTAGAATGTCTAATGTTTTCAAATGGAGAAAATAAATTAAAGACAGGAGTCATTTCAACTTTGCAGAAATGTAATGCTTCATTTTAAACTACAGTTTTAGTAGATTTATAAGCTGTTTAATAGGCTAACGAGTGAAGAATAATTCGCTGGTTAAATATGTTAAATAACTGAATATTATAATATTCTCTGGAATATTGGAATATAACAAACAAAACATCGTATTTTATTGCATTTCTCAAATGGTATGTTATATCAGAATTATTAATAATGTTTTTGTCATTCTAGATTATGAAATATCTGACTGTTTATCTATGCATTTATACAGAACTATACTCAAACTGCGTTAGCTCGTGGAGATAAATAAATAATTAATTTCCATGGAGTTGTGTTTACTTGGATGTCAATTAGCGAATTAATGGTTATATAGTAAATGTTTATATAATTACTGTGTTTTAAACAAGTGAATCTTGTTAAAAGTTACATGTGGTGGCCGTGCTGGAGCATTTCCTGAGCATCAACCCGCTGAGTGAACATCAAAATGCAGACGACTTCACGAGACTAATGATGAGCATAGATAACAGAGAGAATTAAATTCAGCGCTTTTATTTCCAACATGTGCTCATTCATGGCTGTATTCATGCAAAGTTGCATCTTTATTGGGACAAGACTTGACGGATTATCTATTTCTTAGAGACAAGCTGCATAAACTAGCTACATTTCAGGCATTTATGTAACACATCTAATTTGTGCATTAATGGCTGTTTTGTTACGTAATGGCAGAAAAGCAGGTAAGTATACTTTACCTGTGCATGCTGTTGTCTGGTCTCCCCTCAGATGCGCTGTAATGGTGATCCTGCGCACAATTCTCAAAACACCCACAAGATGGCGCCGTTTATCCATAAATCCAATAATACAAAACCGATATCCGATTATGGTAAAATGCTTAAATATCGGGGAAAATATCGATTAATCGATATCTCGGTTGATCTCTACTCCGCAGTATAGTGAACGCACCTATAGAGAGAATTGCAACTTTCATACAGATTACATAAGTAGAAAGTATTTCTTTTCGATTTGAATTTGTTCGTTAAAAAGTAGATATTTCAGGTTTTCTATAGATGTATTTCTCTTGTCTGTAAGGCAAGTAGTCTATACGCTGAGTTTCGGTTCATTTTTGTGACGCGCTCCAGTTCAGGGAGACCGAGATGGCAGAAGGCGCATCCTGTTTGTTTTCTTTATTCTACAAAAACATTTTCTTGTTATTGTGAGTTTACACAAATAAAATTAGACCCTTTACAATTTTAAATGATGTATTACCAAATGTATGAACAAAATTTAGTATTTTAAGTTGTTTATGCTGTGTTCAGAAAAAATGCAAGTGATCGTGCCGGCGCCTCCATGTTTTGCAGTAAGCGCGCTATACATTAGCTTCTACACTCCGCACGAACACTTGTATATGTGCACATTTATCTAGGTTAATGTTACAACGGGCAGCCATGTAAAGTTTCTACTACTTACATGTTTCAAACGATAAGATAAATTTGAGGTTGATGGATGATAGGTGAATGTTTGGATTTCCTGCCCAACATTCTGTAATTACCTGAAGGAACCACCATTAACGATCTGTCCCTTAGGAATGTTTTTTTTGTCCCTCAGGAATCCCCGTTTTGGTTGACTAAGCCTCTTCTAGTCGACTAATGTTTAATCGACTATTAGGGGGCAGCCCTACGTTGCATATACTCACTTTATTCAGGAAAGAATTTCTGCTCAAAGATAAGAATCATTATGAAATCATCAAATATGAAATATCTGCTCATTCTGGTCAAGCCTTTTTTCCTTTCATACTCCTGCCATCCTGCAAGGGTTTTAGTGGAATGGAATGTGAATGTCATCTGGTTGCAGGTGACAAGCGAATGTATAATCAGCAGTTGGTCGCATAAGGTGATTATAATTGGACTCAATTTACAGTTGTAGACAATTTCATTGTAATTTAGTAATTCCACCCTGAAAGTGAACTTTCATTTAACAATGAAAGTTAAATGGCAGTGATTTGACTGGCCTGCCAAGCCCTTAGGAATGAGAACGAGAGACAGACAAGATAAGAATGGAAGAAAGCCTGATATATAGCCCTGCCTTAATTGCCCCTGAACAAATTGTATTCCCTTTTTCTTTTATCTTTAGCCAGCATTTGTGCTTTTACTGTTCTTTTGAACAGTCAGGATCAGGGTGGCTGTGCACTTTATTGGGTAGTTAAAGTCTTAATAAAGCTTAGCATCAGTTTCTCTTAAGCCCTTGAGAGTGGACTTCCACTACTGAAACACCTGAAATCTGATGATTCTCATCACAGTATGTCACTATTTCTTTTTCTATTTTTTTTCTCACAGTACACTTGGCCCATTAATTCACATTTTCATTCATCTAACTTTTTATCTTCATTCTGCAAGTTGCTCATTAGTCGCTCTTTGCAGTCAGAATAATTGGCGGCCATTAATGAATGATCCTTGTTATATGCTCTATATGAAGAATGTAGAAGAACTGCAGCACTAATCTAATATTAAATCACATATAGTGGTTATTGTATTCGTGCACTAAGCCTTATATATTAACATGATTGCATGGGTATTGATTAATGACAGAAATGCTTTTACTGCCACCTATCTCTAATCTTTATTGCATGCTTGTTTTTTTGTTTTGTTTTGCAGATGAACATGGACATTTGAAAATATACCTGCCCAAAAAGCTGCTTGAATGTCTACCAAAATGCTCCACGTTGCCAAAAGAGAGACACAGGTGGAACACCAATGAGGTAAGGTCACCTCTCTCCGCCATCTGCTGCTGTCTTTTTTTAACTCCTGCTGACTTTATAGAGATAAAACCTCGTTTATTTTAAGCAGTGAAACGGACACAATGTGTTAATAGAAACCTCTCTAGGGATTCTGCAGTCAGTTCAGATATTAACAGCAACTGCGTGATTGCCTTATTTTTGTGGCAGGAGGAAGTTGCCTATTTTCCGTGCTGTGCTTGCAAAGAATTTTCACTCAGCGGACATAGATTGAGTGTTTTAGGAAACAGCAGGTTCATAAAGCTTTCTGTATATACAAAGATCTCGTTTTTACATTTATGCAAATATAAATTTGCAATAGTTTATGATCTACTCGTAAAACATTTATGTTTTGGCCTTCAATATTTTAGCTCATATTCTGTTGCTTTTTTGGTAGTGAACTGCACAGCAGTTTGTAAGTTAAAACTCCAATGTATATAATTTTTGGCCATCTGTTCCGGCATCACTTTTATTCACAGATGTTATAATTCCCTGGAAATATAGACAAGATGTGATTATTTATTTATTTATTTTTAACCGGTGTGACGAGAAGAACCGATAGACATTATAGTGCTAATTCGAACTGTAGTTGTGGAAAGTCCTGACAATAGTAATATTTTCAAGACTCCTTGAAAAATTTCCCAGGGGTCAGAGCACCGTGTGATCATATATTAACAATTCAAGGAATCGAACAATATTTTAGGATTGGAATCATGCAAGTTGTTTAGCTTGGTTCAGTTGTTTATTGACTTTCAGTAGACGCTGACATGCTATTTCAGACCCCTCTGTACCACTGCATAGAAGCCCTGCTATCTAACAAAGCCATATACCTAATAATCTACATGAGAATGTGTTTTAAGTACGTTTATCACAGCCTGAAGGCATTTCAGACACAATGCATCAAACAAATAAGAAAAGATAACAAGCCTCTTAGATTTCGGTATTGAAAATGAAAATGTGAAATGTTTTTATTTGTATGACTGTGGGTGGAAAAATCAGAGACTGTTTGCTCCAGCTGTCCTTGACCTATAGGCCAGCCATTTTAAATTAGTTCATTTCTTTTCAGTGCAGCTACTTTATCATTTAATGGAAATGAGACGGTGACTTGCTTGATTTTCACATTTTATTTGTTGTTCGTGTTCAGTCTGTTGTGCGGCGTGGCTCCCTCTGTGCGGAGGCTGCGGGGAGATTGAAACTAAACATTGTTTCACTGCCGTAAGCTAGAGGGATTTTAAATGACTGAGTTTCTCTAAGGAGATTCATAAACTCATAGCTCAGTGAAGGCGATGCAGTTTTATTACAATTGATCCCATTGAAGCACGCATGGGTTTCACACATTAAGTGACAGGCATCATAAGAGAACAGGAGACAAAGAAAAACCTTGTGTGTGCTTGTCAAGTGTTTTTGGGTTTATTCTTTTGTTTTTCTCCCCCTCAAATTAATGACATCCTCTCATGCAGGCAGGTAAAGAGAGAGATGAGGAGCGCTCTGGTGGGTTAGTGAGTCTGCCTGCCTCGCTCAGTAATATCAAAACGCTTGCCACAGCCACATACATAACTCACATGTCACCTTTACATCAATTTCAGCTCTGCCAAAAGTCCCCAGTGACAAATCACTGACGTGGCCCTCTTAAAGGGATATTTATGAATTGAATACACTGCTTTATCCCTCTGCGTATTCTTTATAGAGTGACAAGTGGCTTTTTTGAAGGGAGAGAGGTATGGATCTGAATGACAATGCTGAAATAGACGTTGAAAGCACCAGCCATGGAATGTTTGTGTCTTGTCAGATTTAGCTCTGAATGTTTTCCCTCTGCGGTTCTGGTAACCAGAGACTCAGTTTCGTTTTGTTGAATAGCTTGTCTTTGAAGTGCAAATACGGCATTGTGGGATATGGTTGATTGTTTGGCTTTATTTCCATGTAATATGATGCAATGCTCAGAGAAGTAAAAATTTTGATTTTGAACTATGTATGTGCACTTGTCATTCAAAGGCTGTCAGTTTATATCAGGCATTCTGTGTGTTAGTACATATTTGTGGTCTGCTTTAGATTGATGAAGTGAACAAGAATATTGCTTCAGATCAGCAGCTGCCTTCCTAATTGAAGCTGATTGTTTAACGCGGTTGACCTGCGGTGTTGCTCTTGCAGTCAAAATTAATTAATGTGCTTTTTGGAATTGATTTAAAAATGTCAGCACTTTTTGTGTCATATTCATCCTAGTATGTGTGAAGCAAAAGAAAGGTTTACAGAAAGAAATCAGGAACTCTGTAATATTTCAGAAAGTTATTTAATGATTTTTCCCCCAATTCTTTTTTAAAGGAAATAAAATAGTATCTAATTTGTGTTAATTTGTGCAAATGGCACTCATAATGGGATAGATGTGCACATATAGCCTATGAAGACATCGGGCAGAAGGAGATTTTTGCAGCAGTGCTTTTTACTCACCTCACTTGTACTTCTCTTCACACTAATACAGTGCTTTTTCTTATTTTAATCCCATTACACTTACTAAATAAAACTAAATTCAGTTATAAAATAATAAACCTAGATTCTATATTTCTCAGTCTGCATAAAAATGCTTGGAAAACACATACTCTAAACGCAATGCAAATTTGAAATAATGAAATATAATAACATTACCAACTTTTTATTGACTTAAGTCTTCTATGTGTAACAAAGATTTCTAAAGTGAGTTATTGTTATAATATTATAGTGTTTCTTCAACTACAGGCACTTTTATGTCCCAGTGTCTGATATTTTTTCTTTTTTGTTGTATGAAGGCTACTTTTAAACTTTTAACTATGATTTTATTTTTCACTACTTTGTAAATTCTTATGTATAGATTTTTTTTATTCTTGTTCCAGACTTTCAATTTATGAAAATCTATAAATATTACATTTAAAAATGCAAACAGACTAGACATAGTTGCTGTTGTTGTTGGACATTGTTCGTGGACAAAATAAGCTAATGTGAAAAGTGTTTTTTTTAACAGTTCACTGTGGTAAAATTGGCCACAGTTAAAGAAACACCTATTCATGATAATGCGAAATGATATCTAATGTTGTATGAGTGAAAAGGGATATATGATCCTTACTGAAGACAAAAACGGTTGGGAAACACTGTTTTAGATTATTGTCACCAGCATTGCATTTTCAGAGCAGAGAAAAGGCCATTGTGATGCTTTTTTTCACATTGTGTGCATCAGGATGGTCTGTACAACTGGTAGGAGCAAAGACAACCTTTCCCAAAAAAGCAAGGGCATTTGTGTGTCATGTGTGCCAGACAGACACTGAGGCTAGTGTGAGTCACTGATGGCAGACTGAGAGGTATTAAGCAGTCTCATTGCTGCTGATTGTGTGACTCTTACTGAAAGTGACACCTCCTGTATTTCCTCTATATCCCTCCTGCTGCTCTTCCCGCTTTTCTTTCTTGAAATAATGTCTTCGTAATTATGAGGGTTCAATTTGAGTTTATGTGGGCAGGAAATATACGGGATCAACTTCAGAAATTTGTCACCTCACATTATGTTATGAGCTTTGTTTTTTACTTTCACAAAGTCTGTTGTTTTTTGAGTTTCCCTCATGTAACATGCAATTCTCCATTTTGAAGTGCAGTCAAATTCGGATGACAGCGTAACTTCTCATGCTGTCCAGACAAGTCAGGCTAGATGGAGTACAGCGGTCATGTGGGAGCCCATCTCTCCTCTACTGGATGTTCAGCGCTCTAGGCCATATTTATATCTGTCGTCTTTTCCATTCATAGGGAGAATGTTAGTTGGAATAATTTCAAGCATTTGCTGGAAAGTTAGATAAACCAATCTGCTCAAAATGGGGGAGATGGCAAGAGGAGGAGGTAAGCATGTAGGTGGTTTAAAAGAGGTGATATGCACAAAAGGCATTTCTCTGCTTTTAAACTGTCAGAGTGAGATTTGAAGACAATATGGGTCAAGGAATGACAATTTATTTAACTGGAGCAACCACGGCACCACAGTCTTTATAACAAAGAAAACAGGCTTTACAATAAAGGCAGATAACAGATTTTGAGGCAGACATAAAAACTAATTAGAAAAGGGATCTATGAGATCTGACAATGACTTCCAGGAACAGAAATCAAGGAAACAGGTTTGCTCAGGTGAGATCCTGTACAGAGAGATCTAGTATCTGAAGAACTCTGACGTTTGTCACGCTTGGCCTTTCTGACATAATCTGGCATAAACTGATCCACATGTGGGCTGTATCATTGTTTTTTTCAAAGGGAACAGTATACAGTGGCTTTTGAGACAATTCCTTAGAAACCTCCTTCTCAGATTCTTTTCACTTGGTTTTATCTTCCTTTCAGCACGATTTCTAGTCTTTCAGCCATATTTTTAAAGGAAGGACACCATATAGAGAGAACAGTAACCCTTGATTTCCAAACTCTAGTTTTCAGAAGGACGTCTCTCACCATAGCTAAATTTAGAAGCACATGCTCCATTCCGCTTGACGTAGTCCTTCTCATGTTGAAATAGATAGGGCTTTACACACTTTAAATAGTTAACCCTGGGTCATTCTTAACCCCGGGTAAATGGAATCCTGGATTATCTTGCTTCACGTTTCACACTGCTCATAATTTACTCAGGGTTAACAAATAATCCTGATTTCATTAGCTGACATTTCACATTGTACATTCCTAAACCCTGGGTTAAAGTTCTTATTTGCACATTTGCAGTGCCAGTGTCATTGATTGGATAAACATAGTTTATACTGAATAGACATATCAGACTATAAAGCTAAGAATGAAACAGTCTCTTCTTCACTCAAATTGTCGCATTTCAGTCAGCATTTGACATTTTTCCTCTCAAACGCTGAATTTACTTTACTGTTAATATACAATACGCAGTGTTTCCATGACTATCCAAACCAGGCAAATATGAGCACGCGATTGGTTGTCTGTTGCTAAGTGTCTAGCTGTAACATTCTAACACCGCATCCTTTCACACTGTACAGGTTTTGCACCGCAATGCGGAGTTAATACCGCAAAAGCGGTTCATAACCCAGGGAAAAAGCGGTACTAACCCCGCTTCTAAATTACAAGTGTGAAACGTTCCTTTTCGGTGTTTAGAATGACGATAACCCGCAGTTAAGCGCAGTGTGAAAAGCCCTTATGTTTAGTTGGCTTGAGTACCAGTGAGGTTCAAGATGGAATGATGACTCGTCAAACTTGTAAGATGATTTCTCATCAAAAAAGGGCTTCTAGTATGTGGAAAGTGTCAGCAGTACTATCAGAAGACTGAAAAAGTGTTGGTCTCTGGAAGGGACCCTCTGGGAGAGGGAGACAGGCAGGAAAGAGGAGCTAAGCTAGTGTGACTCTCAGCCTCTAATGAGTGGCAGCCACTAAAGACCTGTGAACCTTCTCTCAGCTCTGAACCGAAGCCCAACTGTGGGATGAGAGCGCATCAGCTCAGTCGCTCTAAGGACTTCTACACATTTAATGCCCTGTCATCAGGACTAATCCTCTCTGCCCGGCACTGCCGTGGCACGTTGCCCGTGTGCAATATGCCTCTGCTCCTGCTGGGGTGCCATCGTGGACGCACATGGCATTGGAGTAGCCCAGGGAGAGTCGTGGGCAGAAAGAACGGAATCTTCCGGTTACAGTCACGTCCGGCGGCAACGTCCAGGGAGAGGGTTCTGATTACGCAGGATGTGGAGAGGCTGAAAAAAAGAGAGGTTTGGCTCACTAGGCCAGATATGACTGCATTTCCCCCACCAAATCAGAGACAATATGATACCCCTCATGAGAGTCAATGCACCTGCTGGAGAAAGCCATTTACAGATTAAATACTGATCAGAGCAATCTTCTGTTTTTGATTACAATGCATCAAGAGCCTTCCTGGTGCACAATTGTCCAGAAGATTACAATAGAGAGGTTAAATTCACACGAAATGCTTGTTAGACACATTAGTCTCAGCATTCCTCATTTATAATAGGGATTATCATCCTGTCTTTGTAATGTGAATATTGATTTACCTTGCTTTTGTAGAGATGTGTGTTTATCTTTTTGTTACATGACTTTCTGACCTGTTTTTCCACCTTTTCTTTTAGAAAAGTAGCAATAGAGGTGATGTCACTTTTAAGAAGTCAGCCTCACACTTTACATTACCTACTTTTGATTAGTTTAGCTCCTCTGTTGGGGTCCAACAATAAAGGGAACGTCCTTCCTTTTATCTCTGTCTCCCATCTGAATCTTTCCCGACCCCCCACTTGCCGTCCCTCCTGTGGAATCTGCGTCACATCTATTCAATAACAGTTTCAGGTCATGGCTTCAATTATATCCACATCACTCTGCTGTACCTTTGAAAATATAATGAATGTTTTGTGAGCAAAGACTGAACAAATAATAAAAGAGCTGCATACGAACAAAGGGAAACCTCTGTGTAACCTTTGTGTTACTTGTTTGTAGTAGTAATTTGTAATATGAGGCCGTGGTTCAGTTACTTGCTACAAGCTTGTTTTAGTGAAATTGCCTTGTCTGCTGATATATAATTAATTAGGCTTTGCACTGATATTGAAATTCTGGCCAAGAAGCCAATAATTATTTTCATGTTATGGCCGTTAGCAAATAAATGTCCGATATTATAAATAAAATCACTAATTTTAAGTGCTACAAAGGAATTTAGACATTGTAAAGTACAGTATGAAAATGGATAAAGATTTTTTTTTTTTTTTAGATTGGTGAAAGAAAAAGGTTTAGACTGTTTAAATGAGAAAAAATAATAATAGAAATGTGGCCTCTGGAATATGGATTTTTATAATCTTTGGGGGAAATAAAAGGGACACCATTTCCTCTCTCAAGATCCATTAATGTACTAAAAACATATTTAAATCAGTTCATGTGAGTTCAGTGATTCAATATTAATATTATAAAGCGACAAGAATATTTTTGGTGTGCCAAAAATACAAAATAACGACTTATATAGTGATGGCCGATTTCAAAACACTGCTTCAGGAAGCTTCGGAGTGTTATGAATCAGCATGTCGAATCATGATTCGGATCACGTGTCAAACCGCCAAACTGCTGAAATCACGTGACTTTGGCGCTCCGAACAGCTGATTCGACACTCTGATTTCGACACGCTGATTCGTAATGCTCCGAAGCTTCCTGAAGCAGTGTTTTGAAATCGGCCATCACTCAATAAGTCGTTATTTAGTTTTTTTGGCGCACCAAAAATATTCTTGTCGCTTTATAATATTAATATTGAACCACTGTACTCACATGAACTGATTTAAATATGTTTTTAGAACATTAATGGTTCTTAACAGAGAAATGTCATTGCTGGCAATGCAGGCCTCACTGAGCCATCGGATTTCAACAAAAATATCTTAATTTGCGTTCCGAAGATTAACGAAGGTTTTACGGGTGTGGAACGGCATGAGGGTGAGTAATAAATGACATTATTTTTATTTTTGGGTGAACTAACCCTTTAATGACAGAATTTTCATTGTTGGGTAAACTGACCCTTTAATTATCTAACATCGGCTGTCTAAATTTTCAGTATTTACAGAAATATCAGAATTAAATCACTGATATTGCTCATAAATATTGTGCATTCCTATAATTAAAGTATATTTCTAAGCTCATATCCATGTGGGGCTCCAAGTAGACAGTTTTTTGTTTGTGTTTAGAACTATCACAGAGTAACACATTTTTCAGTAGCACAGTGAGGGGGGTGCTGCATCTTTTATGTGGCAGTCATATTGACTTCCAGTGTCATCAAATGCACACACTCATTGTTCCCCCTTGCTCTTCTTGTTTTTCTTGTAGAAAGTGAATATTTTCTTTATGTCGGTAGTGGCTGCTTCATATTGCTCTTATTATGGATGCCAAAGTGTCTGATCCCAGACTAAAATTTAGCTTGGCAGAGATCTGTTCCAGCACTAGATGGCTAGCTTGCTGATGTATTGGCCTGTCTGTGCCTTTCAGAGCCCAGATTGCTTGTTATTTAGACTGGTACCCTCCACTTCTTCTCCGCCTGCTCCTTTCAGTGCCTCTATTCCTGAGGGCCTCCCTATCCCCCACCCAGACAAGCCTGAGCTCATTAGAACATTTCCCTGGATTAAAGTCTTCCTTTATGGATTACAACAGTTAAGATTTTTGAACAGTTCTCGTCACAGAGAGAGGTATTTAACTTTTAACGACTCGTTTGGCTGATTACCGCAGTTTGATGATTTTGGAAGCCCAATCGAACCTCAGTCTACCTGTGACTGAATTTTTGTCTTCTTTTGATGTTGTAAATGGGACGTTCCTCTCAACTGTGACTAATTAAAATTACCCCGTATGAATTGCAAGTGTTTACTGAGAAGTTCATTAGCCTCTCTGGGGCAATCAGTGGAAATTAAAGGTCATGTTTGCTTGTTTGTTTTCGGTGAGAGAAATGCTTTAACATTTTTATGAACAGGTGTCCAAAGCATGACTTGAATTTGAAATGCAGTGCTCATGGGCTTCTCAGGTTGAGCTGCTGATGTCTTCTCAAATGTTGGATTGGAGATTAAGGTTCAAATGCCACCTCCTTCTTCTGGGGAAGTCTATTTGCATAACTAGCTGCCTTTCATTTGCACACCAAAACAATTTCCTGGTATTTGTTGATTGATATGGATAGATATTCATTTATTTCTCTTTATTTCCTGTTGAATATTTTATAAAGTTAGGATTGCTGCCAGTATCTCATTTAGGCCATTATGATTTTGAAAACTTCTTTCCTCTTGAATGAGACTGTTGATAAATTCTCCCATATAATTATAGCAATGTTTGTGTTGTTTGCATAATGTGTGAAGACAGTTTTCATTACTAAAATCAAATTACAAAAAAATGAATTTTATTGTTGATGTGTAGAATTTAGAGCTGCACGATTCTGGATAAATTGAGAATTACGATTTTTTGTTTAAAACAGAGATCACGATTCTGCCACAATTCTGCCACGATTCTACATAGACAACTAATCAAAATGTAACTAATCAGCATTTTTTAAGTAATCTCTTGAATGATTCAATGACAAATACTTTTTTAACAGTCACTTGTTGCCACCTACTGGTGTAATGATGCAGTTAATACAATTCTATTTGAAGCGTTGTTACTTTTAAAAGGTGATTTACTCTATTTTGATTGCTACTGCTACATCAGTGTTTATATCTGAACTGTAAACCTTTATCTCAGTACTTTTGTGATAATTTGAATTATTGTAACAGAAATAATGATACTGTGTGTTTCATACCTATACATGACAACTGCTCTCTCTGGCTTAGCCAGATCTGAATATTCACTGTGTTATTGTATTTGTCAAAGGTTTAATAGACACAGCAGAATAGTTGTCATTTAGGAAAAAGATCGCGTGGGTGTTTGAATTAAGATTGCGATCTTTTAATCTTTTTTCTCTAGTAGAATTTGTAAAATAAACTTGAAAATGCATTTATAAGAGCCAGTATATGTTTACTGTACTACTACTACTTATATGTAACCACCTTAATTCTATATTCTATATAATGTGCCACATGTCATGTTAATATATCGTCTCATGTTTCTACATCAAAGCTTATTAGTGGTCACATTTAGAAAAATCTAACTGCATTTATAAGTTGAATTTATGATTGCCAAGTCTGCCTGGACATTCAGTTCACTATCATTCTGTTTCCGTAACTGTGGCAGCATGCAGTAGGAGGGCAGTTGTGTAGCCTGGGCCGAGCTGCCTTTGTCTGTAATGAGAACCTTCCTGTGGGTCATTCTGGGGTCTTGAATGCTACAAGGACTTTGCAGTTTTCTCCTGGCTCTGAGGCAGGGGTCTCCAGTACACTCTGATGACAGGGGTGCCTGCTCAAAATTGCCTGACCTCTATTGTTGCACATACAGGTCACTTCACCTCCTATGGGAACTTCTAAATTGAACCCAGCTTGTGCTTTCATTTTTTATTGCACGCCACCCCACCTCCTCCTTTCTTTTCTCTTCTCTCCTCTCCTCCCCTCCCCTCTCATTCTTCTTATCTTCTGTCTTTCTTTCCTCTCCCTCATATGTTCAGTGAAGTGCAAAGTTATTCAGGGGTGGAGAAATAGATTTCTACCTTTAGTTTTGAACTGCCGGGCCTGGCTTTTTGCATTGTAAAGGACTTCTTTTTTTTTACAAAGCAAAAGGAAAAAGAACACTGTTATAATGTGCTTATTTGCATGCTTGTTTCAGTGCATTGTTGTGCAGCTAATATTTACAAGAGTTTGAAAGTAAATGCCATTGTGTTCTCAGCTCTCTGGATCAAATAGCAGGGGAACTGAGGTGCACACACTGAAGCCTGATGTATTATTCCATTTCATGGAGTCTGCCAGCCTAGCGCGCATACCCCAGTAATCCATACCCCTGCCGCTCACCCCCACTTGAAATAAATAGGATTGGTATCTGTCTCCCTGACTCTCAGAGATGCAGTGATTGATGGATCTTGTACAGGATTAATTATTGAAGCTAGCGGTTTCCTCTCACAGGCAAGACTATACAACACTGCCAAGAGCTGCCTGGAAGATGGGCGTACACCTAAAACCGCCCTTCATTTATGAATACAGTATCACTGGGAGGGCCTAATGATGTATTGTTTAAAATTGAATGTAGGATGTTATTTGGTTGCGTTTATTTACCTATCAGAGTGCTTACTTTTTCCTATTGATGCTCTTGTGAGCTTGTGTGTGAAGGACATTGACCGTTATTGTTGTTTCTTTTTCTTTTGACCTCATGGAGCTGCAGTGTATCAAGGCTAACTCAGCTTTCTCAGTGTCCTAGTTCTTATGTCCATCAGGTTTGATTGTGTGCTTTGTTTTTATATGTTTTTGAATGTTGCGGGTTCAATTCTCAATACCGGCAGGAAATGCCTGAGGTGCCCTTAAGCAAGGCACCTAGCACCCAACTGCTCCCTGGGTGCCACAGCAAAAATGGCTGCCCAATGCTCCGGGTGTGTGTGTCCACAGTTTGCAGTATGTGTTCACTACTCATTACTCCTAATGTGTGTGCACTAACTGGATGAGTTAAATGCAGAGGACAAACTCTGAGTATGGGTTACCATACTTGGCCTTCACATGTCACTTTCACTTTTCTTTCAAACACTGTTCTCATCCACCCATCCCAGTTGGGCCTGTGCTTATTTAGCCATTTCACAGGAAGCCCTTCACATCCACACTAGAAGCGGTACTATGAGAGGAACCATGCTCCAACAGTATGGAGAGATGAGGTGCCAACTGCAGAGGTGATTCACAGAGACTTCGATAGACTCCCCCATTCTGGCGCTTTTCGTTCAGATCAGTGGGAGGGAAGTTCTAGCTTAATCACTGGAAGGGCACGTGAGCTCTTCTGCTTCACAGGATCCCTCCTCTTTTTCCCTTTCTTGTTATGTGCTGGGCTTTGATCTTTAAAGGTCCTTGAGAACGAAGAGCCAGCAGGCTGGGACTCTCTGCGTTTGGATTCCTGCCCATCCGCAGCTCCATCTAACGGACATCCCTGGACACAGCAGGCCTTCTAGTGTTTCTTGCTCTCTTTCCCTCACATTTTTCTGTCCTCTCTCTGCTCACACTTGCTTCATCCCATCATTATCCTGATTTTCTTTCCTCCATTGCGCTCATTTGTTTTGAACCATGATATATGCATTTGCATTTATCTATCCTTTTTGTGTCGTCTAAGGTTATCATTTTTACAAATTCAAACCGGCACTTTGCGCTGACAAATGCACTTCTCCCCTGTTGGCAAAATCCCTCTCCTAGAGTCGTGACGAGGTCGCAAGCATTCATTGCATAAGTTTGAAGCATTACACAGGGTTTGTCGACCAAGAACCTGAACCTTGGCAGCATAGCAGGACTCCCTGGACTTGCTGCTAACTGGACCGTCATTAAAGTCTAAGTTAAACATTGTACTGGTGTCAAAATCTGCAGGGGTTTTGCCAAGATAACATGATATTTGTCAGATCACATTATTCCTGTTTAGTATTAATGTAGGTGGATTGCAAAACAAAGATATTTCTCCTACTGTGAGCGATATGAGAATGGAGGATCTTTTTCCACTTCAGGTATGGGATCTCCTAACACATTTTCTCTTGCAAAACACTCAAGATCTTTCAAAATCTTCACGTTACGTCATAGCAGCTTATGGCTGCAGAAATTCATGGCTCTTCAGCAAGGTAGTAAGATTATTGGGCTATGGAAGCCTTTGATCTATGGATTCATATATTATTAGACCTCATGTTACTTGTAGTGCTGTCTGTGGACCGCAATGGATGACACTGCCTGACCTTTACGGCTTCCAGCATTCCATTAAATCACAATATGAAAGGTCGCTCTTCATCGTTTTTATGCTCTTAAATGTTACTTCTGCCACATTGGTCAGAGTGTTGAAGCCCCGTGACAGGTGTCCTTCATGAAGGTCGGCACTTGAGTTTTTGTCCTACACTGCTAGATGTTGGCCAGTGTCCACCATAGATCCATATGTCAGTAAATGCCAGGCTAAAAAGGCTGACATGGCCATAATCGTTAATACCACAGGTTGCTACTCATGCTATATGGGATGAAAGAGCATAGTGATTGCTACTTACTCTCACAGTATGTACCTTCTCTAATTGTAGTCTGATTGCAGATGATCGAAGGTGCCAGACATCTTCACATACTCAGGAGGGGATCTTTGCACACTTAAAGGTACAGTTCGGCCAAAAATGAAAGTCATCTTTCAAAGTCATTTTTAGTCCTCCACAGGTTGTTGCAAACTCATGTTTTTTTTCTTTTGTAGAATACAAAAGAGGAATGAGACTGTCATGACTAAAAAGCACCATAAAAGTATCTTAAATGTGCTTTATTTAATATACTTATATATATATATATATATATATATATATATATATACACACACATATATATATTTATTTTTATAAAAGTAATTTTTACTCATCTTCAGATTATTGCAAACTTATGACTAGTGTTGTCAAAAGCACCAGTACTTCGGTGCCAAGTCGATACTAGAAATAGAGAGGACTGGGTCAAAAGGCTTTTAAACTCTCCTGTGCATTTTGTGCGAGTGCTCTGTGAAGAGTGTCAAGGGTTTGTATCTACAACATGTTTTTGCAGTATTGAGCATTGTAGCCAATCACAGACGTGTTTGTTGAGCATGGGAACACAATGGCCAATTACAGGCATTTAAGTTAGTCAGAATCTGTTCAATAAGCCAGAGTTTGTTCAGTGTAAGCACTGCATGCTTGTGAAACATTTCGTTATAACCAACAAAGTATTTATACAAAGTATTTATAAACATGATGTAAAAGTCATGACTAAAAAGCACCATAAAAGTATCATAAAAGTGGTGCACTACAATCCATGCTATTATACTATATATTAGTGAAATTTAAAGGGATAATTAACCCACAAATGAAAGTTCTGGAGGTCATTGCAGGTCACTGGAGGTGATGAGAACCATTACGCTTGAATTAACTTACTTTAGTCTGTTTGTCACAAATCTTTCTTATGGGTTCAGAAGACTTGGAGTTTAGAATGATTTTGAAGCTCGAAACCTCTCGTCTCATTCATTGTAACTGCATGGAAAAGAGCAACCAGTCCATTATTCATTTCTCCTATTGTGTTACTCAGAGAAGAAAAAGAAATTCATACAAATTCAAGTTTGGAATGACATGATGATGAGTAAATGTTGACAATTTTCATATTTGGATGAACTAATCCTTTAAGACATCAATCACTCTCATAAAAGCTGAGGAAGAGCATTAAATCACCAGCTAAAATCACCAGTGTTCCTTTTGGTTTATTTCAGCACGTGACCTTATTCACAGTTTTTTAAACCTGAGAATCTGTTTTGATGAATGGAGTAATTATTCAGATGGGGAAGCATGTCTCCATGCTTCTTAATCACCTTACATACAGATTTTCTTGCTGAAATCTAATTAGACTATGAATGCTCCTTCCGTTTGAATGAACTGAATTTTGGATGCAAATGCACAGCCCCCGTAGCCAGAGGTACACAGTTGCAGCTTGTTTACGTTATTGTGTTTAGCAGTTCTGAACACAGGACCTTCTTCACATTTAAATGAATCCAGAGGTGACCCACTCAACCAGGAAATAGCTCTGATTTGTAAACGCTTAGCTGTGAGATTGAGGCCTTGGATTCCTGTTTGTATTTCACTTCCACCTCAGACCATGTGATAGATGTATCTCAGAGAGAAAGGACAAAAAATTGCATTTCTGTCCTGTCTCTTGTCTGTCCGAGAAAATAAAGACTGCACAGCAGACTGTAGAATAGGTTTGGTAAGCTGGCGTTGCTGGCTCTCAGGGACACCAGCAAGATTCACGAGCACATGCTCTGCCGCCAAAGCCAGCAAGGTTGAGGTGTCGACGGGGTGTGTTCGGGTAGTTCATTAAAACGTGCCCTCTCCTAACCCCTTTTCTCCTTGCAGCCTGTCCTTTAGCAAAACCTTGAGGTTCCATTGAAATTCCGCCGAGCTTTCCTCTTTTGAAATATCTGTTGATGAGTTAATGCAGGGCTGCGATAGCTCTCTGCTCCCTCTGCTGCTGAACATTTCTCTAAGTCATGTTTACATAATTAGCGAGCTCTCAGAGAGCCTTGGCAATTTTTAAAAAATGAAAGGATCTAGTTAGTAGTCCACTCGATGTGTTTCCCTCTCTCAGACCACTGTGCTGAAGATACGCAGATATGCATACTTTCAAAAAGCATGCTAACATGCAAAAACCAGCTCCTCTTGCAAATTTTCATGGATATTTTATGTATTGAAATGTATTTATGTATTTCATATACGTTTTATAGTCATTTACATGTGCCATATGCTATGCCGTGGGATTAAGTATTTTGTGTTTTTGTATGCATGAGCATGTAGCTTACATAATAAGCCCACAGTGTTTTCCCTAAAATAAATGACTGTTAATAATTGTAAATTGATTTTTTACTTATCAAGCCTGTCCAGCATTCCTCTGTGCTGCTATCAGCCTCTGAAATGCTATTGTTTCATTTATGGCTTCTCTTACAGTAATTAGATGTTTCAAATCGGTGAAGAAACATAATTAGTGGCCATTCATTTATGAGGGCCCACACTGTTGTTCACGACAGAGATGTGTGTATTAAAGTTATTTTTGTCCATGGCTATGAAGAGACATTATGTGATTAATCATTTTAGTGGAGCCCATATAAGATTGGCAACAGACAGCGTGATGCTGTTGAGTCTCACTTTACCCCGTTTGACCTTATCGCTGAATCTAAATTATGTAACCAACTTCAGAAGCTGTGACACTGTTATATTAGCCTAGTTATATGCTGAAGTGAATGGCTTTTTCAGTTCACACTTTTGTCACATTTTAATTTGTACAGCACAGTTACGATAAAGATTGCTCATTTATTAGAGTTCAGATTTTGCCTGCTTAGAAGAGCTTTCTCACCAAAGATAGAAAAAACACTCTTTAATTACAAATGTGATGAGGGCTGTAAATCTCTCTCCCTCTCCTTTGGTGTTGTCTTGAGAGATGAATCAGCTAAAGCGTGCCGGCATCCACACACAAATCTTCATTAGATGTGGTTGATAAACCATTAATCCATTCTTTCACTCTCTTTTATTTCCGTGGCTTTTTTGGTCCACTCCCATTCTGAGTTTGAAACAAGAGAGACCACAAATCTTAGTCAAGGTAGACACCATATTTAATTTAACACAGATAAAAGTGAGACTGTAAGGGATAGATCTTTTGAATGGGTTACCCTGTTGTGTACCTTGGTGTTGCTCATTTGTTGGCTAATTACTGAAAATAAGTCTTTCCATAAAACATGGGTTGTGACAAAATTAGATGTGCTTCAAGACCTTAAAGGGACAGTTAAAAATTCTAACATCATTTATTCACCCTCATGTGTGAATTTCTTTTTTGAAACACAGAAGTTGAAATGTTGTACAATGTCTATAGTAGCAGTGAATGGGAATCCATACTGTCAAGCTCCCAAACAACAACAAAAAGTTTAATGAAATTGTCCATACTACCTGTACACTACACTTGTATCAGTCATACAATGAATGGACAGAAATTTAATTCTGTTATAATTCATTATGATCGATCACAGTCAGACATGACATTTACATCGTGTGCTAACCAGACGCGATACAATAAGATTCCAGCGACGAGCAATTTGACTGTGCACACTAGACACGACACGACAATGAGAAGCTATAAAATCAATCAAAAACCATAGCCAATCAGAAGAGAGTGTGGGTGGGCTCTCTCGGCAAGAGCACAACAGACACAATGAAATGGGCAAGTACATAGTAAAATTCATAAATATTACACCATTTAAACATTATTTAAAGTACATACGAAGTGACTGAACCAATCTTTGTCATAGAATATGCTTGTTTTTGCACATTGAGTTGACAGTTTGAACGATCTTGTGATCATTTATTTATTTTCAAGATCTGAGGTGAATTAGCCAGTGTTGTTTTCATTACAGCTAAAAAGCTGGGAACACAGAATGATATTCAAACTCACATTAGACGCTTTTAACATTAAATAAAGCACATAAACAGTACCTGATATTATCATTGCCACACTTTGTGTTGCTGTTCTGGCCACGAAGTCGTGGAGAAATAGAAACCATTTCTAAAATAGAATCGTTGCGTGTCGCCATCGCAGCTGGTTAGGACAAAAACTTTGATTAACATGGAAAAGATACCTTTTATCGCGTGTTGCGGCTTCGCATCGCGTCTGGTTAGGACACGGTGTTAGTTGTATCGCATTGACAAGCTTTTCAGTGAATAATGCTTTAAATTTCAGCCTGTTCATTAAACAAAGCAATCTTATGGCTTTAGAAGATGACCAATTGTATGACACTTCTATTGTGCTTTTTTTTGGTTGGTATTTTTGAGCTCGACAGCCTGGATCCCCATTTTAATTATACTGTATGAAAAAGAGTGGCCAGTACATTCTTCAAAATTTAGATGCATGTAATGTAAGTTTTAAATGAATTGAATGCAAGTCAATGATAACATTTTCATTTTAAAGTGAACTGTTGAGCCGGCTGTATGTCTTTTCAGTCCGTTTAAGCATTCACAGGCAAAGATTCTTGATCATACATCTTTGATCTCTAGCGTGCCTGTGGATTTGTATGTCTGTCGCTACTCTAGTTTGTATTCTCTGAAATTGTAGTAATGATCAGCTTTCCAAAAATGAGAGATTTAAATGGAGAGTAATGAATGCTATATTTGATAAACAGCATGCAACTCAGATCACAGAAGGCTGTAATTTGCACTGTTTGTAGATCCTTGATTCTTTCTGTATCTGCGCTTCTTGCATAAGGGTCAGTGTTTCATTTGTCCCGCTGATTGCTTGTTACGTTTTCTCTGACTCGCATGAATAATGTAAAATCAGACCATTTTCTGCCCCAGAACCAGTTTGTGCTGCAAGTTTATTTTCCTGTCAAGTGGCTGGAAATATTCCTCCCTCTGTTTGCAGCTCCAGCAGTTTGTGAATTTGATTAACCAAATTGCAGAAATTTCTCAAACATTTCCAGAAAATTGTCACAGATAGAGACACTGGGAGATGAAAACCGCTTGTGTGTGACCTTGCGAGAGGCAATCAATGGCCTTTATCTTGCCCAGCGCATTATAAATCCTACCACCGGTGTGGTCAACAGGTCCTTGTAATATATTGACCTGCGGCGCAGCAATTTATCAGTTTGTCTCTGAGGTTAAATAATTTAGTTTTTCAGCTCAGGCCGTACTTTCTCTTTGTTCCTCTTCATTCCCAGAGTTCCTCTCATCAAAGCTGGCCATGAGTTTTGGCTGATTCTGATGGATTGAAGTTGCAGATGTGGCATGAATAACAGAAACCTTTCTCTAATCGTAGTAGATCTCATCTGGAGAGGAAACAAACATTGCTGCCTTTGTGTTTACCTCTGTAATTCTGCTCTTCCTGTGCTGTTGTCTGTGGACACGGGCCCTGGAGTTATAACCTCTTGAATCAACACAGGAGATCAGCGTATGCATAGTCGGCAGAAGAAATTGCTTTCATTTACTGCAGCAAACTATAGATTTTTTTGTTCTGGCTCTCCTAGAGTAAAAACTAGCACCTGAAGGGCTTCCTTCTGCTTTTTAAATTGGAGTAATTGAATGTAAAACGTACCGTGGTGATTCTGTTCTCTTTTTATTTTTGACAGGGGCTGATTTATGGTTAGAGTATGTATAATAATAAACAAGAGCCTGTGGCCTTCACTTGAGACATGTGAGAGTTTATGGATGGTGAGATGTGCTTGACATAGTTAGGAAAGAAATTCCCAGTCAGTGTTTTCCCTCAATGTCAGCCCCTACATTAAATCAGCACTTGCTTGGAAGCAGACGTAAGCCCAAAATTCAGAGATGCTCTTTACGAGTGTTATGTCCCTTATTCCTGTTCATCTCTTTCATTATCACTTCTTGAGCAGGACGGTAGCAGCCAATACTTCTGCAAGCAAGATATATGCAGTGGGGAATTAACGGGAGATTGATGTAGTAGATACCAAATACCCGACATGAGAGGATTGAGTGGGCTTGAATAAGAAATACACGGCGAGGACGTGCCAAGGTCTGGGCTAAACCTTGAGCCAAAATTCCCCCTCAACTAAACTATGCTCCCTGAGATGAAAGACAGAATTGTTCTGATATTCTGATCAAAGCCGGCTATCTCCAAACTCCAAAGGAACACCTGGAAATCTGCAGGAGAAATATGAGCATACACAAAAGAGCAATGTAATGCATAATGTATCTTAGATGTTTATATAAAAATCTGCCTGGGGTGTTTATCGGTTATATAATTAATTGATTAATAAATTAATTGTTAGTCCGTCTCCTCGTTTAGCACATTTAGAGAGCATAATTGACTAATCTAAATCCATTTGATCTTTTCTCACTAGTTTTTCATATAATTTGTGGTCTGTTCTGGATCCTTCTGTACTCATTTTTATTTTTTTAATTTAATATTACTTTTTTTTATCAGAAGCAACATATATATTAAACAATTTTTATTTATACAGATATAATGTAACTTTTTTTGTCTTTATTTTATAGGACTATAGGGAGCAGACAGGAAGATTGGATTGACAGAGAGGGACTGTTGATTTTTTTTTGTTCACAGTAATTTCTTATTTGAGTGACCAGAGACCAGTATTTAACTGACAGTCATGAATAATTATTCTATAAAGGCTTTCATTTTGTTGACCTGTGTAATTGTGTGCCAGGACTTCACAGAGAACTGAGCCAAGAGAAACACAATGTTCTAGTTTCTTCACAACCTGTTAACACACCATGTTTTCCCGCTTCCTGTTTGACATGGTGACTTTTTGAATGACTGAGCCAAGCTGCCAATACTGTGTATATCAGTGGTTCTCAAACTTTTTTTCCAGTGGGCCGCACAATGTCCAAGTTCAAGTCTTACGGGCTGCACATCATTTATATATGACGTCACCAATGCAAACCAACCAAATGTCATATTATGGTATCTATTCTAGACAATTACGATTACATTTATTATTATTATTATTATTAGAGAGTAATTCTACTCAACATTAATGGGATAACTGATGTTGTCGGGAGCTGACCAATTCGGTGAAATTCATCTCGAAAGGAGTAACAGCACAGTGAAGTTGCGACTGTAAGTTGCTGTCTGTAAGACGCGCACAGAAACGTGACTTGATGCGCGTCATTACAGAAAATGTGCGTTCGCAAATGTATGTTGATCCAAATATGGAAAGCACTCTCGAACTTAATAACCTGAGATTTTGTCCAGGGATGTTTCGCCACATTTCTGCAACTGAGGTTGATTGCTGTGCGGTATGGGTGTGTCCTCTTGCCTGAACATCCATCAGTTCATCTTCAAGTGCGCAGCGGGGCAAACCAAAAGTTGCAGCCAAGTGCTTGATATTTTCCATAGGGAAAGTGAATGGCTCTCTGATGAAATGTCCTGCAAATTTTATTTTCTCAAAACCTGAAAAACAAGCGATGAATTTTTCTTGCATTTGATTGACAGTTGTAACGAACCGTTCTCTCTGTTGTATGTCCAGTACACCCTCACACGTGTCATTCAGAAGTGGAAAGTGAGTTAAATCACCATCTTTGAGTTGTGCAATGTACAGTCCTAGCTTCATTTTGAAACTCAAACAGCACAACAGATCATCGTGTTTTTTCGTCACCTTGAAGTTGCAGGTTCAGCTTGTTTAGGTGAGCTGTGATGTCTGCAAGAAAAGCAAGGTTGGCTTTCCACTCATTGTCTCTCAAGAATGGAAATCTCTCTCCCTCGCCAATATCATCAAGAAAGTGACCTATCTCGGGGAGTACAGCCAGAAAGCGATGCAAGACTTTTCCCCGACTTAGCCATCTCACTTCACTGTGCAAAATGAGGTCTCCATAGGCACTATCCAGTTCGTCCAACAACGCAATAAATCCGCGGTGCATTAGAGGGCGTGTTCGAATGAAGTTGACCACCTTGACCACAGCGCCCATAACCTCCATGAGATATCCATCAACTAACTTGCTGCATAGTGCTTGCTGGTGCACAATACAGTGAAACGGCAACAAGTCAGGGGAGATTTTTCGCATTTCAGCGACTAGACCCTTGTGTTTTCCCGTCATTGAGGGTGCACCATCAGTAGTGATGGAGACAACTGATGATGTCGGTAAGTTCATGTCTTCGCATGCTTCACTAAGGGCTCTATGAATGTTCTCGCCCCTTGTTCGTTCATGTAGCGATTTCAACGCCAGTAAATCTTCCGTAACCTCAAACGTTCCTGAATTCACACATCTCACCCAAATGCAAAGCTGGGCAACGTCTCTGATGTCTGTCGATTCATCCGCCGCTAAACTGAGCGCTGAAGCAGTGGTTAGTTTAGTTTTTAGTTGTTCTGTCAAATCCTCATTTATTTCAGAAATTCGACGTGTAACTGTGTCATTGCTGAGCTGTAAACTTTTTATCCTGTGGATTATCTCGTTCTTGTTGCTCAGATCATCAAACAGACATTGTGATTCCAGAAAACAGTTCTTAACTAGCTCCCCATCACTGAATGGCTTGCCATGTTTGGCAAGGAGCCACGAAATTTTGAACGTTGCTAATGTCACGGCCTAGGACACTTTTAAGCTAGCTCGCATTGTATTCTGTTCAGCGATGGCATTTTTTTCAAGACTAGTTATCTTGAGAGCTCTTTCCTGAGATTCAGGAGGATATTTCTTGTCAAATGTTGCATGGGTGGTATCGAAATGTCTTTTGATATTGTAGGTTTTGCAAATGCCCAGTGTTTTACTGCAGAGCAAGCAGAAAGGCTGCCCATCGCGCTCATTGACAGCAAACTGATTCTTCCACTCTTCAAGCACTCTCCTACCTTCACTGCTGATGCTACGAGTCTTCTTGTTTTGTCTTGTTCCTTCATTGGAATTTTCCTCACTTCTTTTTTCTCTTCTGATCACAAATTTATCCATTTTGATCGCTAATTGATGACTGTTTTAAATCTGCCAAAACGCGCGCACGTAATTTTGTGTGTTAACTGTGTAATTGCGTCAGTATATAGTAGGTTTGCGCATGTCGGAAAACAATAGCTATATGATCACCAAAATTATTTTATATGACAAAAACAATTATTGATCAAACATTTATTTCTTTTATACATTTTAAATTAGGCCTGTTTAAAATAAAAAATTTTTTTTTTTTTGTAAAACTAGAAGTTTTTTTTTTTTACATGGTCAGCATCGCGGGCCGCATTCGCATGTGGCCCGCGGGCCGCGGGTTGAGAACCACTGGTGTATATTATAACAAGCTCACAGAAGAGGCAGAACTCCATACCTCTATAAATGGCACCATCACACTTCTATTAAATAGACTCGGTGCTTCTAAAAGCCGACGTAATTGCAGCATTTTTTTTCACACGTTCCCATCAAGGCCAAAGGGTCTGGCAGAGCCTGTAGATTAGTCTGTGTAACACATAGGCACAAATGATGTGTGAACTGATGTTTGATTGGGTGGATGGAGAGAGGTGTTATTGTCAGAGGTGCTTATCAACACATTTACTGTGTGGTCTCTGCGTCTCTCCGTAAATATTAGTGCTTTTTAATACCTGGCCTCTGACTCCAGTGAAGCGTACGTTGTTATTAATCCTGCGAATAAGCTTAATGTCTCCGTAATTAGAGGAAGGTAAAAGACTCTAATGCAACAAGTGTTTTTTTGGTTTTATGAAGGAACGCATGGTTATGAATGGTGGGCTGTCGAACCACAGGATATTATGTCCTGCATTATTGTTTAAAATTTCTCTCCACTTACATACAAGTGCTGCACTTCAGAGAGAAAATGTCCTTAGGGTTTCCTGTTACAAATGTTGTTGCTTGAAACATAGCTTTCAAAGGCATTTGCTTGTTTGTTGACAAACAACGGTCTCGAAAAACAGCTCCCCCAGGCGCTCCGGCAGAAAACCTCTGATTTAAACAGCAAATATCCTTCTCAGCTGTTAAGAATGATAATCTGTTATATAGGGAGGGGATGCGAATTTGAGCTCCGTGTCCTCCCTGAGTCAGTCAGGCATGTTATCTGATGTGGATGCTTACCGATAGACTGGAAATTTTGGCTGTTCGTGTCAACCTCCCTCACAGGGTGGACTACCATGTAAATAATAGATACCCTTGGGTGTGAATCACACACAAGATAACCTTCAAGACAGTCATGGATCAGCAGCATCACATTAGTTGATAGGATTAAGGAATAAATATCTACAGGAGTCTCTTAATAAAAAAGACAATCACTGTCTGAGAGAAGAATTGAGACGTGTATTTGGAGCGAAACAAGAATGACAACGAGCCGGGCTGGTGATATTTCAGTTTTGGATCATGTGACTTTGTTGTTCTCCCACACTGGACTGAAATCAACTAGATCACACTATTATATGCTGCTAACTTTTTGTAACTTTAAATTTGTCCTGCATTCAGGATGCAAAAATGGCCTTTTCCATTTATTTATTTTTTATTTAAATTTAATTAAATTTTTTGAGACTTTGCATGTAGTGTTACACATAAGAGTGGTAAGACAAAACTGTTTTGCTGTCCTCCCATCTGTCCATCCAGCGAACTGTACTCCAGACAAGCTGTTTCTCTGTCCTCTGAAAACTGGGCCCTTGCTGTGTCGCATAGCTATGCATCTCCATTTTCCCTTTCTGTATGCTAGATTTGCACAACAGATGCTATAGAGTTTTGATGGCAACATCACAGCACTGGTTTTTGACTGAATCACTATGACAGAAAGAACACAACTGCCTTATTCCTGAAAGCCTATATCTTTGGAATAATGTTTAAATCAATTTTGCTGAAGTTCACAGAAGTGACTTTTTTTTTTCAAAATTTTTTCCACCCAAACTGCACCAGTATGTAAGTTTATGGCAAACATTTGTGTTGTACAAAAAGTACATTTAAACAAACAAACAAAAAAGGTTTTAAACAAGGCCTATACACTTATTCTGATTGTGCATAACTTTTCAGAAAATTCAGGTGAATTGGAATAGAAAACCTTTGCAAGGTCTTCCTCCACTTGTGTGTTTATTAAAGACCTCCTGTAGTCAATAATTTTATCCCTTAAAACTCATCTTTGATCACTAAATTGACACATTTAAAAAAAAAAATCCTGTAAAAAATTTATTCATGTCTTAAAATAGCTTGAATGTAACTCTACACCCTTGCCTCATTTATTATACGTGGATATATGAATATGCTAATTAGCCCCACCTCCACTCACTCGCATGAGCTCAAGATATCCACTCGGTCAACTTACTGAGGTAAACGCTGAACAATGGTATTGCTTTTTACAACACCAGACACATAACGGTAATTAATATGATTAGCCTTTTGCTTGACTACATTATCAAACAGCTAATAATGTGTTGCTAATGTTACACAAACCATGTTCCCGATCACGAGTCAGACAGCTGTCTTCTAACAATCAGTATCCTTAGAAACGATTGGAACACCTTAACGTCAGTGGAGAAAGGCATAAATTTCGTTATATACATCATACACCTGCTATATCGCCAAATCGATTTTTTTTATATCAACAGAAAAATATACCGGGATATATTCTCTAGAGATTCTCCTGCTTCAGGGCGCTCATGGTTAATGATATGCTAAAGCCTGTCGGCACGTTGACATGATTGGTTACAAGGTAGTTTGTGACATCAGAAACAATAGTGATTTCACTAGCGATTCTTTTTTTCACTGCGGTTTTAATTAGGAAATACACAGCAATGGTGTTGACTTATGAATTTGCACATGGCTTATCTTAAAGCATATTAAAAACACCACATAGACATATAAACAACATCCAGCATTAGCGTCAGTTCTGGCAGGTCACGTCAGTCAAGTTCGCATCAGCTGACTCCCAGGTGACTCACGTCTACCTATAGGAATACGACGCCTATCACAGCACCCATATATAAGCTCTTCAGTATTATCAGCAGCTATTGCATTCTCAGGAGCTAATTACCCTCCTCCATCCCCAGCTCCTCCTCTCTTTAGTCAGGATTGGCCTTATGATTCCCCTGAATCAAACTAATTCTTGAAATATGTGTACATGTTAAAATATTGACATTAATTATATCTTCATATTGGTTCTGTTCTGTTTACCCTAGGGGGGTTAATGCTGCTCTCCCTGCTCTTATCCATGCTAGGCTGCATGGATGCGCAGGGAGTTCTTGCCCAGAACAGAACCGTACCGCCAATGCAAACTCTATGCAATTATCAATCATATTTGCGATAGTGGTCCTGACAGAAATTAAAAACTTGATTTTCACCACAGGGGGACTTTAAAAATTTTGGTTACTATGAAAATGTTTTCAGCTACCAATAAGAGTGTAATGCTATCAGCTCTGTTGAACCTCTTTTATCTTGTTTAATACAAATAATTTACCAGATTTTCCTCAAATTCAACACAAAGTTTGAAAAGACACAATGAAGTCGAGTGGTGTCAAATCCTAACATTGGACTAGTGCTGATTTCATGGTTAGTAATAATAAAAAAACAGTTCTTATTATTTCTAAAATGTTCTTAAGGTTTCAAGTGACCTGTTCTAAAATAAGGTTTAGTTAAACATTATTTACTGAAGCATAAATCTCCCTGTACCCCATAAAAAAAGACAAATCTAGGAATAAAATACCCATGTTGTGAGCAATGGGGGAAGTGATTGCAGCAGACGAATGATTACAATGAGCATGAAAGTCTTGCTCTCATTACTCAGCCGTATATGAGATATACTCAGGGCAGCATTAACGTGACTTTGGAAGAGGAATTAGAGAGTAATAACTCATAAAACTGTGCAATTAGTACAAGCAGCTGTAACACGGTGACCCCCATTCATCAACACAATTGGTCTTGCGTATTTAAATTGTGAAGGAAATTTATTTAAATTTTATATTGGTTATACGGCAAAGCCTGACGGCTAGATGTCAGAAGATAGTTCAAAGAACATGCATGATGATGAGGACCACAGAGCTTTTTTGGTCTCCTGGTGTAGAGCTCATCCATGTGAAGCTTCTTTGCTCCCGGGCTCCTCTGAAGGACATGGAGACCGCAGGCGGTTCCCTGCTCAGGAGCAGAGAGGCTTATCCAGGGTCTGTAGTCAGCTTTATTAAAGGAAGTGTAATTAGCCACCAAGGAAGGTGGGCTAAAGGGGAGACCTGCAATAATTGAAGTCTGTAGAGATGTTGTATGTGCAACCTGATGTCCTGTGCTCTTGTATAGCATTAGTTCTTAAGGTCACCCAGCCTGGAGGGCAGAGCTGCAAAAGGTTCAAGTGTAGTTTAAATGTTCCTCCCCTGACAGTAACAAACCAATCCTGAGATTCTGAGGCAAAAGAGCACAACTCAGTATATGAAATACTTCTGATGCTTTCCTTTCTAACTTTTCCTTAGCACAAGTTATTATTTTCAGTAGAAAATAAATGTTTTCTTCTTTTCTGAGTTCTTTGGGGAGCATGGTATGTTGTGTGTGGACTGTATGCAGCTTGTAGTGTGTATATGTGTGTGTGAGTAAATAAAT
>RJVU01036174.1:4524737-4578864 GCA_003731715.1 Anabarilius grahami | reverse complement strand
ATATATATATATATATATATATCTATATATATATATATCAGTGCTTCCCACAGGTTTGAAATATACTTGCGGTGGTAGCCGGGTGAAAAATCCTCCTATTACCCACGGCACAAAAATGGTCTACAACATGTGACAAACAAATAATGTGTGATTTTTAACAGTATTTTTATTTATTGAAATTAATTTTAATTGCATAGCATACTATTACATTTAATTACATACTAATATTATGCATTTTTATGCATTGTAAATTATGCAAAATTACAGCATTTAAATGGTTCTCCTTTTCCTATGTTCTCCTTGCTGTCATATAGTGTCTCTCTCAGTGAATGGGACACAGATTTTACTAGTACAATTTATATAATGAATAATATATGTCAAATAATGTTCTTGGTCTTTTCTTCCTGTGGGGGAGATCACAATAATTTACTATGAATTAAATGGAAATCAAATTAAATACAATTTGTGTAACCAAAATACCAATAATGCCCAAAAGAAAAAAAAAAACTTAAGGCGGCCCGCAAAGTCAAGGCCAAGTAAAGTCTATGTGTGGAAAGCACTGTCTATATATATTGTATATTGGCATCACTGTCAGCTATTGAAACATGTTTCTGTTCTGTAGTGACAAAGGCATCAGATGTTTTTTTCCAAGGCCTCTTTTTTATTCTCTCAGCAGCCTTATTGTAGGAAATACCCAGAGTGCCACTAAATTCAGAAATGAAGACTCTGAGCTATGAAACAAAGGCCTGATTTGCCTTAATCATCATTTGCTCTGGAATGGAAAATCAATGGCCTTTGATGAGAGTGTTTTGCAGTGTGACAATGTGAAATGTGAGATTGGATGTTTAAAACGGCTCCTGTCTTTGTTGTTTTGGAACTCCATTTTTTTAATGTGTGGGAAGTGTTCCATCTATTATGGAGCGCTTGTCTGTCAAGGAAATTAGTTTCCTGGAACTTTGAACAGAGGAGAAAAAGCCTAGAAACCTAGAAAGATATTTTTTTTTCATTCTTTGTTGGAATTGAGCTTTGCACAGGATGCCTGGCTTATGTAACATATGGGATAAATGTGTCACTCACTGTCAGTGACAGTCCTCTGAAGTAACACTTGATTAAACCTCCTTTGCCAGTCTGGAGCCCAAATATAGACAAACTGCTCTGTATATGTTCTTATCTGGGCTTAAATTAAGAAGCATTGACGTGCTGGTGTGACTTATTTTTGAAAGTAATCGCTTGACTGTTTTTTTTATTTAAAAACGTTATTTTTTCTTTTTGTTCATAAAAATTGTGGTCAGGCTTTGAATATTGACCATCTGACAAATATAACTTTGAGGATTACATAGATTTCTACATTGATATTTATGTAAAGGGTTCCCATGGTCATGGAAAAAGTGGAAATGTCAAGGAATTTTAAAGTTGTGATTTCCAGGTCTGGAAACATCATGGAAAATTCATGAATTTTTGTGGTGAACATACATTTTCTGGGTATGCAATTCAAGATTTCACAGTTTAGGGATAGGGATCTTGTGCTGCATTCAAATATCAGGAAATTTCTTGGCTAAAGACATTTGTTCGATTAAAGTGTAACAATTCATATCTATAAATTCTAAGAATTAGTACCTGACATACAAATGGAAATATGCCACAACTATTATTGAAAATCCACATCCAGTAATCAAGAATATCAATAATGGTGGGAACCCTGTTTATTAACAACGTTTGTCGTTTAGTCTTGATTTGATCACTTGCTGGCATGTGAATACGAATTGGAAAAAAAACCCCAATGTGATTAATTTTGTGATTTCATAATGGTGATTCTACAACATTTATGTTTTATGTCTTTTAGATGATGTGACTGTTGTTTTAAGTAGCAAGGGAGGCTAATGTGAGGTAAATGAATCCGGTCTCTTGTTTGTGTCCTGTGTTTGATACACAGAGTAGCTGTAGTTTGTTCTAATGATGCCTAGCCTGATAGTACTCCTTACACTTAAATGAACAGTGGTTCACTGACAGCAGGTGGTCTTTCTCCAAGATGAAGTCGAGAATTGCTCTTTTGCTTCTTTTTTTGCCTTCTTTTCCTCCCCTTCTCTCGCATTCTCACTGTTTGGATAAGAGATTAGAGATGAATTAGTAACAGTTTTATCATGGCAGTTCATCTCCTCCAACAAATAGAACTTCAGACTTCTCAAGGTCAGTTGGGCCAGTTTTTTTATTTTTTTTATTCTTGTCACATCGCTTGGTATTATCAAGGTAAAAACAAACAATGAATTAAAAGTAAATTTGTGGCTCTCTCTCCTTCCCCAGACGTTACATGCCCTTGTCCTCTGCTTGTTGATGCTGCTTTATTTATTTATATATATTGGAATATAAAAGTGTAATTTTGAGAGAATTACATATAATAACCTCATATGGTGGCGAGAAGAATTGTGTCAGTTGCAGTTCTTGAGAGTGAAGCAGTGGCTCATCTCTGAGGGGAATGGGCCCATCAATCACAGCACAATGATTTTTCTTTCATTTTTACCTGTAATGGGCCTGTTTCCTCCAGTGCCTCCTGGATAGCATTTAGTGATGGAACACTTAAGTGCAATAGACCCAACACAGTGTACACAGACGGGGTGGCTAGATTGAAAAGTTACATTGAAGCCTGGTCACCTCAGACCACATCTTTTGCTCTTAAATGTAAACACACTTACACACATTTATCTTGTCTTTGTTCAGGAGCGAGGAAGACAATAAAGTGGGAATGAATATTTAACATTACTAATGCTCTGAGGAGGATGAGTAACTACATCTGATATTATTGAGATAATGTACATAATTATGAAGGGTGTTGAAGCGTGTAAGCTGTTGGAGCTCTTGCGTATCGATTAACAAGGCAGTATTTTGTGCCTGTTTCAAAATATAGTGAGCTGCCAACCTAGACAGCAGTTTTGGGCATTAAAGGTTTTCAGTAGGGCTGCACAATAGGTAGGCCTACATTAGGTTTATTTATCAACATAAATTGAGTAATCAAATGTAAAAATAAAACACTGCTTATTCTTCACTGTATGTACTGAATATACTGTATATAGGCTACTGATTATATGTTATCTACTGGAATACTGAGTTACAGTATCTAGTCAAAAGCAGTGAATGATTTTATCTTTTGTTGTTTAACATTAAAGGTGAAGTTTCAGCTCAAAATACCCCATAGATGTTTTTTAATAATTTTTTTTAACTGCCTAAAAATTTTTAGCCATTATTACATATGCACTGATTAAGCGCGCAGCCCCTTTAAATCTCCCGCTCCCTGTCCCCGCGAGCTCTCGACTGCCTTAAACAGCAAACACAAAGTTCGCACAGCTAATATAACCCTCAAAATGGATCTTTACAAAGTGTTCATCATGCATACATCGATTCCTGTGAGTACAGTATTTATTTTGGATGTTTGCATTTATTTCTGAATGAGTTTGAGGCTATGCTCCCTGGCTAACAGGCTAATGCTACACTGTTGGAGAGATTTATAAAGAATGAAGTTGTGTTTATGCATTATACAGACCGCAAGGGTTTAAAAATGAAAATAGCGACGGCTCTTGTCTCCGTGAATACAGTAATAAACGATGGTAACTTTAACCACATTTAACAGTACATTAGCAACATGCAAACGAAACATTTAGAAAGACAATTTACAAATATCACTAAAAATATCATGTTATCATGGATCATGTCAGTTATTATTGCTCCATCTGCCATTTTTCGCTGTTGTTATTGCTTGCTAACCTAGTCTGATGATTCAGCAGTGCACATCCAGACATTTATACTGGCTGCCCTTGTCTAATGCCTTTCATAATGTTGGGAACATGGGCTGGCATATGCAAATATTGGGGGCGTACACCCCGACTGTTACGTAACAGTCGGTGTTATGTTGAGATTCGCCTGTTCTTTGGAGGTCGTTTAAACAAATGAGATTTATGTAAGAAGGAGGAAACATTGGAGTTTGAGATTCACTGTATGTCATTTCCATGTACTGAACTCTTGTTATTCAACTATGCCGAGGTAAATTCAATTTTTGAATCTAGGGCACCTTTAAGCAAACAGGCGGAAGCAGGTTTATTAGGATGCTGTCACTTTAAGAGCTGCACTGATCCAGTACGTTGTTACACGTGTGTTTTCTTTCTCAACTGTTTATTCCACTTAAGACATAACTGACTGTGTTTACGTGGATACTCACTAAGACAGGCATTTTGGCATAATTGTGTGTGTATTTGGCCATATAAGCTGTGGAAGAGAACTGAATTCAGGATCATGTGCTGTCTGAAAGGTTTGCAAGTGCTTCGCTTATTACATTTAATAACATTAAACATGACACGTGTGTAACAGTCATGTGTCCAGTCTACTCTCTGCTGTCTGCGTCGACCTAAAACTTTTTGTAATCTTTTGGATTAAAATATTAAAATCACACAGTTATCGCAAGCCATTGCGATGTGCATATCGCGATATGTACATTTGCGATATTCCGATAATTTCAATATATTTTGCAGCCCTAGGGTTCAGATGTTCGAAAGTGCCTTTAATGCCCCAAAACGTTGTTAGGTTGCTGTTCACTATGTTACAGCATGAAACACAGCCACGTTGTCAAGTTCTCCGCATTTCATGGTAGTACAATAGGCCATATGTTACAGTTTAACCACTGTGAAGGGTGTGTTTTTGATTGATGTAAAACCAGTGTTCAATAATTAAATGTATTAATCCATAATAAAATATCTTCTACCAATTAGGCTGTTTTGATCCTACTGCCTACCCCAAATTCAGAATAACATCACAGACTGCAAATCTGTTTTTACCTTACTTTAACCCCTTTACCTGGAAAAACTTTACTTCACTTGAAAGGTAAAAAAAAAAAAAAATCTAAAATTTAAATTTTGTGAATAGTACCATATTTAATTTTACTAAAGTGATTTATTGAGGCTATATTTGTAGTACAGCAGTGTGTGAGGGTTCAGTGTAAGGCTGTGTGTAATTTTACATTGATGGATACACTGGCTCACTGAGGCTGTTCTCCAGTGCTGAAGTGCTCACAGTGTGGCTCCAGAATGAGAGAAAGTGGGAACGGCTGATGTGTGCAGGGCAGGTGCATGCCATAAATGACAGCTCATACCATGGGCACTCATACTGTGCAGCAATGCCCTGCTCCATCTGGACGGTACACAAACATGCACACAAGCAATCGCTCACATATTCATGTGCACATGCAAATATCGCACATAAATAAGAGCAGCCCACTTGTGCCATCTTTACACAAAACTAAATTACAATGTATGAATGTGGACTGAAGCATTCAAGCTTTAAAAAGGCAGTAACTAACATATGATAAAAGTGGTCTATACCAGTTTTATGCTACATACCATAGCTTACCAAAATTGACGTTTTCACAAAATGACATCTTGACATCCACATTAGTTCTCCTTGACCTGTTCATAGGAGAAATAGCAATGTTCAGTTTCTAAACAAATAGTCATTTCGAGTCATCTTTTAATGAATTGTTTGAATAAGTTCACAAAACTGGTTTAAATGATTTAGTAACATATGCGACTGAAGTGGTTCTTGAGTTGAATTCGCGAACGTCAAAAATGTTCTGTGAATACTGACTTCAATTTCAGTCTATTCTTCACGCCAAGTTGTTATGAAGATTTGAATATAGTGTACATGTATGGACCACTTTTATGATACTTCTATTACTTGTAAAAGAGCGAGATTTACTTTTGCATTCTGCTGAATTGCTAAAGTACAGATTTGAAATGATATAAGGTAGGGCTGGACGATTATGACCTAAAATCAAAACCTTGATTAACTGAACATTTTACCTCGATTACGATTAATGAACGATTATTTTGTTTCTGTTTTTTTTGGCCCTCATAGTTCACTTACAAGGTTTGTATTGCTTGACTATTAAATGTGGGATATTTTTTCCTATTGAAAGAGTGATCTGACATAACAGCAGTTATTTTATCTATGGTTCTTAACATTTCTTAC
This sequence comes from Anabarilius grahami, assembly GCA_003731715.1. Lineage (NCBI taxonomy): Eukaryota > Metazoa > Chordata > Actinopteri > Cypriniformes > Xenocyprididae > Anabarilius > Anabarilius grahami. The sequence goes on along the minus strand of RJVU01036174.1, from coordinate 4,572,855 downwards.
AGATTTCTGCTTGTGAAGTGAAGTGAAGTGAAGTGAAGTGACATGTGGCCAAGTATGGTGACCCATACTCGGAATTTGTGCTCTGCATTTAACCCATCCAAGTGCACACACACAGCAGTGAACACACACACCGTGAACACACACCCGGAGCAGTGGGCAGCCATTGCTGCGGCGCCCGGGGAGCAGTTGGGGGTACGGTGCCTTGCTCAAGGGTCTCACCTCAGTCGTGGTATTGAGGGTGGGGAGAGCGCTGGACATTCACTCCCCTCACCGACAATCCCTGCCGGACCTGAGACTCGAACCCATGACCTTTGGGTTACAAGTCCGACTCTCTATCCATTAGGCCACGACTGCCCTAATTTATCTGATTGTTGTAAATCAGATAAATTAGCACAGTACCAGTACGTAATGAGAGCGATTGCGTGTGTGAATTAGTCATACCGTCTCTCTATTAATTGAGAAGCTGTGGGTTGTAAATAGTTATTTCAGAAGTAGAAAAATATATGCTATAATAACTTTTGAGTTTCTAAGCTACTTTAGTAATAATTCAGTCACAGGACAACGCTGACAACTAGTTTCTGCGTTCCTCTTTGTGCGCGCAATCTTCACGTTTTGTGCAGCTACTGTTTGTATGAGTGTTTGTGCCACAATGCAGCTGCGCGAGAACGGTAGCTCGATATTATAATACACATCCGATCGTCTAAAATCACTTGAATGTCCAAACTGGCAAACCTTAAAACACATACAACTGACAAAGTTTAGTGAAGACGCAAGTGAAAGTAATCTCACTTCATGGCTCACCGCTCGTGCGCCATCTCTGTGTGTTGAGTCGGCGTTCACCTCCGTGTTCGTCACGTGGCTACACACGCGGTAGTATGTTTTTAAGGGGGAAATATTAACAGGATTAAAAAAACGAAATAACCGACATGGGAAAATTACGTCGGTTAGAGGTTCTGAATTTCGGTTTCGATTACTTTTCGATTAATTGTCCAGCCCTAATATGAGGGTGAGCAAATGATAATGTTTTCATTTTTAGGTGAACTTTTCCTTTAAAACAATTTTATTCGGCTCTTATCTAGGACAGCTTGTATATTTTGTAGGACTGATTGCTCTGTGTGTTTTGTGGATGTTCTGTCTGTTGACATTAGATAGCGCAACGGATGGTGGAGTGTATATTTGTATCAGCAGAGGAAATATTGGTTTGTGTTAATACATCTTGTAGCATCTTATATTTTGGCATCTGTACACTGATACGCTCTCTTTTTTTTCTTTTTTACACATGACAAAGCAAGCACTTGCAAGTTGCTGTATTAAACGTTTCAGACATATTGTCTGGGGAGAGAATAGTGGAAGTGCTGTTTTATCAAAGTTAGTCCTTGGCTGTTTATACATATGAGTCAGTGAGAGCAGGATTTGCCAGTCAACTGTGCCCTATAGGCAAATGGAAGGTCAAGGTGTGCCTGTTTAATTTACGGTGTGCATAAGGTAGTATATAGAAAATTCTTGGTTATTTACTCCCTTTTGCTTCCTTTATAATCTTAACACGTCTTATAGTCAACAAATTTAATTTATTTCCTTGACATGATGAATAATGATTATTATTTTGAGGCTTTCAAGTTGACTTTGGTCTCAGAGTCATTAGCGTGGTAAGAGGGAAGTTGACAGTTTCTTACTCTGAGGTTGTGGTTTCAAGACAGATGCAAATTGGTGTGTTTGCAGGATGTGAAGGGATTGTAAATGTGCATGTTTTCTCTCCAGCTCAAGTGCTGAATGCATGCCTGACTGGTTTTGTGTTGTGATTTTATGGAAGTATACTAATGCCATATGGTTTTGAAATAAAAAGCTTGTTGAATTGCACTACTTGGGGAAAAAAAATGCATTGCATTAACCGTGCTTGTATTTTAATGCATTGTATTTTTAGGGCTTGCATTTTTATGGGCTGAAATTCAACATGGTTGTATATTTAAGCTGTGAATATTTCACACACATTTTCATTGTTAAAAATTCAATAATCCATATTCACCTTTCAGATTTCACTTCCAAAATATTCATTCTGTTTAAAAATACAACCTATAATATTCAGCAGGCAATTTTCTGTCCATTTTATTTCCTGTCCATAAATTCAGTGGTTCAGATTTCAACATTTCACATCCGGGAACTGCAGGAATAGCAGCAGAGTACCGAGCATAATCTCCATCTGCTGTTAGTCGACCTCACCAGCAGGTGGTGCTAGCACGTGTTGACGAAGAGCAGAGCAACAGTTAGAGCAAGTCATTCATTTCATTCATTGAAACGGATTTACATTAACGGAGCAAGCGGTAAGTGCATGTGTGATGATTATCAGGGACAGTATATATGCAGAAAAGCTGATATAGACACAAAAGTTGTTTACATTTAATTCAATGTCTTCACTGTTACTTTCCCTGTGTAGCCTACATGTAAGCAGCTTTACAGTGAACAAGATTATAATGTGATTCTCTGATGCTGATGTACAGTTCAAACGTTAAATCTGAGGTAGACATAACTTTCATTATATCACACTCCAGGATTCCCCTGCCGTCGGGACATATAGAAAGCTTAACTTATTTTTATTGACTAAATACAGTGATATAAAAGACCACCAAACTCACACCTTATTTGGGGGATGTAGGCTATAGGCTACAGGAAAGCAGGTTGACTCAGAATATGGACGTAATGTGCAAAGTTTGATGCTAAGCGTTCCCTAGTGAAATACTGGCATAAACTTGGCTTAACATTGGATAGTCCATATTTACAAATTTAGGGACCATCTCTAAAGTTACATACGAGATTGGTATACACATTTCTAAGTTCAATATCATTTGAAGATAACGACTAACAGTAATAAACTGTAATGTGCTCCTCTAGTTGTCAAGCATGATGCACACCTTTTAGATTTTTTTTATATTTAACAAAATAAACAAATAAAAAAAATAGCTAATTTTTTACTACTGCATGAGCTTATATTTATTTTAATATCAACAATCTAAAATTATGGTATATATATTTGATATTTAATAAAATAAACTGTCAAATCATGTGTAAATATTACTGTTTTTCACTGCAGCATGAGTTCATATTTATTATCAACAGTCTAAAAGCTGTGCATCACACCTGCATGGACACTTTACAGACTGTAATTCATTTTTCTTCAAATACTATAGAGCTTTAAATTATGGTATATTTTATGTATGATACAGTAGGCTAAGTGAAATATATAACAATATTTACATATGACTTGACAGTTTATTTTATTCAATATCAAGAATCTAAAAGGTGTGCATCATACCTGAAACCTACACGAACACTTTACAGTTGTTTTATGACTGTAAGTCATTCTCTTCATATGCAATTTAAAGGGGTGGTTCGGTGGTTTTTTTCTAGGCTTGATTGTGTTTTGGGGGCGCAGTTTAACATATCCTAATGCTTCATTTTTTTTTTAAAGCCGTATGTTTCATATTTTACCTTTTATTCTACACCTCTGTTTCCAATGTCATATGAACGGCTCGTTTGATTTCCTGGTTCTATGATACCACTCCCTCCGAAGTACGCAATGTGCTCAGATTGGTTAGCGGGCTTGTGATTCGCTCATGGCTCTGGATTCGCTGAAGCTTCCGGAAACGCCACGCCCCTTACCATTCGTTGCTTCAGTGGAAATGTAAATAATGGCGTCTATATTGCTGTATCAAATTGAGCCGAATCAGACCCAGATGAAGAGGGTCAAGCAGAACCTCTGCAATCGCGGCTTCTAAAGGAGTTTTATGAATGGTATTTCATTTTGTATTTGTGTCAAAGTGTTTAGATGCTGTCACTGCTGTTTGTTAGCTTTTAATATACAGTTTTATCCGGATTAAAGCTTTACTGTAGCCGAATACATGACTGAGTAGTAGCATTTTTGTAAAGGTAGCATTTAATTTATAGCATGAACAACTGTTTGTCTATGAACATAAAAGTTTGTTGGTGTTTGTAGAATTTAGCTAACTGGCTAGCGAAGCAAAAAAAAAAAAGTCTTTGTTTACGTCCTTGATGCAACTAAAAATAGCAACAGAATTATACGTTTAAAAGACATGTACAAACAATAAAACGTACTTACAGTTTGAAGCCAGTAAACAGCGGCTTCTGCTTTTAAAGCTTCATCTTTCAGTAAAAGCCTTTGTGCAAATCCAGCATTAAACTCGAGTAGATTCTGGAAGCTGTCTTCCACCATGCATCCAGTGTAGAAAATATCACAGATTATAATGGGTTCTATTATCTTTTGATGCGTTGCTTGCTTCCGGTGTACACAACTCTTCCTCTTCTATTATGCCGTGCGACATGGCCTCGCCCACTTTGTTGCGTGTTCCCGGGGGCGTGTTTTGCAGGGTTTATGATGTCACCAACCCGGGAAGAAACTCGTTGTAGTCCAAATCGGTCGTTTTTGTAAGCATTAAAATGCCATAACTTTAAAAGACGTGTGAATTGAACTTTCAGCGCTGTAACTTTGCAGATACTGTTTATGCTCAAGAAGCAACATTACACACTAACAAAAGTTAAAAAAGTGAAATCGCAATGAACCACCCCTTTAAGTTAGAAATTTCGTGTGTAACTTTAGAGACGGTCCCTAAATTTGCAAACATGGACTGTCCAATGTCAAGACAACATTTTGCCAGTATTTCACTGGGAAACACTTTGCATATTACGTCCATATTCTGAGTCAACCTGCTTGCTGTAGCCTATATAGTATAGTATAGGTGCGAGTTTGGTGTTCTTTCACTGTATTTAGTCTATAAAGATAAGTTAAGCGTTCTATATGTCCCGACGGCAGGGGAATCCTGGAGTATGATGTATAGAGGTATGCATAGACGTCACTTTCCCGCTGGAACGCGCTCCCTCAGCTGGACTGAGTCGCAAAAGAACCTGTTGCATGACTGGATTTAATTGGGGAAACTGCAAAAACGCAAGTGAAACAAACGATTACACTAAAGGTTGGGCTCGAAAGTGTTCCTTATGACATGTCAAAGAAACCTAATCCATGGATATTGACATGCAGCCAGGAATTGTGTTTTCTTACATTTATATGTGCCTGGTTTCGACGGCGGGGAAATACATAAAGCAAATCTGCCTGTGAATGCTTTATATAAATACAACATAGGTAGGTCTAAATCGGAGTGATTACTTATATCAATTATATATATTTCGTCATATCGTCCAGCCCTAAAACTTGTATAGTTTTTGTCAGTGTTTATTTAAAAACACCCAATTCACGCTGAAAACCAGTGCTGCCACTCAGTCTTTTGCCACTCATTGGGCGTAACCGCAGTTGTAACAGTCGACGGTGACGTCACATTAGGGCTGGGCGATAAAACGATAACGATATGTATCGCGATAGACACGTGATCGATATCAATAAAAAATGTGTTCGATTAAAACATTCGATATTTTTTATTCTTCGCAAATTCGTATTACAGAAGCAAATCTTAAACCGCTCCATCGAGTTCGGTAATCAACTGTCAGGTCTGTTACCAAGCAACCAAAGACGCGCAAACTGCTTCTGAGGTAAACCTAAAATCAAAATGGAGATACAACGACGCACTTTTAATTCCAATGCGGCAGAGACTCAAAGTTTCGTTGAAAAGGTAACGTTAATGTGACGAGCAGGGCGGGCGAGAGCCGTGACTGAACGGCGCAAGACCGATGAAACGCACAGCTGATGCTCATTATCACTTTTTTTCAAGTAGTGCAATTCAACATGCTTTTTGTTTCAAAAACATATGGCATTAATTTACTTCCATATGAATTGGTCAGTGTTTCACCTAAAAGATAGTAGCAACGCATGACTGTACAGAGATCTTATGGAGCAAGGCAAACATCACTAATCTTTATCACTCAAGCTGTATCTAGGGACCAGAATATCATTGGCTTTGTTCATACTGCACACAAATCAGATTTGGTTTTTAAATCCGGTCTTTAGTACTGACTATTCCACACTGTCATTTTGCAAAATGATGAAATCTGATCCAATTGTTTAGACAATATAGTGAATATTCAATGTATTTGTAGTAGTAATGTAATGCAAGCGTCAGAATGATGCCAAGACACTTTCTTACACAGCAGCGCAGAGTAGCTGTCATTGTGGTAAGAGAAGATGGGAAACTGGAAATTTTGCCTCCGCTCATGTCTATCATGACATCTTGCCGCCGTTGTGAGAGGCGTTTTACGCATTCATGCATATACTGTGTTCAAAACTGCTGACTCCTTCAGTCACTCAACTATTCACTACATGGTAAACTTAGATAGCTCATGAGAAAAGAGTGAATGAAAAAGAGTGTATTTGGAGACAGGAGACAGGAAAAAAATGTCTCATGAGATCATAAGCCAAATAATATGTACTTTTTAGGTTGCATGGTTTTGTGTCCAAATAGAATCAGATAAAGTCTATAGAACAAGCATTGTAGACTTCTCTCTGGCCACAGGGTCACCCTGGAGATCAGGCTGTGGTGAAGGGATGAGAGACTAGCAAGCCTGCTTACTTGGCAATGTTTTTAAAGTATTCTGGTCACTTGGAGAGTCTGTCGTCCCCCACAACATTGAACAAGTTCTCCAAAAATTGTGTGAGTGCAAAAAATGTGTGTTCTGATTGATAAGCAGACAGAGAGAGGCTGCTGTGTCATTACCACCTCCATTATGATCCCAGCCTTAATGCTGGGATTGGGCCGGTAACAGCCTCATCTCTTGCCCTGATCTGATTCTTAGACACCTGCCATTCTGGGTCAACAAGCAGAGATTTTGGTTCACATGCTACCATGGCAACTTTTTATTCCCTTTCAGATCTTGCTGATGTAGTGTTGGATGCCTGAATATTGTTCCTGGTAGATGAGATGGAATCAACTAAATTATTGGCTTGATGGTTTCAGGGAGGCTATTGTAGTCTGATATTGGCTCTAGCTAATGCAGTATCACATGGATCATTAACACCACAAAGCAATTATAAGAACTGTGCAACACTGGCTGTAAATGACCAAGCAGAATACAATTTTGTTCACTTGCTTGATGTCTGAAGTTTTTTGGGGGGCAGTTCAATTTGTTTGGGACCAATAACAAATGTGTTTTTTGTTGTTGTTTATTCTTTTCTAAGGGGCTTGATCAATAGTTTGAATGAGGGGTTGTATCTGTCAGATTTGGACATCTGTGTATGCAGGCTTTCATGAGAAAAACACTCTAATTTTATCCCTGCTAATGTCCAGATAAAGCCAATTTAAATCGTTGCAGCATCTCATTTATTTTCATTCCTGTTCAGATGTTCTCCTACAATGGATATGCAAATCGTAGAGAGAAATTCCAGCCTTCTCTTGGACAGACATAATAGAGGCATCACAAACTTTTTGATGGAACAATAGTCCATTTTATACCTTTAATAGAAATGCATCCATATCTACTGATTGACAAGCCCTGACAAGAAACTAACTCTAATAATTAAAGTTTTATGAAAGAGCTAGAAAACAATGAAGGGACAACTGAAGCCAAGTCTGGGTGTTTTAGTGAACAAAACTGATATCAGTGAAACCAACTGGCAATGCATTCCCTGCTGAGCGGTGCATTTAGCTCCAAATAAAGTGATGTATCCTGGGTATTTAAGACTTGCATTGGTAAGGGACACTGTGCATTAACTCTCATCCATGTCCTGTGATGAGACCCTCTGTGCAGACATTGCTCATCTTCTTGTGCTATGCTTGTATTCCCTCTTTAGGCTGTTTGCATGGGGGCAAAAACAATATAAATTACGCTGCCTCTGAAGGATGGTGCACTCCACACGAGGACTGTGATAGGGTATTGATTCTCACTACATTGCTAAAATTGCCTGTCTGCCTCCCAGCTCCAAACACACATGTGACAGCTCCAATATAAGCTAGGAACTATGCTCTGTGCAGGGCCCTTACTGGGGTCCCCTCCGTTCCTGAGGCTGCGTTGGGCTATCATAACATCTAGGAGAAAGTGGAACTAACTTGTAATTTTATTTATTTTTTTATTTATTTTTTTGCAACAGTTTATTAGGATCTGCATTATCTTTTCTTTTCCTCATGTAAAAGAGGAATATAATAATAATAATATTAATTTATTGTTATTAATAATATTTTCATTGAAAATTGAAGGGAACAAAATAAGTATACTAGGTAAATGTGTGGAACTTTCTTTAAATGATGCAGATGGAAGGAGAACACACAGTTTTTGCTGACAAAAGACTCCATTTCAATGTTAAATTATCAAGGACACCAACACCAAACAGATTTTATGCATAAATTACTGTTTCTGTACATAATTAAAGGATTAGTTCACCCAAAAATGAAATTTCTGTCATTAATTACTCACCCTCATGTCATCCCTTAACACAAATTAAGATATTTTTGATGAAATCCAAGGGCCAATACTGAGCCGGCGTTCAGACGTAAACACGGAAACCTGCACTGCATTCATTACGTCAACTGTGTATGACAACAGTTCAGATTGTTAAAGGGGCTCTATGTAGGAATGACACCCAGTGTTCAAAATAGGTACTGCAGTCCAAATTCAAAATATTGTTTGGCCCGCCCCCTCGTGCCAGCAACAAGAGGGAGCGCAATTGACCATGAAAGCTGAGGAGACTTACGCACTGTAAGCTGATGAGTTGATTTATCTGTTTTAATATGCTGTCGTTCATAGAGATATTTAGATTGATGCAGAGGCTTTTTAGGTCAGGTAGAATCTGCGATTCTCTGAACCAGTTTGTTTGCTGGTTTCCATGGTTGCAATACGCGGTGTTTTCCGCGAACTGGGAACCTGTGATGTCGAAATACTATTGGATAAACTGGCAGCACGAGGTTTCGCACAGACCAAAACAAAGACAGACATTCCGACACGGAGCACACATTTTCAAAGTAGAATATCTGGCTGTAGCTTTGTTTTTCTGAGAAACAAGTAGGTGAACTTAGCATGTTTCCTAAATATCTGCAAACATATTGGGGTATTTTTATGCTTTATTAAAGTAAAAATCTTACATAGAGCCCCTTTAAATAAAGTCGTTTGTTTTGTTTTTGCGTCACATGGACTATTTTAACAATGTCTTTAATACCTTTCGGAACCTCAAAAGGTGCAATGACGTCGCTGCCTATGTGTGGTTCAGATACCCTTTGATTTTATCAAAAATATCTTAATTTGTGTTCCGAAGCTGAACGAAGGTCTTACGGGTTTGGGACGATTTTTGGGTAAACTAACCCTTCAATAATTGATAATCTGGCCTCCAGGTTGATGCTCATTCACTTTTTTTCAGAACCCACAGAAGTGTAATGCAAACATTTTAGTTGTTGAATAAGAATTTGAATTCACCTGCCTCCTTCTGACATATAGAAATGAAAATCCTGCTCCAAATACCATTTGATAATGGGTTTGCATGTCAAAATCTGAGCTTAAGGATGCAGAACTCTTTGATACCTCCCGTGACCTTTCCATCCATGGCCATCCACAAGAACATCCAGATTGTGTGATTTTTTTTTTTAAGCAGTATAGTAAAATGATACACCTAGCCTTTGATTTAAAGCGCCAAATGCCCAAAGAGATCGATAGAACCCACAAAGGCACGTGGGAATCCTTGCAAGTCCAATTGGGAAGGAGAGGGGAGGGGAGGGACCGTTTTGCTGTGAAAATCTCAGTTCTTTAATAAGGATTACTTGAAAGCAGTTCTGACAGTATCTGCATGCTGTTCTCCCTTGATAAGCCCCATCATGTTTTTAGGGGATTGAGGCTGTGTGTGGTGGTGGTGGTGGAGAGGCATCAAATAGCTTTAAGGTTATAAGTTTTCATCTAAAGAATCTTAAATCCATCAGCTTGACCTCAAATGGTATATAATAACTCCAACTGTATGAAATATCATGTGGAAAACTGGCCCCTGTAAGGCGTCTGACTGATATTATAGACTGAACAGTGCTTTTAAGAATAGTGATGTAAGGGTGCGTGTGTCTCAGAGTCGAAGGTGAGCCATCAGTCGTGTCTCTCGAGATGCTGTGCCAACATTGCTGTTTTCCCCCAGAGTTCTGACCTTCACTAAACTCTCATTCTCTCTAATTTGTTCTTCTATCACTGCACTTGCAATTTTGTGCAATATCCTTTTCCTCATGGCACATCTAATGTCACTTCTGTTATTGATAGACTGGGAATGAACGCAGGAATGTGCATTTCATTGCATCTCTCTCTTTTTCTCTCTATCTTTGTCACTTTATCTCTCTTTCATGCTCTTGCTCTCTTTCTCTCTCACTCACTAAAGACAATATTTGTGGGCACACTTTGTTTGAATCTAATAGTTTTGATCCCCATGGAACATCCTCTGAATAAATATTTTGGGCAAAGGAAAGGAATTGAACCTGCTATACTATGTGTATCGATCAGCTCTTTAGTGAGTCCCTATAGAATGGGTAATTGTGTCTGCGTGCTTCTCCATTTTAAACTAACTGCATTTCATCTGATGGGGAGAATAATCTATCGAAGAAGAGATAGATTGCATGCGAAGGTACGTGTCATGGCTGATGTGCAGAAAGCCCATTAATACAATCAAGGGAGGCTTGTGCCATTGTCTGGAAACTAGGTTTGAAAGTAGACTCCTTCCATTTGAAGTTACCAAATATAATTGTGCATATCTTTTGATGACTTGCATCTCATTTGGAATTTACATATCCCACTGAAGTGTAATTTGTCTTTGATGATTAGCTCGTGTTTAATGGGGCTGGAATTGCTTTGTCTCTGCTGCACACTCACGTCCTCTCCTGTGCTCCAGTTTCTTTGGGCCGGATCACATTTCAGCTGTCTGTAGTCTTTGACCGTTGAAGCAATGACAGAGCAGTAGTGTGAACCTGACCCAAATGAAGCAGGGTAAAGGTAAAAAGCCTTCAGACTGAGTTTTTTGTTCCCCTTTCAACCAGTGATAGAAGAGAGAGAGTGGAAAGGTCTGTGATTTTGTTGACCCAGGCTGGATAAAGCTGAATCCTCAGATTGAGAAGATTTAGCTATTTATTTTTTTATAGAGTGTACTCTAGAGAAAACAATTTTATAGACTTACTGGTACTTCTGGAATGCTTTAATGCGTTTTACCTTTACTTCATCTTTTACATTATGCCCAACATGATTTTAAAATTCATGCTCACTTCATATAAATCCTTTGCTGATGAAAGTCTGCTGTGTTTTAATTTTAAGTTCAAGTTCAAGTTTTAATGTTCAGTTTTTAATCTGATATATTGATCAGTTCAGTTTTGCATGGTGTGGATTGATCTGGGTTTGAGATTTCAATCATGAGAGGATTATAAATATACAATACCAATGAGAGTGAGATGATGGTGATGAGGCAAAATTAGTTTTTCATGTCAATATAAATTTGCTTCTCTTATCATTGAAACACATGGTCTTTCAAAGGCATCATCATTACAACTTACAAGGAGTTATCTTTTTTTGTGGTTATTGATGAGAACTGTTAACTATTAAAAAGGGTAACTATTAAAATTCCACATGCAACTTGGCCCACACTGTTTGTACTACAAAAATGAAGGATACTTCAAATTGTGCAGCTTGTTGAGGAGATAATTCTAAAGACCAGAATTTCATAGAGACTTGGCTCTTTTGATTTGGGCTAGTAAGAAACCACTTAGCAACTAGGATTGGCCGATATATTAAGTATTTATGTTTTTTTTGCAATATAAATATCCTTTATTCGTGGTGCTGCACGATTTGGGGGGAAAAATGTAATTGTTTTTTTTTTTTTCTGGTTAAAATTTATTAAAAATGTGATTTTTAAAATAAACAAACAAACAAACAAAAAAATGATAAAGAACACAAGGTTTGTTGTGCGTATTTGTAGGACTGCACAATTTGGCCAAACATTTAGTTTTTATGTATCAATAGGCTTATGACTAATAATAATTATTATGATTATTATTATTATTATTATTACTAAATAAGAAATATTGCTATTGTAATAATACTATTTCACTATAAAATACATTATATTTTATAGAAATATTTTATTTTATTGAAAACTGCTGGGTGACCTGTTAACATGTAACATTGCATTTACCTCAGGAAAGTTATCCAATGTTCACAGTTTGTTAGTTAACTTGAGAGGATTTTATTATTATTTACTGTTTATTATATATGTATATTTGAATAAATTTGTCACGAAGACAAGTATTTTTGAAAACTACTTAGGTGCAAGAGTTGTATACAATATTTCAGTCTTTATTTGAGTGTAATTATTATATCTGAAAATAAATAACTGTTGAATGTAATAGTTTGGGCTTTTAACCTCTAATATTTTAGCAATGTACCAAATGAGTGGGTTCTCTGTATGGTTAACAGCATTAGTTGAGAAAGTTTTTTTCCTCAAGAAAATCTAACTATTGTTATTGGTATCTGTATTAGCACCCTGAATAATCCGCTATCGTATTGGCAGAGAAATTTAGTATCAGCACATCTCTAGTCATCCGTTAAACTAATCCCTTGTCTTCTCGTGATTCAAGTATGAGTCTTTAAAAGAGAGATGTTGTAATAGCATCTCTGATACAGACTTCACTAGAAAAAATGGTGTTAGTGTTGGTATGTTCAGATGATTTTGTAAAACTGTCCATTTAAATAAGAAATTACAAATTTAGCAATTTGCTTGCATCATCTTTTAATGTTCATTGTTCATAAATATAATTTTCAATATAAATCTTTCTTATTTGCATTTACTGAAAAACAGTATGTGAAACATGCCTTCATCATTTTAATTAGAAGTTTATTGTATTTCACTTGTTGTATTAAACATTATTTATTTAATTGGCTACAAGGACTGCAAGGTTACAATTATGCTTCCTCTTATTGAAAATAAATTAAGAACCATAATTTTAAACCTTTTAAATATTAAGATACCTATATTGAATATCGCTAAAGACCGAAATATACATTTTTAGCTTTATTGCCCAGGCCTTCTAGTAACTCCCCATAAAACCTTCTAACTGCATAGCAACCCACCCACAAATGGCATGCACTTGTATTTTCTTCAAAAATGTAAAAATCTAGTTTTGTAATGAGCTCTAAGTTGCTCCGCTCTCTATGTCCTACCTTCTTCACATTGTTCTGGAAATCCTACGATTACCTCTGTATGTGTTGGCCCTCTCAGTAGGGAACATGCATCATCCCTTTCATATCAGTATGCACTTCTCTGAAATATATCATGGGTGCATGTTCTGTTAATTTTTGCTGGCATAAAATGTCATCTCAGAGATGTCTTAGTGGTTCATTTGTGCCAGAACAAGTGTGTGTTTGTCAGACATTATAGCACAGCCCTTGTATACAGTTTAATTCAGCTAATCTTCTAGAGTGGTTTTAAATATAGAAAAGTGCAATTTATGACTTGCCCCTTCAGTGAAGGATGATAAAAAGATGCTGTCTAATTTTTTTGAATACTTCACTCACATTTTCTGCTCTCTCTACTGGGAGTCTTCATTTATTAAAAGCATAGGCAAGTATTAAAAAGAATGACAAGGAGTTTGTTGTCCTTCCTAAGCTTCTCTCAGACTGTTTTTGAGGGATAAAAACAGAATGCACAATGCACTTTTGGGATAAAAGTAGTGCAAGTACTGTCCTGTGGTTAACAGAAAACATTCTTTGTTGATTATTCTGCTGTTTGAGTTCTCTAGAGTGGAGCTTTGGACTGCTTGGCCATGTGCAGTCACTTCCTTGAGTTCTTTTCTGATTCATTCACTGATTTATTATTATATTTATTTCCACAGACACATCTATGCCGCTGCCATGTTTTCCAGTTTTCCTGTTTATGTTGACCTTGACCCCTGACCTCCAGCATACTCTTGGTAACCATATCATATATATTTTTTTAAATACACCTTTCTATTTCTTTCACAATTTTCCATTTTTCTCCCATTTTTCATTCCATGTAATGTGTTACTGTGCATGCACTGGAAGTAACTGCCGAAGTTTCAATGCTTCAAGTGTAGACACCACAATGTCTTGATGCTGTCTACAGTAGAAGCGTTGAAACTTCACCTCAGAATGTTCACTTAACACTGACCAATCAGCTGAAAGCTCAAGGCTACACTGAGTATCGCCAACTACCTCACAAAATGATACACATCACAATGCATTGCGATATCATAATTGGATCACGATTGAAACTGTGGGAAACGTGTGAGAGAGAGACTTGGCGGGTCAAGGAGAGAGAGAGTGAACCTACAGTATCAGTTTCAATCTCTTTAGCAGTTCGCTTCACTTTTGTCCTTTTGGCGCCTCATAGAAGTGTCTCTGACTGCACATATTTACCGTTTCAGCTCAGTTTTTATGCTACCTCCTTCTTTATTAATCAAACTGTCGAAATTTATATGAAAGAGCACATAGATAATTTAAAAATGTGTATGATTCAATATTGGAATTGTGAAAAAGAATTGTAATATACACTACCGTTCAAAAGTTGGTAAGTTTTTTTTTATGTTTTTGAAACAAGTCTCTTATGCGCACCGAGGCTGCATTTATGTTTTTAAAATTATTGTGAAATATTATATGTTTAATAATATTATTAAATAGTAATAAAGATAGATATTATTATATTGTGAAATAATACTGTGAACAATACTGTGAAAGAAGTATTACTGTAAATGCAATTTAAAAATAAAAATAACAAATAAAATTCATAGCCAAAAAATCTTTGGCTGCCTAGCACGTCAAAAACAGAAACAGTATGTACACTAACTGATGTTTTCAGTGTATATTCATTAAAGGGGTGGTTCACTGGCTTTTTTCTAGGCTTGATTTTGTTTATGAGGCGCAGTTTAACATGTCTTAATGCTTTGTTTTTAAAAAAACACCATATTTTTCATATATTTTACCTTTATTCTAGACCGCTGTCTCCATTGTCATGTGAGTGGCCCGTTGACTTCCTGGTTCTATGATACCACTCCCTCTGAAATACGCAATGGGCAAAGATTGAATAGCTGGCCCAGTGTATTGTGATTTGCTGAAGCGCCCGTCTAGTGCACATTGTCCGGAAACACCACGCCCCTTACCATTAGATGCATGTGCTTTGGTGGAAATGTAAATAATGGCGTCAATATTGCTGTATCAATTTGAGCCCGAATCAGACCCAGATAGCAGTAATGATGAAGAGGGTCAAGCAGAACCTCTGCAAGCACGGTTTTTAAAGGACGTTTCTGAATGGTAAGTATTTCCGTTTGTATTTGTGTTAAAGTGTTTAGATATGCTGTCACTTGTAAATGTTACTGCTGTTTATGTTAGCCTTCAATATATGGTTTTATCCTGATTAAAGCTTTACTCTAACTGAATACATGACTGAGTAGTAGCATTTTTGTAAAGGTAGTGTTTAATTTATAGCATGAACAACTGTTTGTCTATGAACATAGAAGTTTGTTGGTGTTTGTAGGCGTTTGTTGGAGAAGTATGCAATAGAATTTAGCTAGCGAAGCCAAACCGCGTTGGTCTTTGTTTACGTCGTTGATGCAACCAAAAAATAGACATTTAAAAGACATGTACAAACAATAAAACATACTTAAAGGTTGGGGCCCATAAACGGCAGCTTCTGCTTTTAAAGTGGGAACTGCTTCATCTTTCAGTAATAGCCTTTGTGCAAATTCAGCATTGAACTTGTCTAGATTCTGGAAGATGTCTTCCATATTGCCGCAGGACATGGCCTCGCCCACTTTGTTGCGTGCTCCCGGGGGCAGGGTTTATGTTAATAGCAGGGTTTATGATGTCACCAACCTGGGAAGAAGCTCGTTGTAGTACGAGTCGTAATTGTAGGCATTAAACTGCCATAACTTTAAAAGGCAATATCACATTTGCATTGAACTTTCAGCACTGTAACTTTGCAGATACTGTTTATGCTTAAGTAGCAACATTACACACTGACTAAAAATTTTAAAAAGTGAAATCGCAATGAACCACCCCTTTATTGTGAGATCAGTTTAGTTTTGATGTCATTTCTATTTAGTATACACAGTGTTAAAAGCACAATCAGCATTACATGAGTACCTACTGTATATTATTTAAACCGCTTTTTCATTTCTGTTACTAAATTGCCAATTATATTTTATTTTTTTAATAGATTCATTCTATTTGATGACACACACAGTCTCATGTATATTCTTTCCTTGCCATGATCAATGATATATCCTTCCTCTTCTGTTTAGCATTCCTATGTGTGTTTCTTTGAGCTCTCAATATGTTCTTGTGTGTGTGTTTATGTGTGAGAGAGAGGAAGAGTAATGTGTGCTGCTGTGAGATGTGAATTCAGCATATTGGCCTGTTTGTTTCTTGTGTCTCTCTCTAAGTCCCCAGTCTTCCACAACAGGCAGTGCCTAAATCTATAAGTTGACGTAAATAGAAGGCTGGATAATTCATTTATAGCTGCTTGAGCGCAATCAGTAGCCAGTAATTACACCGTCACATGGTTCATATCAACAACTCGAGCATGTTCGGGTTATCTTGTAGTAATTCTGTAATTAACATTTGATGTATGGTAACTCCCTTCAGACAAACCCCGAGGCTTCAATTGTATGTTTGCGTTGCGTATACGCCATCTGAGAGTGTGTGAGGGCCCGGTTTAGACATGAGGCGAGTTGGCAGCCTGAGTGAGAGGCCAGTTTGAAGGTTGCCACCCTGTGCTATAGTCTTGCTTGTCTAAGCAAAGAAAACGTCACCTCTTGTCTGTGCACTGTAATAGATAACAGACAGGGACGTGCATGGCAACACTATAAGCACTGTCATGCATGCTTTATTTATTCCTGTTTTTATCTCTCCTGCCCTCTTTCAAAAACGAGAGGGATGCATCACCTCCTCCTCCATCCTGTATGGCAGTCAGTGGTCCGAGTATGTCGACATATGCCCTCCAGGGTGCACTAACATGTGCCCATCAAGTTGACCCTGAACGTGTTCCTCTATCTCTGTCTGCCTGTCTGCCTGCCTTGATGAGCCAGGTCCTCTTGCATGTAGTGGCTGCTGCTCGTTCCCGCAGCCAGTACGTGAAGTGTGTCCAGGGTCAAGCGTATCCTCGCTCTGCCTTATCAGAGCTTCTCTCTCCCCTGCTGTATGAAGCTTCACCTTCACAGCACGCTGAACTGTCACACATACATGCTGTGCAAGGAAACAGGCCTGTGTTGATGGGATTTCTCTTTTTGACCCTCATTTGTTTGGCTGAATACTGAGTGCTGTCTGCTCTGCTTGTCAGCCAATGTTCTGGGAGAGGAAGTGTAGAGACGGGGCACGAGGTCGCTCTTGGCAGACAGGCAATTCCCATCATAATATGTCAGGATTGCAATGATGTCAACTACTGATTCTAGATCTACTGTCTTCTGGTGGAACACAGAAAAGGAAGCACCATCACAATTAGCATTATTAGACCCACATAATATATATGTTTACATGCACCCAAATAATCTGCTTAATCAGTAATTGGATTGGCTCAATCGGATTGAAAAGCCTTCATCTAAACACCGCAATCGATCAGATTTGGCTTGATCCAAATGTAATTTCTATCAGATTAAAAAGGGTGGTGTAGACCTGAAATAATCTGATCAGTAGGAAAAAACTAAGCATGTAAACGCTTGAAAAAGATGATCTTATCAATCGGATTCAAAAGTACCTTGCGCACATGTGCAGTGCCGTGATGTGATATGTTTACCAGATAATACGATCTCTGTTTACATATGTTTTGCTTCGTATGAACTTGCATATTTATTTACACATATGTTTATTTACTGGTCAGTGGAGGAGACTAAATAATTAACTAAATATTTACTATAAAAAAAAAGCTGTTTTGACAAAATGTGTATCAGATTGAAAAATTTAGGGTTGATATAAACAGAACTTTCAGAATCTGAAATGGGATTAGATTAATTCTTATTGACGAAAATGATGTTAACACCTGTAGAATTGACACTTTTTCACATTTTCTACATTGATTGTGGAAAATCTACAAAGTCGAGCTACATGAGTAAGCTGGAGAGTATTAATGTTTTTGGCTGAAAACATTATTAAATTATCCTGCATATTTAACAAATGTGCAAAGGCCGGGGATGTGTAGAACTTTGTGAACGACAAGCATTTAAACTCTGGAAATCCGTGGCCTGTTGAACCGATAGATCACCTGAAAATGTAAATTCTGTTGCTGTTTATTCATCCACGTCGTTCCAGACCTGTATGGCTTTCTTTAACAGAACAAGGAAAAGTTTAGGCCTGCCACACACTAGATGATTTTAAATCTGTGGGAGACCACAGACATAATGACAGTTTCAACTGATTTTTAGCATTATAATCCTCTGAATGCACACTAGATGATTCGACCAGACTGCGAGACACACACCTGTTGATTGCAGGAATGATTTCACAGTGACACGAGATCTCACAGAGACTCACAAGATCAAACTTGACTTGAGAAGAAAAAAAAAAGGAGGACAATCAATGCATTCAGCAGGCTCTCCTGCTAAGCGTTCTGCTTTATAGTGAAAAACAATATAATAAAAAAACAGAATATGGGTGATCCTCTTTCTCACATTCGTGTCATGTTTGTGGCTGTCAGGTTTCACCTAAAGCAGCACGCAACATTCGGTAGGTGACACTTGCTCACTTTCATTGGCTGTCGCAGGTATCACATCAGAGGCAGCCCGATCAAGAGATGTAAATATCAAACATGTATTTACGATTTGAGATCAGGGACACCTTGTCTCCATCGGGGGCAGTTAAATAATCGTAATGACACCACACAATAGAGGATTTTTTGGACAAAAAAATTGTTTGCGACAAGCCTCAAATCCCCCCTCCCCCCACAATTGTTGGGGGGTGCAAATCATCCTTAAATTCTTCAAGTGTGTGGCAAGCCTTAGAAGAATCTCCAAGCTGTTTTTTCTATGATTTAATGTAAGTGAATGAGGATAAATACTTTTTCAGCTCCAAAAGATTCAAAACTGTTCCATATGACTTGTGCAATATATTCAGAGATTCTGCCAAACTTCTATATGTCATACAGGTTTTGAATGACATGAAGGTGTGTAAACTGACAGTTTTCTTTTTGTGGCTAAACTTTTCCTTTAAAATAAATCTAAAAGCGAAGTTTCATATTTTTTTTTCTAGCTGAAGCTCTGAATGCGAGCACATCTCCTGGCCATCTCCTTGTAAGATGGCACCAATTAGCTCCTTCTTTGGCGGCTTCGGATTGGACATGAACTGCAGCCAAACTGGAGGCTGTATTAAAAATAATGCCCTATATAAGATCCAATCTGCCCCGTATCTGTGCGTCAAGTTGGCGCGTGCAGAGCGGCTTTTAAAATCTCATTTATTTCTGCTGTGCAGATGACACTAGCGCACAAAGGTCATCCGCTTTGTTTTTGCGCTCAGGGGGGAACATCCCCTGAATTTATACGAGAGAAAGAGCTGGCGCAACCCGAGTGTAGAAGAAAGTGAAAACTGAGAGAGGGAGCGGGGTATGTGAGCGCAGATTATGTGATGGTCCACGGCGGCTTGGAATACAAATAAGCACTGGAAGAGGAAATTTAGGGGCGAGCGTAAGAGTGAGGGAAGATGTTACCCTGTGGTCATGCCTCAGGGCCAGATAAGCCGAATGATTCCCCATACGGGGTACTTCATGGCCACCCGACAAGAGACCGAATGTCTGATGATGTGTCGATTCATTGTTTTTGACAATTTTAAATGACAAAGAGACTGGTTTCTGTTTATATTAGTAGAAGCAGGCATGTATGAAGTATTAATTTTCAGCAAAGACAGTTCATTCATGAATTGTGCATGAAGCTTTTTCTTATGGGAGCTGCTGTAATCTCCACACATCAAAATATCTGTCTTTTGTTTGAGAGCATGCACTCTTTACATGAGTTTCAGGAAGCTTCAAACCATCACACGTTAGTGATATTACTTTGAACCACATAGCTATTCGCATCCTGAACGCCAGTCCTAGCGTTGGCTGGCTTGGAGGCCCTTCCCTCTCTAGCCCGCTTTGTTAGCTTCGGTGTTGTATTTCAAGGCCTGATTAGATGTCACTCAATTAAAAGCACATTTGGGCTAGGAGAGAGTGTTGCCATGGCTGCTATGTGGAAGGTGGAGAGCCCCATGGTGCTTACCCAGAGTGCTCTAATTAAAACCGCTCACAGTGCCTGGAGAGGAACTGTGCCGCACTGCACAGCGCAGCCAGAGAAGTTTCACACCAAATCAATGACAGCCACGGACGCCTCTCAGATGAAATTAAAAAGGATATGCATTGCGAAGGAGGGAAAAAAGAAATGGAGGAGTCACAAAGGACTCCTCCTGATTTGAAGCTAGCTTTGAGACAGGCTAGGATTAATACAGCTCTCCTAATATGCAGCAGATTGGCGCTCCCCTGGTGGCACAGATCAGGTAAGGCCCAGTGAAGCACACATCACTTTCTAAATGCTTCATTATTTTACTCTCTGAATCCCCAGTCTAGCATTGATTTAATAGGCTCAAATATATATGGCTTTTTGAACGAATCATGCATTTTATATTGAAGCATCTTTGTCACCGTTTCTATCTTTAAGTTTCATTTAAATACATTTGCCCACTGGAAAACAATAAGCCATATATTAGTGATTAATATAGTGTTTGATAGAGTCTACCTTAATTTCTGTCATGAACCCCCAATGTAAATCCTGGAACAGCCTGTTTTTTCCCCTTTAGTATTAATATGCCAAATTAAATGCTGCTGTGCTGCACAAACGAGGCCTTGAAGTATTCCAGAGTGCATGTTTCCAATCGTTCCATGTTTGTAACACAATTTATGAATCTCTACCCATTAAAAAAAAAATAAAAAATAAAAATAAATCCAAAATGAACTACCTCCCTTGGTAGCCCCATTGAACCAAATTTCTGTTTACTTTATTGCTGTGTTTTAATATGTATTCAGCTAGTGGGAGAAGGTAATACTGCACCTGTAGCATATGAGAAATGACTTACTCTCCTTTTTTCAGTTTTTTTTTTTAGACTCTGTGCTGCTTACTAAATGGCACAGTGTTGTCACATTGACCTATGGATTGATGGATGGTTTGGGATACCTCAAACTATGAAACACAGAACGCAGCTGAGTAGAAATGGGCTTTATGGGTCATGTTTGCCTTTCAGCATGAACAGATATGTGAGCACTTAATCGCAGGGAGGGAAGCTGGAAGGACGTCTGAATCGCCGCTCTGCTTCACTCGGCTTGCTGATGTCATATTTGAGTGCCACATTCACACTTGATTAATGTAGAGATGATATATGGTAAGGTGTTGTGACCTTTTAAACCTTGTAGGGAAACGCCTGTCCCTCTGTGGAAGAAACACAAGCTCCAATACTGAAGACCTCAGGCTGTCTGTAGTTCAGCCACCAGGTTTAACCAGGGCAGCGGACACTTTCTGGTTGTTGTTTTTTTTTAATATATATATATATTTTTTAGACTTTTTTAGATTCAATTTTTTTTGTGTAATTTAGTTGGTTTGTCAAGATTACATTTTATAATATGTATACAAACAAAAATGTACATTATAAATAAAAAATTTGTTTGTTTTAGAATCACAATGGGCTTTAGTTAGGTTCAGTTTTTCCAAGTTATGGTAGTTTTTCATTTTTAACAGCAAGCTCTTTTGTTAAATAGACATTTTGAACATCATTTCAACCTCTTTGTCTTGAGAATGTTCAGCAGCAATGTGAACCGGTGATTTACTAACATATGTGTCGGAATATGCGTTTTATTTATGTAGCTTGGGATAAACCATCAGTTTCTGTTTATCCAATAAAGTCTCTCTGTTTTTTTGCCTGAGGTTTAGGATCCCTGCAATATATTTTAGCGGAGGCACCTGGTGTAGCTATCAGGCATATTTTATGTAAAACAGTCAGGTATTATTGCATTATGAATTCATTCCAAATGTCAGTTAGTGACTGGGCTTATAGAGGTCTTGTAGAAAGTCACATTTCCATAATATATCCTTGCATTACATATAGTGTACTGAGACTGATCTTCTAGCATGCATTTTTGACATGATTTCTCCTTGCCCTCCAAATATAGTCCATCCATCTCCTTGGCCATGTTCAAACCAGCTAAATAATGGAGTTTCTGAATGGCTGATGATGTTTTGGAGTGATATGCTCAGCTGGGCCACCTGTCTGCCCATGTGAGGCCCTCGAGGACCAGCGAGTCTAGCCAAATAAATGGCAGCCTAAAGCGAACAGCGTGGGTTAAAATAGAAAAGAGAGAAGAGCCAGCAGTTCTGCTCAGTGCAGTCGGATCAATATGAAACCTCATTACGGGAGTGTCATAGAACATTTGTGCACTTTCTGCTCCATCTAGCAGCAATTTTGCTGGATAAGCACCGCTCTCATTTGCCCATTTTAAGCATTTCGTTAAAGAACAACCCACAAACACGAACATATCACTTTCAGCCTCAGGGCCCTGGCAAAGGGAGTATCCCCCCACTTCTGCCTTTGCTGGCCTGGACTGCCTTCCTGAACTCCTGAGGCTGGCCATGCAGAGAGCAGATCACGGTGTGAGCGTGTGTGTGTGTGAGAGAGAGAGACATGGCGTTTCACACAGACTGGGCTTTGACACCCACTGTTAACCCTGTAATTAATCCCTTAATAACCTAGTTAGCATGCTGCTGTGCAAACCTCTTTGTATATGTCAGGTTTTTCAGTAAATCCTATGCCCTCCCCCGCTTTCTACTCTATTGCAATCTTTACATTATTCCCGAGCAAACATGTAGACTGGATTGACAAATGTAACAAGTTTCTAAATTAGTATTTTTTAATTATTTTTTTTAAAGTTATACTTTTGGTCGAGAGACAAGAAGATAAAGGAACAGAGAGACAACAGGAATGGGAAAGGACCTTGAGCCAAGAGTTAAACTTCTTCCAAAGTGCTGCTGTGCAATATATCAGAGGGCTACCCATAAAGCTATGGCACTGATAGTCTGTTTCCTTGTTTTTTATTTATCTTCTTTTTTATTTATTTATCTTTGCTCTCTTTTTTTTAATTTGTGCGATCTTTCTGAATTTCTTTCCTTTCCCGTTTTTCCACTTTTATTTATAAGGATAGTAAAAAGGTAAAAAATGAAAAATGTGTGCTAACTGCCTCTGAATTTTATTTCTCAGTATAAGCTGTAATCCAAGTGTGTACAATTCATTTTCTGACTGCAATATTACAATATTGAATGTATAAACTTTCAATAATAATTGCATTCTCATACATTTAGATTAAAACATTTTGGGTTCTTTTTGCTTTTTTGGCACTACACAGACAGAAATCTCAGACATGCTAAAGCAGGAGTAGTTTTTTATGAGTGAGCAAAGTGGTGAGCAGACTGCACATAACAAAGTACTTGAATAATACATGATCTGATTATAGCCAAATGAGCAAAAAAAATCCAGAAAGGTCAGTAAGACTTGCAGATGTGATTACGGACTGAAAATCGGCCAATACCTCTCTAATGAAACCACAAACAAATACCCCTTTCAATTCGCTCACTGGCCTGCATATTAATCGTGGACAGAGTGTCGGGAAGAGGCTGTCTGGTCAAATCCGTATCCCCCATGAACATTTCTGTTGACGCTTTGTTGCTCAGAAATGGCTTGATATCAAATTGGAATGACAAATGAAATGTTGGCACGCAATAAAGGTTGAGCGGTTGGCTGGTGATGAGGTGTATCTAATTAAACTACAAGGCTTTGGTCAAGGAGAAGACCACTGTTTGTATGTGCGAGATGGTCTCCAGTCTGTCAGCAGGCTGTATCGTGTCATTTAGCCTCCGGCAGTACGTCACAGGCTGCTTGGAAGAACAGATACAGACATTGATAATCTGAAATTTGGGACTTGTAGATGGATATGTGTAAAGTATTATAAAAGCAGTTTTTTGCTGTAATGTGTCACTGATAACATTTCATATCTCAAATGATTTCCCTCTTCCATTAGAATCGCTTTTGCTTAATAATATAACATCTTCAAGATGTTTGAGACCTGCCCTTCACCACTGCTTACAAGAGAGCAAGATTTTTCGGGCCAGAGCTTGGCAAAAGGATTGATTGGCTGGACTGTGAAGGAATCATATCGCATGGTATGTTTTCCTCCCTCCTCTGGCTTCAGCGCACTTGACAGCCAGCCATCAGGGAGAGTGTTTTACAGATCCCAAAGAGCCCACAGACTAACTGCACATGACCTCCAGCATTGAATGATGAATGGCAAAAGAAGCTCCTCTCATCCATCGCGGCCTCAACCTCTCTACCGCTTGCTCTCATTCCGTCTGAAATGCCATGAAAGGGCCCACTGGAGACTCCGGCATACGGGCAGCTTGGAATAACTCTGACACTGGCCGTTTCATCTGCTTTTGCATGTGCGGTTTACTGATATGAGCAAATCTCGATACATTTTAAATCACAGGCTCTGAATGCAAACGTTGGCAACAAAGATGGTGTTTCCAAGAACAAATCTTTGATAAAACACACAGCTCAGCAGCAATGCTTAGCCCTGCTCTGACTGTCTCTGGGGCCAAACTCTGTATGTATGTAGCTGTGGAGCTTAAAGTAAGGAAAATGCAGCAGAAAATCAAGATTTAGAGCAGATGTATGTTGAACAACTCTGTAATCTTCATGGTATAAAGCCAATGCATTCCATGAATAAGAACAGAGCAGGAAATAAATGCAGAGTGCCACTGAAAATGAAGAAATCACCCCTATGATTGATAAATGGTGGAATGCACCATGTTTATGCTTCTTCTTCTTGATGCCGAACTGCTGCATATTCACCCTAAAAGGCAGCCCGGTTGGCTGTAGAAACCATTGTGAATGTGGCCTTCACAGTTAATCATAACGCCTGCACTCTCAGCGCTGATTGTATTGCTGGCTCCAGGGATCTGCCATAATTGGATCCTTGTAAGTGGGCTGGAGAAGCTAAACAACCAGATTGCTGTTTGTTTATACCTTTCATATATTAGTAACGTGCCGAGACTTCTCGAGCAGACTGGGACTTGTTTTGTTACTCGCCAGGCCTAATTAGTAATTTATTCTTAACATATGCCTGGATTGTGGCCCTTTCCAGCTATTCATGATTAACTCAACTTTAATTAGAGTTACTTGTTCGTGTTCAGCTCCACCCAGACATGCAGTTGATGGAAGAACCCAGCAGCTTGTCCAATAAATACTGGCTAATAAAGGTGCCCTTGGAGCAACTTTTCTCGGCAGGTGTCTGTCAGGATGTGCATCACACCCAGAGTCTGAATTTTTAAGCTATTAAGCTATGAATAAATATTTCCAAAGTTAGTGTAGAAATCTTCAATGTCCAGTGCTTTACTTTAAAATTTATTATTTTTCCTTTCTGATTTTTGTTTTATTCTATATATACAAATGGAGATGGAGACAGTGCTGAACATTTAGTGTTATATTCAAACAGCATTCTTCGAAACAATCTCTGACAGGGCTATTTATGCACCTGTTGCGGTGCATTCAAAGGTCTCTTTCATTTCTGCTGAAGTATCATTGTTCTCCTTACATCTGCACTGGACCCAGATAACTCGCTGAAAACAAAGGCGATCATTATTGTAGCTGTACTGATAGTATAGCACCACTTGAGAGAGTTGTTTACTTTTCGTTGCATTATAAAGAGCCTCTCTATCTTCTCATCTCTGTGTTGTCTTCCATGTCACAGACAGATATCCCTGCGAGCACAGGATTAATGTCACAGGAATTAAACTCAAACACACTGATCTCTCACCATGTACTGCATTGCCCTCCTAACTTAATCAAATGGGTGTGCATTAATTTCAGATTAATATCCCCTCTCTATTGGTAATTATCTGATATCTCTTTGGAAGTTTCATGTCACCTTGGGGAACAGGAAATGTTCTCATCAACTGTACGTGTGCAGCCCCGGGCCAAGTTACATCTGTGGAACTTCCCAAAGCTTATCTAAGTGTTTCCCATTCCAAACCTCTCCATTCCAAAAAGTGGTAATTAAAAATGGATTGCTTCCCATTAAACACCCTGATGGACTTCACAGGGGCCACAGTTGGAAAGGGGGGCATTATTCATGTGGCCTGCAGTGTCCCACAGATAAAGCTCATTTTCTCTAGCAGTAGGATAGAGAGAGAGCTGGAAAAAAGGACACTTTTCCTTTAGCCTCAGATGGGCCCCACAGGGTGGCTGTCGTTTCCTTTAAGGTCACTTAGAAAAATGGTATTTTGGTACTGATCAACTGTTTGTAGATCTAGGTAGAAATGACAAACCCCTGCTATTTTGGTCTGTTCCATGCTCGCTCACTCGTTATGTTTGAGATTATTGTTCCCCATATCTCTTTTCCAAAAGTGAGCTACATCTGTAGACAAGGTCCTGACGCAAAGGCTGAAGATAACTTAATTTTACTGTCCCATTAGATACCTTCTTTTGGCCAAAATTCAGAGAGTTTGCAATCCTAGAATGCATTGCAACTCCAGTGATCATTGTAGAAAAAAGCGCTGCACTCTGTAGTAGCTTGAAAAAACTTAAACCCCAAAAATATCCTCAAGAAGGGCCTTGACCATTTTTGCAAATTACGAGAGTGTTGTTGTTTTTTTCTACCATTTTCCAAATAATGATTGTACCCTACTTTTCAAGGCTGCAAGGGTTGTTCTTTATATACAAAAACTGTTAAAGTTAAAGGAAAAGTCCAGGATGACTTGGGATTCACGGAAATTTTTGATTCTACACATACTGTATAATTCATTAAATATGGAAAAACTATAATCAGTATAAACTTTATATGTAATTAAAATATATATATATAAATATATTTAAACATTGCGAAAAAGGTTCCAAATTCCAAAAATTCCAAAAAGGTGCTAACACCAAACTCTCTTGGAATCTATTGTGAGTCAAGTGTTCTGTGTGATATTTGTGTAGCACACAGTCTCACCATTTGTTAGAATGCTTCTTAGAATGAAACTGACTATGTAGGCAGCTTATAGGTTTTAAAACAGAGCATCTGAGTCAGCAGACTCTTTGTTTAATTTCCAGGACATCTTTAGGCTGTTATAGTTAACCTGTGTTGGTACTTAGCTGCACCATGACTCCAGAGAAGACCATTCTAGCATTTCTCCATGAGGGACTCTTGCATGCAGACCAATGTACTGAAGGGAGCTGTGAGGCTCTGCAATCTGTGTAGGGGGTGTAGGCTGTCTTCACACCTAACTATGCAAGTGCAAAATGGGGACAAGCTGCCATGCTAGCACCTTTTAACCTCTGATGTCTAATCACTTCTCACTATTAAAATTTGTGAAGTCCAATAAAGCTTGCAACTAATTGAAAAATGAAAAGTTTATTTATGATTGTGTTGACAAGTGGAGACCTTGATTTAGTAGTAGAGTTTTGGCTATTTTTTCCATTGATCCAGAACAGGAGTATAAATAACCCAGTTGGGATCACCTTTAACCTCACAAATACTAACCTTTACAGCAGACTGCAGGTAGAAATATGGTTATGGGCAATTATAGTCATGTCGATAGAGCATTCGGTATCCAAGTGTGTGTGTTTTTGTGTGTGTAAACCCAATTATGGAGATTGAGAATAGCTATATAGGGAGGACATGTTGTAAGTCAGGTTTGTATGTTTCAGGCAGGAGTAGCGTATGAGCCTCACCTTGTTTATCATTGTAATTATTCTGTCTTTGAACTCAGTATGAAGGAACCTTGGAAAACGCATGAGCCCTGGGACTGGGAGGATATTTGATGCAAAAATCAGAGACATAGAACGAATGTGCTCTTCAGCTTCCAGTTGAATTCAGTTGAGATGAACTTGATAGAGAGCTGCCTTTTTTTGCATTAAATCCCCTCCTCGGCTTTTTGACTCCCTCTCGCGTGGCTTTTGAGCACTAAAGGGATGCAGTTGGATGGAGATACGGAGCAAAATCACTCATTTTTATCTCCCAGATGGGGCAGGCTGGCATCAACCAGGGCTTGCCTAGCTTTATGGCCTTTTCCCTCACTTTTGTTTTCCATACACATTATACTTTTTTTTTATTTTTTATGTGCCCTGTATTTTCCATGCCATGCCTTGCTGTTTAATATGCATGATCATTTTATTCCTGTATTTATGCCCCTTCTACATGTGACATGCTTGTTCCAGGGGCTGACCCACTTCTCCCAGGGAGACAGTGGGAATGAAATGGCTTCCTTCTCAGGAGGAGTTCATTTATTTGTTACACTCTTCAGCAGAAAAGTAGGGTGTCCCCCACACTCATCCTCAGCCCCAACCCCTATATTATAGGTAATTGAATAGCGCTTTTACTGTTTTTACTCTGTGAACAACAGGATCAACAAGCCTGATGGAACATTTGTTGTTTTGTTGTCCACTCTCTGAAGTGTGATGTGGATGTTGGAAACACCTGTGTGCTGGCAACCCTGTTATTTTTTCTAAGCTATGCACTTGTTCCAAATGCTCATTGTACCGAGACTGAGGTGTGACCGTGACCTTGAAGAAGAGAGCATATACACACCAATATAATATAGAAAAAATAAGCAGATTTCTGGGGAGAGCACAAGCTGTAGCCATGCTGCTAATGGGTGCTTTGAATGTTTGTGGACAAAAATGAGCACCTCCTGATGAATAGTTAAAGAAGGGCATTTTCAGGTGAGTCGCTGAATGCAAAAAGTTCAGTCAACTCTCTAACAAGCTGTGCCTTTTCATTTAGTTTCCCTCCTTTTACGTTTGCTTCAGGACATTTCTAATAAAAGTTGGAATATCTCCAGCAAAATGCAAACATTACCCAGCGTGTGAACAAATTGAACTCAACGATCACTTCCTTTTTATATACAGTGCACATCTTGCTCGCCACTGTGTGTGCTGTAGAACTGTTGAGGGGGAGGGGATGATGCTTTCTATAGGGGGGATCCAGAAGCATCCCAGCATGTGATATAGATATTTGCACAGCAGATGCCTGCGTGCAGCGTCGCCTTATCTGTAATTGCTTCACCATTATGGCAGGATGAGCGATAGAGCTGGTGGCAGCATCATCAGTGTCCTGACTCGCTGTCAGAGAAAGAAGGAAACCCAGTTTAACCCACCCCCTCTGAAAGTGCATGCAGAATTTATAATACAGATATCACAGCATAATTCCTGTTTTTGCGCTTTCCTCTTTTACAGGTGTTTGAGACCTCAGTGAAGGCAGTGCACCCTCATTTTTAGAAAAAGTTTATAATAGAGACACCTGTGGGCTCTGGTTTTAGATGTACAACTACTCCAGTTGTATCAGACTGTCTCAGATTTAACAATCAGGAAATTGTTTCAACAGAGCAGTATTATCAGGTATTGTATTTTACAAGGTACAATGTTGCCATTGTAGTGGTATGCCTCATCCATGCTCAACTTTATCCATTTTAAAGATGTTTATTGGCAGATATTGCACTTTAAAAAGACCTGGGAGTAATTCCTGGCTATCAGTATCCAGAGGGAATAATAGATAAGAGCAGACCGAGCCAGTGAAAAGAGTGATGATGAGATACAGTGTTGGCTAAAAGATGCTGAGTGAGAGGGAGTCTGTGGCATGACCTGCTACTGAAATGGATTCAATAACACCCTGCCTGCTGGAGTACCATAATAGCCATTATCGCCAATCTAAGTGTTAAATGGTAAAAGGTATGATGTTCTGTATGATGTTGTCCTTTAAAGGGGTCATAACATGATTTTTGATGATGTTCCTTGAGGTTCACTTCCAATGTTTATAAAGTTTTTTGCACAAAAACAAATATATATGTGGAAAACGTTTACTTACGGTTTGCGATGTAGCTGCTGTCAGATCCAGTACTGCGGACTGCTTCATCTTTCAACAAAAGTTTATTTGCAAACTCTCCATTACACTGTGCCTTGTATACAATACAATCTGAAGTCAAATTCTCAGAACAAAAATATAATATTCCGATACGATCCATGATGCCATTTAAAAAATATCCACTTGTTCCTGACGCTGTATCCTTCTGAAGTCTCTACATAAATCAGAGAATGAGCTGTTTACGAAGGACAGATCAAAGCAAACATTCCTTTACCCTTACATTTACTCCTCCATTTGTCCTCTTGTTGGCAGACTCAAAAATCTAACTTTTCATTGAAGTAAAACAATTGAAAATGGGGGGGAAATCTCATTATGTAATGTTTTTTTTTCTTTAATACACATTGGCTTGTCTGGCTATCACCAGACCAAGCTCAATTTAAAATTGAACATTGATCTGGGGAGTCTGTATGTATTTTCTACTGCACAAGAGGCGTGATCAACGAGCATTATTCGCTCAATTGGATAGTCCTTCAACCAATCAGATCAACGATCCGGGTGACGTACTTTGCAGAGTGACGTTAAAACTCCAGACAGGTTTAGTTTGTATTGGTTTGTAGCATTGATCAGAGGTTTGCAGAAGCAGCAATGCCATCGAGCGATTTTTGCAGGTTGTGCAAAAAAAAAAAAACATGAAAGTGAGTGGTATTTACACCCACTCGAGCAATTTGTTTGCTAAACTAAAGTCATTCAGCATCGTCGAGAGGTTAAAAGGAATTGGATTGACGGTCTTGCTTGCAGTCGCTTCTCTATCGTCATCGTGTTATACCCGCCAATAGCGAGCAAGGTGGATAAGCCAGTCTGTGATTGGTTCCCGCAAAAGTGTAACAGAAGCAGTAGAAATGAATGTGCGGGTTTCCAGACTGAGTTGCCGGGCGAAATCAAATCACGGGCAGATCAGGCTGGGTTTACCCAGTCTACACATTGGCCACAATTATTGGCCCTTTAGTTTAATATTTTGTGCAACCCCCTTTTTGCCAAGATAGCAGCTCTGAGTCTTCTCCTATAACGCCTGATGGGTTTGGAGTAGTGTTGTCAAAAGTACCGACTTACCAAGTACCAAGTAGTACGGTACCAAGTCAGTACTGAAATGGTAAAAAATGCAACGAAAGCGGCATTTCCCCCTAGCATTTTGAGTGCTGTTGAGTGGATTCTTAAACACCTCTTTTTTTAATGAAATTATACTCTAAATAAGAAACTGAAATTGCCAGTAGGTGGCGGTAAATGTCTTAATGATTAAGTTATTGAGTAATTCATTAATTCATTCGATTCGTTCAAAGGGCTGATTCAGGAGTGAAGTAAATGGTTCACTTTATAAATGGTCCATTGACTCATTAGGCTTGTTGGACAGTCCGCCGACGGCTCTGTATGCTTTTGAATCGCTCTCACGTTACTTTGATGTCATATACCTGTCCCCAAATTTTGAATGCTAGTGTGTAAATTTAAAATATTTTAATATTGTTCCTTTAATATTATTATTGATTATTTTTGCTCTACACTCCACAGAAAAAAATCAACAATCTATTTTCTCGCGGTTCCTTCTCATTTTATCCTCATACCTCTCAGAGCAATTAGTATCATAAATGAGGGCAGCAATGCCAACCCTAGAAAACATGTTCTCACACCCCAGAGCAACTAATTCTCTGACCCCAGATCAGTCGCATAAGTCCCCTTTCACCACCAGTATAAGTAGCTGCAGCGTGCTCCCATGGACTCATCAGCAGAGCTTAAAGAATTAAACAAAGAAGATGAGAAACGGCCTGTTCATTTAGGTGAAAGTCGGCACATCAGGGAATGGATGCTTTGTGTTTAGGTAATGTGTTTGCCTCTTTCAGCATTTGAATGTGAAAGCTTTTGCTAATACATTTATTTACCGCTTTCCTTTTTTGTGCCATATTGGCTTCTCTTTCTTTTGTTTTATTTAATTTTCTTTGTTGTGGTGCAAACAAGAAACTTGTGGAAATTCAATTACTGTGGTCTTTAGAGATTATTTACACAAAGATGTATCAGCTCCATCTCCCACACCGCCTGCCTGTGTCTCCCTCTCATTTATTCTAGCTCAAAACTGCTGCATGCTTGTCATTGTAAGCTCCCTAAAAGGCAGCGATGGCAATGAACTGGCTTTGACCATAACACCACACAAAAGGCTAATTAAATATTGCAAATATATTATATGTATGAACTAGAGGTGCAACGGTGCAAATTGCTCACGGTTCGGTTCGTATCACAGTTTTAGGGTCACGGTTTCGGTACGGTTCGGTATGTGCTATGTTCAGGGAAAATAGGACTGCTGTCAAATATAAATAAAGAATATAAGAACAAATAATCAAAATACAAGCAACATCACAAATAAATACAATAGAGCAAATATTCAAATAAAATAAACAGTGCTTTTCAGGTTTTTCAGGTATCTAACAGTAGTTTTCAAGTACAGAAAATGGATAAAGTAATCAAATATAAAATAACACTGCATATTATCTGCACTGTATAAATTAAATAAAGATTAATCATTATTGAAGTTACAAAAGCTATTCAGTCAAGAGCAGTGAGTGATTTCTTTGTCATTTGTTGTTTGATTAACATTAAAAACACAGGCAGCAGGAATAGTTTTTTTTCCCTTTAAGACATGCACGATCCAGTACATATACTGTTACACATGCGTTGTCTCGACTTTTACACGTTCACTTAAGACATAACCAAATATGTTTGCTAGGATACTCGCCAAGACGGGCATGTTGACATAATTTTTGTATGAATTTGTCCGCTGAAGCGCAAGACTTGAAAGAGAACTCAGTATTTGAGCGCTGTCTGAAATAAGCGTGTGCGTGCTTCGGATGAGCGCACACACAAATCTTCTCACAGCACGTGCGAGTTCTCTTTCGCGTCTTGCTCTTCAATGTTTACATTAGCAAGGCTTAAATGAGTTTAGTTTAAACACAGATAGCAACGTGTGCTATTTAGGTCTCACCTGCACTCGCGCGCTATCAACACTAGGGTGATGACGGCGTAAAGGCCCCAGTATACTTCAAACAAAGTTCTTTTTCGTTCTTCGCTTAGGGGTAAAACGAAGTTCGAAATGCGCGAGCAGCGATATACTGTAAACGAACATCTGACGCCGCCCACACTGATGAGAGCCGCGTTTAGATGAATATGTAAATATGTGCCATACACTTTCTTCTCAGTAACAAAATAAACACAACAAAAATGAGAAAACAGCAAGCATTTATTATTGAAAGCATAAGAAAAGCGTCTGATCATAACAACATGGGTATGTTAGCACAAGCTCTGCAAATTAGCACTCCAGTCACATCACGTCTTCATATAGCACTTTATTCAATAGATTGCTTTTAAATCGAGCAGCTTTACAGTTTCAAACATGAAAAACAGTGTTAGTGCCTCATTTCATCAGAAGCACAACTTCATTTTGTACTATAAAGCGGCTATCCAGTGTTTTCATGTTTTCACCCGTGGAGATCTTACCTAGACGAACTCAACAGATCAAATGAGTCAAAGACGCGTCCCACGCGAGTGAAGGCGGAGCCTCGGCACACACCTCCTATTACGTTATCATCACTGACCAATGGTAGTACGAAGGTGTTTTGCAGCTGGAGCGAACTTTTCCTGAAAGTTCGCTTTGGCAAGCCGTTTCGAACTTCAAAAAAGAACACAAAACGAACTTCGTTTTGGCCTGATTTTGTTCGAAATGACGTCACATCAGTTCGTTCTTCGATTTCGTTTGAAGTATACCGGGGCCTTAAATGGCTAAACATTAGAGCATACGGGACTCGCATTGAACAAAGTTTACAAACAGTGACTGTTTTGTCCACGCTTTCTGATTATCGTTGTTGTAGCGTTTTGGGAAGCCAGAATGCGCATCAGGAAACATACATTAAATGAACTCTGTCTGTCTGTTTTCCATGTTGCTATTTTAAACAAACCATATTAGCCTATAGATGCATCGTCATTCGAGATGGACCGCGGTGCAAGTGCGTGCCGAACCGTAAGTGGATAACGGTACGGTTCGATTTTTTACCGAGAACCGTTGCACCCCTAGTATGAACATGATTTTTCGTAGTAATATTCCAATTAAGAGAAGAAACTCCAAAGCATATTGGAGCTCTGAGGTGTAGTTACTGATGGCAGTGTCTAACCACCTCCCTCCCCTCCAGTTTATCCTTCACATGTCAATAGTTTTCAGCACAGCCAGCTCCCATTTTGCATTGTGCTACACCAAGGCATTTTTGGAAATATTGGGACTGCATGCCAAGGTTACAGCCCAGCACTAATTAATTTTCCTTGAAGAGACTCTAAAGTTAAGTACACACTCCCTTCGGCCTTGCACTGCACCTTCCTTCCTTTTCCTTTTCTCTCACAAAACTTACCCCATACCTACCATGATTGCAACTGGCTCTGCTCTGACGGACCATTGTCATAAGTGTCAGGTTGGCGGTGAGGTATCGGGGGGCTGTATACATGCATGAGCTGTATGCTTGTTAGCATGGCGTGTGACAATCCAATCATAAACAATGGGGCGAGGCTTGAGTTGTACAGTGACACCCCTCAAATGAAGTGGACTGGTGCATGGCAGGTGAGGTGGAGCATGCTCAGTGTGCCTTGCCTTGCTTGCTTGGCAATTTGGTGCTGCTGTAATTTGGGAGTAGCAATTTCCTGCAGCAGTGTCTCTGAGCAGTATTACAGAGGAATTGGTAAAGTAATTAATTGCCCCCTGCTTCCTGCTGTTTGCTGATGCAACTTGCATGAGCGAACGATTGTAATTACAAATCTTGATATTTGTGAAAATATTCACACTGAATTATGTTTTTTGGCAGTTGTTAATTATATAAATGTTGTCAAAGTCTACAATATTTTCTCCACTGAATGTTAGTGCATGTGCATTTTAATTTTTTTTAAATCACATAGATCTTATATTACAATTGTCTGAATCGTCTTGCCTGCATCAGTCTTAGAGAAAATCAAGCTGGATTTGGGTTTACCTAACCCTGATTGGATGTGATTTTTAGAGTTTACTTAAAGGGGTCCTTGATTATGATTTCACTTTTTTAACTTTAGTTAGGTGTGTAATGTTGCTGTTAGAGCTTAAACAATGTTACAAAGTTACAATCCTCAAAGTTCAATGCAAAAGGAGATATTTTCTTTTACAGAAATCGCTTTTTAAGGACTACAACAAACGGCTGGTTAGGACTACAACTAGCTTCTTCCTGGGTTGGTGACATCACAAACCCCAAAATGTACCTAAATCCTGGCTAAAAGTTGCATTCTAAAAGTTGTAACTTCTTCCTGAGTCTCTCCATCAGTATCCAACTCTGGTTTGAACAATGTAAGGCTGAACACTGTTATTGACAATCGTCATTTTGGCTGCGTGAGGTTCTTTTGCTTTGTTGTTGTTGAGCAACCGAAGCGGGAGCTGTTAAAGGTCCGTCCTCT
Source organism: Anabarilius grahami (assembly GCA_003731715.1). Lineage (NCBI taxonomy): Eukaryota > Metazoa > Chordata > Actinopteri > Cypriniformes > Xenocyprididae > Anabarilius > Anabarilius grahami. The sequence continues at coordinate 4,537,550 of RJVU01036174.1, read as the reverse complement.
TCTGCAAAGGGGGCCGGGAGCAGCAGCTCATTTGCATTTAAAGGGACACACAAAAACAGCTTTTTTTTTTGCTCACACCCAAATAGGGGTAAATTTGATAAGTGATAATAAATGATCTGTGGGGTATTTTGAGCTGAAACTTCACAGACACATTCTGGGGACACCAGGGACTTATATTACATCTTGTAAAAGGGGCATAATAGGTCCCCTTTAAGATGCGCTTGCATTTTAAAAACCTACATGACATACTGTAAAAGATCTGCAAGAAGGTGCTAGGATTTTAAAGTAAATATTAAATATTACTACTAAAATAACCAAATTTTACATTTATTACAATTTAATTCTTTCTAAAGGCTAGTCAAAAATCACATTAATCACAATGCTTTTTTCTATTGTTAGTCATAGATCATACATCTTAAAGTGCTCTTAATGGTGGCTAGAAACAAGATAGTGTCTTAATATAATTGTTTTCCAGATCATATTTTACACAAATGTATGATTTTTTATTTTATTTTTTCACATAAAAAATTAGGATTTATGAATGAAAATATGAAGCTGCCTCTCTATTTTAGGAAGGGGCTTCACTTGCAAGGGATTATCCATAGCATCCAAAGTCTGGAAACTTTTTTTATAGACCATTCTATATATATTATCATCACTTTCTATGCAGTGTTTTTGGTAGCATGTGTATTTATTTACACATCTTTTTTCCCCCCACTCACCACAGTTTAGTTGTTGTGATGCTACAGACGTGTTAACAAATGTTCCTCACCCTGCATCAATATGGATGAATCCTGCCTGCTACGCTTGCTTCTGTGGCAGTGCCGAGGCAGATAAAACGCTCAGTGCATTGCTCGCCTCCACTAATTTTTGTTTATTATGTATTTATGGTCCATGCTTGAGATTCCCAGTGATCAAATGCTACATTTCCAGCTTGGCTCACGGAGTTGCTTTGGCACAGAACAGCTTTTCCCTCTTCTCTCACGCTTTTTTATTCCTTTGCTGTTTTTTATGGTTTCCTATGGCCTTCTCTCTTCTCTCTGTATGTACCCTCCAGCACTTTTATGTTGTACTTCCTCTCCCTCCTGATTTACAGAAATTAAGGCACTTGATTTTGCAGTCTGATGAGCAATTTGTATTGTATTTGCGAGAGCAAGCTGTGATTTTCTTCGAATCACAATGCATTATATGGACACAGTGAGGCTGCTTGCACAGCAGATTTTCAAATCATATTTACAATGTTTTCGCCTTTTAATTGCCCAGAGCGAAATGTCATAAGAGCACGCTGGAATGAAGCACAGTGAAGAAGACAGCTTGGGTACGGAGCTTTGACATCCAGTCACACACAGCACAGACTCCTGTGCAGCCGTGTATATTTAGTCTCATTTGAAAGCATTTTTCTTCTGCGGTGAATCAGAGTAAAGAAGTGTGCTGCCACCTCAGCACTTCCTGCTCTCTGCTCCTTAAGTCTGTGTCATTTTTTGTGAAATACACTAATGTGGAAGGCACCAGTCATGTGTGCATTGCTGATCTGGCATGAATACCCAATGAGAGCTGCTATAAGAGGGAATTGCCTGTGATGTAAGTGCGGTTTTAACTCTTTCAACGCTGTTAATTATTCATCCACCACCAGTCCAGTGAGGAGGATGGAGGTGGCAGCAGTGGCTCTCTCCCTGTGAATTCTTTTTACACCAGTCAAGTTCATCTTAGCACAGCACAAGGGGACAAGCTGTGAAAGGACAGGGAAAGTTTGTGTCCAGATAACCTATTTTTCCTCCTTCTTCTCTTCCTTCATCTCCATCTCTTCCCACTTCACTCTCTCCTCATCCTCCTTTTCTTCTCCTTTGTCTTCATCTCCATCACCTTTTTCTCCTTTTCTTCCTCCTCCTCCTTCTCCTCCTTTTCCTTCTGTTCCTTCTCCTCCTTTTTCTCTTTTTTCTTCTTTCTCCTCCTCCATCTTCATATCCTCTTTTTCATTTACCACCTTCTTGTCCTTCGATTTTGAGCAAACAGAAGTCCTTAATTTTCAATGAGAGTTGGCAATACATGTCTTTTAAAAGCTGTAGGCAGTTATGCAGTATGGTAGAATAGTCTGTTAGTAATGTTGACTATTTTTTTTTTTTTTTTTTTGCTTTTAACATGTTTAATATCTGTGTCAGAGACATCTGAGAGAGGATTTTAATGTGTTGACAGTGTGCTGTTTTAGTGTGCTATTCAACTTGGACCACTTGTAGATTAGTCCTCTTGTACATTTTCTGGCTTTTTGTGAAGACTCTATAGTTTGTTTATATAGTTTGCACTATTTTTTAATGTTAGAACTTGGATAGTTAGTCTGGCCATTTTGTCTTGCAGTTTGAATTTCATTTTCTTGCTTGATGAACTTTGGTTTAACTTTCATTTTGTTGCTATCCTTTTAGCTGGATTTAAATGCAAGAACATTCTCTTTGTAAACACCCCATAAGAAGTGTATCAGTTTGCACATGAACATTTATCAGCCAAATTAGAGCTTCCTTAAGTCCAACTTATCAATTAATCATTCAGACAACACAACCAATTTTGAAAATTTGTACTTATGCAGACTCTTAGTAAGGAGAAATATATAAACTGACGTAGAGCTGGTGTTGAAAAAAATATCAACCTCCCTTGAAAGCTACAGCATATTTTGTGCTACATTTTAATTTGGTTTTAATGATAGTGTATTTCCCTGTTCTTTTTGTTATGTTTTGTTGTGAGAAACCACTGGGACTGTTGTCATTGTTACATATTATTTCTATATAATCTTTACTGCTGCTTAATGTAGCTTACTGAGCATACATTTCTAATGGTATTTCTTAAACTCAAGAGCATATGCTTTTTTTTTTGCTTGCTACTGTAGCTTAATTTGTCCCAGTCTCTCATTAGCTCATTGAAAATGCCAGCCAGCTGATTAAAAGTTGCAAGTATGAAAGCAAACATTTTACACTAAACCTACAAAGTAACAAACAAGGTCACATTTTAAATTACTATAGATGTAGGTTTCAGAGTTCAGCAACCACCACTGGCTGGGTGGATAGATACATCTTGATCCTGGTTTTATCTGTTTTATTCATTGGACTTCTGAAGGAATAATTAACAAGGGTTTAAAATGGCTTTTATGGATCACCTGCTGTCCCCGATATAATTTTTGTGATTGCACAGCAGAAAAGTGGCAGAAACATTGACGATAACGTCTGGCACTGAATTGTCTTGCAAGATCAGTAAGTCACCAATTAAAGCGATATATCCCTCAATCTACATAGCTCAGCACCTGGAACCCACAGAGCACATTTAACCACAGCATGAAGGAGACCAAAGAGAACAGAGGATAATCCGTTCCATTCCTCACATCTTGTTAGACTTCTGGAAGTCTATTATTTCAACTGTTTCCAGAGCCTTTACTTATATATTAGAAGAATATTTGTTATGCTTAATTTTACTTCTTTATGCACAGGACAATGTTAACCTTTTATTTAAAGGAATAGTCCACTTTCAAATAGAAATTTCCTGATAATTTACTCATCCAAGATGTCCATGTCTTTCTTTCTTCAGTCGAAAAGAAATTAAGGTTTTTGATGAAAAAATTCCAGGATTATTCTCCTTATAGTGGACTTCAATGGACTTTAATTCAATTTACGGAACGACCGCGGCATCAGTTTTTCATTGCAGTTTAATAGGGAAGGTGTAGGACATTTAGCGTAAGCTTTTTGAAGAATACAGAATCGCTTTCTAGTGGAAGCACTTGTGATGCGATCATTTGTGTCTATAAAGCATATACATTTTCATTTTTTTTTTTAGAAAATGACCGATCGTTTGGCTAGATAAGACCCTTATTCTTCATCTGATATCGTTTAAAGCCCTTGAAGCTGCACTGAAAACTGTAATTTTGACTTTCAGCATTGAAGTCCATAATAAGGATAATAATCCTGGAATGTTTCATCAAAAATCTTAATTTCTTTTTGACTGAAGAAAGAAGGACATCTTGGATGACATGGGGGTTAGTAAATTATCAGGAAATTTTTATGTGAAATTGGACTAATCCTTTAAACCTTTAAAAGTCTTGCGTCTTAATAAAATCAGTATGATAACAAAATTTGCTCAAAGAAATTACATTCTTAATATACATTCTTGTATTGACTAATCGGTGTGTGATTCTAAAGAAATCATTATAATCATCTTCATAATCTTTAATCAAAATGTAATAACTTACTGTGCCTCTGAAGCAATTGTTTTCAGCTGATGTTACCCAGTCTGCACAGGCTGTTGGATAGTTTACCAGTGGTCTTAACTAGGGCTGCACGAGTAATCGCAATTAACATGAAGTCGCGCCTAAACCAATTTGGCTTAGTGCGATTATGAAATCGCAAAGGCTGCGATTAATTTTTTTATTATGCGCAGCTTGTCAGTGAAGCATGGCTCTGTGATCATTACTAAATGCTCCATCTAAAAACACTGTGAGTTTGAGTCACTTATAATGTGCATTTAAAAAAAAAAAACACAAATCAAACATCTTTCCAAACATGAGAAGCATTTATGAATCTCTTGTCCAAGAAAAGACAACATTTAATAGAATATTTTTATTCCAAACTCACTTCATAACATTAGTTGAGTGTTTGAAAACATCCTTCTGTTAGATGATGTGGCTTCTTAAACAGAATAAGGCACACAACATATTTCATAGTATTCTATACAGTGATAAAGGCTATGTCCTTTAGCATTGAAGTATAAATATACTTTATTATCATGAAAATACCCAAGAAGTCTTGAAGAACTCAGACAAACAATATATTGTCATAGTCGTGTGTTTATTAATCATGTTTTATCAATCAAAGCCTTTCAATCTTCTGTTTATTCAGCTGCAGCGATAGTATGATGCCCATAGACATTTGCCAAATTGCGTACGGTTTAATTTCGATTAATCGTGCAGCCCTAAACTTAACAGCTTTTTAGCAAACTCTCATTTGTTCTAGCTTCGCTTTTCATCAATTCTCGATGGATAAAATAAAGGTTTAAAAAAATAGATATCCTGTTTCAATCTAATATACACTACATAGTTTTGGAAGATTTAAAAAAATTTATTTGAAAGAAGTCTCTTATGTTTACCAAAGCTGCATTTATTTGATTAAAAATATAGAAAAAACTGTAATTTTGTGAATATTATTACAGTTCAAAATAATTGTTTTCTGTTTAAGTATATTTTAAAATGTAATTTATTCCTGTCATTGCAAAGCTGAACTTTCAGCAGTGAATGCTGGTTTATGTTGATTTTAAAGTTGTTTTTGCAAAAGTCTGTGCACTGCATGTGTATTTCCAAGTTGAGTCTTAAGATAACCACCCCATTCGACACCCGTCACTGAGAATCCTCTCAAAATGCACATACATTTGTTATGTGTTACGACCTGGTAAATATTATCATCCTACAAGCAAACAAACAATCCTTTGGCGGAGATAAAGGAGCAGCTTGTGGTGAGGTAATGGGACGGGGCTATTAGCGGTGTCACTCATTCTGCCAAGCCTGTCAGTGATGCCCGGTCTGACGCCATCACCCTCCCCTCATCCACCTGCTTATCTCTCAGATAAATTAAGTCGGGCAGGAGGCGGCCGGATGGGGGGAGCATGCATCCACACCTATCAAGTGATAGGAATACCGTGCACAGATCACTGCTCTATTGACTTTAGTTAATAGCACTGGGGTACAACACCATTGCAGACATCTCCGTCAGAATTTTGAGAGCCTGGCTGATTGACAGACGCAGGTAGGGAATAAACACCAGCTAATTACATGCAACCGCATGTTTGTCAGAAACCTGATCCCTCACGCCATGGTGCCAGAAAGACCACCGATTTAGTTCCCTGCATGCCCCTGAAAACAATATAACTACCAGCTGTTCTGGTCTCAAACACATACCTGACTTTTACAATTAGCCACCTGCATGTTAGCTAGCTGTCCACTCTCTGTGAGGCACATATGAGGTCAGCTCCATACAGTGCACCTCTTTTCTTCCTCCGCGCCACAGAAGTCAATCCCAGGGAGCTCACATGAGGGAATTGCCAATCAAAGAGCATGTCGGGCCCCAGGACGTTAATGGAGGCAGCCGTCAGCAGGAGGAAGCCAGCCTCATGACGTTCATGCTAGCATTTCAGATGACTCTCCGACAGGTTGACAGGCTCGGAGCCCTGGCTGCGGCCTGTAAAGGTCACCTGTCATGCAGGGTTATATATGTCTGTTTGTTCTTGTATGCCAGAGGAAGAAAATCCCCCTACCAGCCTGTATTCATGCCTGGCACTCTGCTACTCTGATCACTACCTCATCACCTCTTTGCTACGCTTAGTCCTAACCCATAGGCATGGGTAGTCATTAATACATTTTTGCCCCTCAGAACTTCAGCTCTCGTCTGAAATTCAGCCAAACATCCTTCTCTTCTCACAGAAGCTGATATGCCAACCGAATCTTGCGGCTATTTCCTTTTTTTTCTCTTGTTCTCTCTTTTTTTTTTTTTTTTCCAAGGCGAGGTACGAGACTGTCCATCAGTCCTTGTGCGATGAGGGTGGTGAGATTAGGACCTGGTTAAGAGGTGTCTATAATTGAATTCCAGACATCTCAATGCACATTAAGCTGGACAGTGGGACAAGATAAAGCTTTTTCCCAGATGAGAAGCGAGCAGGAGGCTTCCTGACACTCAGCACCATCAGAGACCATCACGGTGCTATTGCTAAGAGCCGAGGCTCATGGGAAGGGAGCGGTCACCCTGTGAAAACATGCTGATGAGATTCACTCTACCCTAACTCTCACTGTCTGCTTTATCTGTCAGGGGAAAAGAGATTTTTTTTAACCTTTTGAAAATGTGAAACACTATAAATCTGTTTAAACAAAGAGGGGAAGTCTGTTCACAATCCTTAATCTGCTCATTTTCTTACGTGTTGAACTTTTAAATCTCAAACTAATGATTTTCCTAATGTTTAATAATATAAGTAAACTGATTAGAATGGCTTATGTACCATTTGCTTTTCAAAAAACTGTTAAAACAATGAGGAAAATTATACTGCACAAGTCCCGAATGTCCTTTTCTCATCAGCATCTTATGTGAAATGCAAATGTGAACATATCCTTACCATCATCAAGTCATTGTTATCTCATTAGTGAAATGGCAGGCAGTAATTCCTCAGTATGTGCATTTACACTTTGTCAGAAGGACCTGCCAAACAAGGTTGTATTAGTATTTCCTAGCAACATGTTTTGCTTACAGAGAAATGCAATAGATTTTTTCACGATAATGATTTTTATAGTTGTTTTACAATGCCAGTGGACCAGCCATTGTTGTGACTGTAATTAGAAGTATATTTTCACTACAGGTGTTATACCTGTAGACAATGGTTTCTCAAACAGGTGTTTGTTAGAAAATTGCAGGGTGTTTGTGAGTTTATGAGCTAATATTTAATTAAATCAATTGTAACATTAAAATAATCAATTGAAGCTGTTAACAATAAATTAACTGTAATAGCGATATATCTTGTCAAATCGCAATTATCAAATCAAAAGCTGCAATTTATGTACATAGTCTGTTGCACCACTTGTTACGTGTGTCAATGTTCATTTACACGTACAGCTTATAATATGTTTTCAAAGCGTAAATGCTGCTTCTCACAAACTCCATCTCTATAAGTGCTGAGTTCAACATTCATTTTGGAAAGCAATGTGCAGAATGTTCATTTTATTTACATTCCCATTTGCAGAATTTCCCAACATTTTTGTGAACAAATTTGCATAGCATTTCACAAATATTTCTCCAAAATACAAGCTCAAGGCTTTGAATGTTTGAAAGTGAAGAATTTAAGATGTGAAAAATATTTGTATTTTAACTTGTCGGGTTAGTTGGTTCTTTTAAAGAGTGAACCTAAGTGTGAACACCCTCAAAATAATTTCCATTAGTAGTAGTCTTTGGTTTTTTATGCCTGAATGTGTAAGCAGTATCAATATGAGACATTTTTATATGAAATGAAACGTCATATCAGAGTTCAAATTGCAATCGCAATATATGACAACGTAATCACTGTTTAATTTGTTAGTCATGCAGCCCTATATGTATAAATGCATTTTTAAATGGAGATAAAATAAAACACTTACTTAAAAAAGATTAGATATTTTACCTACATGCATATCATGTGACCATTAACCGACATCAGAGAACTGTGAACATGCAAATGTTTAGTTAAATTATTAAAATATGAAGTTAAAATCACAGGGGGGTACATCAAGTAAATATTTTACATCTAAGAGATTTGGCTGACAAAAACATTTGGGAACCCCTTCTGTACACTGAGCATTACAGTGAGATAACGGAAGCCTTGATGCCTCTTTTTTTTGCTATTGGATGAGGCCTGTTAATTGTTTGAGGGTCAAACAGCTCACAAGCAAGTTGGAATTGTTTGTTTGCCAAGAAAAGAAGATCAATACAGAGGGAAAGTTGTAAATAAATGGGCCAAGAAAGCACCTGTGCTGGCAATAGAAGCAATCCAAACCCTGCCACCCTAAAACGCCACCACCAGGAGTAATGTGCAGCCTTGAAAGCCGTTACTCAGGTCTGGGGAAAAGTTTGGCCTGGGTGTGAAGGATGTGGAGTGTCAGTTTTGTTCATGTTGGAGGAGTGGGAAGGCTTGGGCGGATGCTGGAACTCTCAGTGGAGCATCCAGCAAGTGTCTTTACTTTAGAGAGAGGAAGATCAAAGAGAGGAGTTTAAAGAGAATGGAGGTGGGGGGAAGCTTAAAAGTCTCCCTGCGGTTTTGGGTTTTGGGAGTGATCCAGGTATACCGCTAGCGTATTGATGTGGTGTGCTGTTGTTCTGTTCATTCTTCCTCTTTTTATTTTTTCTCATCCTGCTGAACTTAGCCAGGCTTTAAAATGGCAAGGTTCATCAAAGTTGCAGCCCAAATTGCATCTTTTACCTCTCACTGTGCGCTTGTTCGGTTTTATGCAGGGTCTTCCCAACCTGCTTCAACAGGCGATATGATCTCCGAGAGGGGTTTATGAGCAAGACATTCATATTTTGTAATAGTTCTGCATCTTGATGTGGTAAGATCCTTTTATTATCCAAAGTGAATTTCGCCTCATTTGCAATATCATAATCATAAGGTTTAATCAGGCACTGTTTATGCAAACAACCCACAGTACCCCCCCTGTGAACGGCTGCTGTTGTGTCTCTTCACCCCTGAGGATGACAGAAACGGATGCGACAGCTATCTCAGATGCTGGTGTTATCTGCAAAGAAAAGCCGGGTCAGGGGTGGAGTGCCATTTAAAGCTTATGATACACACACAAAGGCATGTTCAGTTCCAGTCACTCTGATAGGCATTTAATGACACTGTGTCACATAAGTAGCCAGTCAGTGTGTAGAATTTGTGTGTTTTCTCCAGGCACTTGAGTGTGTGTGTGTGCACGCGTGTGTATGTTTGTTTGTCTTAATTACCTGTCATTTGTGCCACATGCTGAATGTTGGCGGCATAGTGTCTGACATGTGTAGTCGGCTGGGATCCAGAAGGTTGCCATGGCGAGGCGACTCTGCTGTTCATAGACTGGAGAGTGGTTCATTAATGACTCTCTTAGCAATGCCACCTGCGGTACCTCATTGGGTTAAGCTTTACTACCTCAATTATGTATTACTGCCTGACTTCATTTCAGAATAGAAACAATAACAGAAGAAAGGGAAGAAAGAATGGAATTAGTGAATATCACAAAATTCATACCTATTAATGTGGTTCACAATGCAAAAACCAATAAACAAACAAAAGCAATAAATGTGTCATTGTTAGTTGGTTCACCCAAAAATGAAAATTTGGTCATAATTTACCCACCTGCCAAAAGTATTGGGACACCCCTCCAAATCACAGAATTCAGGTGTTCCAATCACTTCCATGGCCACAGGTGTATAAAATCAAGCACCTAGGCATGCAGACTGCTTCTACAAACATTTGTGAAAGAATGGGTCGCTCTCAGGAGGTCAGTGAATTCAAGCATGGTACCGTGATAGGTTGCCACCTGTGTAATAAGTCCATTCGTGAAATTTCCTCACTACTAAATATTCCACGGTCAACTGTTAGTGGAATCACAACAAAGTGGAAGAAATTGGGAACAACAGCAACTCAGCCACAAATTGGTAGGCCACATAAAATCAAAGAGCGGGGTCAGCACATGCTGAGGTGCACAGTGCGCGGAAGTCGGCAACTTTCTGCAGAGTCAATAACTACAGACCTTTAAACTTTGTGTGGCTTCAGATTAGCTCAAGTACAGTGCATAGAGAGCTTCAGGTAATGGGTTTCCATGGCCGAGCAGCTGCATCCAAGCCTTACTTTACCAAGTGCAATGCAAAGCGTTGTATGCAGTGGCGTAAAGCACGCCTCCACTGGACTCTAGAGCACTGGAGTGACGAATCACGCTTCCCTTTCTGGCAATCCAATGGACGAGTCTGGGTTTGGTGGTTGCCAGGAGAACGGTACTTGCCTGACTGCATTGTGCCAAGTGTAAAGTTTGGTGGAGGTGGGATTATGGTGTTGGGTTGTTTTTCATGTGGTGGGCTTGGCCCTTTTGTTCCAGTGAAAGGAACTCTTAATGCTTCAGCATACCAAGACATTTTGGACAATTTCATGATCCCAACTTTGTGGGAACAGTTTGATCATGTTCCTGTTCCAACATGACTGCGCACCAGTGCACAAAGCAAGGTCCATAAAGACATGGTTGAGCGAGTTTGGTGTGGAGGAACTTGACTGGCCTGCACAGAGTCCTGACCTCAACCCAATAGAACACCTTTGGGATGAATTAGAGCAGAGACTGCGAGCCAGACCTTCTCGCCAACATCACTGCCTGACCTCACAAATGTGCTTCTAGAAGAATGGTCAAAAATTCCTATAAATACATTCCTAAACCTTGTGGAAAGCCTTCCCAGAAGAGTTGAGGCTGTTATAGCTACAAAGGGTGGGCCAACTCCATATTAAACCCTACGGATTAAGAATGGGATGTCATTAAAGTTCATGTGCACGTAAAGGCAGGCGTCCCAGAACTTTTGGCAATATAGTGTATCATTCTAACGCCTGTTTCACACTGCAAGCGTAAGCAGCGCGTATTTTTTTTCGGCGTGCATGTTAACCAATGGATGCATTCACACAGGCAGCAGGAGCAATGCGTAAGCGTCAAGCAGGAGCGTCGCGTAAGCAGCAGTGAAGCGGGGGTTTCGGCACCGAGTCTATTTTTGCTGCGCTGCTGACGCTCAATTAAAGTGAAAGCACACTTTTGATGGACAAAACTGATATAATTTCACACAAAAAGTGTTCAAAATGCACAGAATAAGCATGTCTAATGTGTTTTAACAAGAATTTGAGTATGACAGAAAAGAAAATTCAGACAGGACCACTTTGGCAAGTTACTTGAGTTTATTGAACACAATTATCTTTGGCAGTATGGTTCCTTATGGGGGTTCTTGCTCCAAAATTAATTGAACATACATGAGCTTTAACATTAACCCCCCGGAACCATCAGCTTGGAAATACATAGACAATTAAGACACTTAGTAATGTCTTTAAAAGCGAACATGGTAATCGTGTAGATATGGCAGTGGGACGTCTATACTGTAGCTTGGTTATGAGGATGAGTGTCTCTCAGCAGTGAGGTCCATGCCAGCCGGGACTTGAAAGCCTTAGTGATCTGAAACAAAACAAGACGACAACCAGAAGGTGCACAGTAATATGCTCATGCTTATAATGGGGAGGGAGGGTTGCGAGCAGTTTGAGCATACTTACCGAGCAGCAATTCCACGTATATATGTCCCGTGTCTAATAGGAGAATGGTAGTGATTGGAGCGATTTGACAGCTGACCGCATCAGCTGATCGCAGCACTATGCCTACGTGGCCTGACTGAACTATCGCTGCACTCGATTTAAGAATCAAAAATAATTATAGAAGATTTACCCATTTAAACTTGTTTTTAATTATTCAGTTTGGGTTAAAGTATGGTGTATTATAAAAAACTAAAGTAAATTAGCCAGAAAATATGATATATAAACATTATTTTAGTTATTACACAGAGATATATATAGGCTGCAGCATACCCAAATTAAACCCGAGTTTGCTGTCTTGTAAACATGTGCACGCGGCAGATGTAAAACACAAAGCTTACCTCATTTATGTGCAGCAATGGATGACATGAGGCTTTTATTTATTTTTATTTATTTACGTTTATATGAGAATGTTGTACACCTCCCCATGTTAACAAACTTTCAAGACTATCAAGTTTATAAATGACCAACTTATAAAAACAAATTTATAACTGTCTTTGTAAAGAAATGCTCACTTTATATGTAGCTTCGAGCCGCTGCTGTGACGCTGTACAAACGCTTCCAGTGTGAATACTCGCGCGTCTCTGCAGCTGGAGTAACGATGTAGTTACGCTCACGCGCCACTCATGCTTGCAGTGTGAAACAGGCGTAAGCCTGAATGCATTACTTTCTTCGGTAACACTTTATTTTAAGGTGTCTTTGTTACAGTGTAATTATGCATTTAAGTACTGAGTAATATTAAGTAACTACATATATTTACTATAGAAGTAAGATTAGGGTTTGGTTTGGTTTAGGGTTAGTTGCATGTAACTATGCATAATTTACTGTTATTACTATAGTAACTACATGTAACATTTGTAACAATGACACTGTAAAATAAAGTGTTACCCTTTCTTCTGCGGAACACGTGCAAAAAAGATATTGTGAAGAACGTTAGGGTCCAGTGTTGATTGAATGTCATTTGAATAGTCTAAC
>RJVU01036174.1:4496166-4524656 GCA_003731715.1 Anabarilius grahami | reverse complement strand
TAAGTTTTTTTCATACATGTATAATATATGGCTAATATAATCTGCCATACCCTTCTAATAATGGGTTTGAAAATTAATAATGCTACACCATACAATGTCAGTTTAAAAAAAAAAAAAAAATGAAATGCTTCCAATTTATTTTTATGTTATGGGAGGACTTTTTCTATTTCAAAATGATAGTGACCATATAATGGGCCATATAATGTATATCTGGGTTTTTGTTTGTGTGTGAGAGCGAAAGATATTCATCCCTCTTTTTAGCTTACATAACTTGGACTATTGATTGTGGAGTGAAAGTTTGGAGTGCTGAGGTTTGAGCCAACACACTCATTCATTACCCTTTCAATGGATCCTTAGCTCACTGAGAGAGCCATCCAAGTCCAAGGCCAGCAGCTCCTATCTTTCATCTGCCGAATGTTTACCTAGGGCCACTGGTCAGACTCCTACAGCCCAAACATACCGCAGTGATCGACGGCCAGGAGATTTTCAAAATTTTCAAGCAAAGGCTTGACCATAGAGGCATTTTTAAACAAGGTGACTCAGCCTCAAGCTTGTCCACGGAGACACATGGCTGGCCTGGTTAAGAGAATGATTGAATGGATGTCTGAGATTGACAAGGAGAGCTTGACTTGGAAGATAAAAATGGCCTTGCTTTCAGTGACGCCAGTAGGCTAGTTTACAACCCCACAGGTAAATGAGCAGATCAAAGTTTTAGTATAATCTTTTCACACTCTCCTCCCCTTTACTGTGATGATGGATTTGTAGAGACAGCTGCACTTTGGCTGCAATCGTGATGCTGCTTAATATAATCATGTTTACCTTTTTTGTCTTTTGATGAAAATATTCTTGAAATTTAGTCAATATTCTGATTGATCTCATATGTACAGTATATGATGTGTTTGGGTGACTTAATTTACCCAGTTTTAAAACTCTTCATCTGGTGTTCAACTTCAGCTCTCACAGCTCAAGCTAGTCAGTCCCCCACATTGACTATATTTGGATTATTTGAAACAATATTTAAAAAAAACACTGTTAGTGAATCGTTAAAGGGTTAGTTCATCCAAAATGAAATGAAAATTCTGTCATTCATTACTCACCCTCATGTTGTTCCACACCTGTAAGGCCTTCGTTCATCTTCAGAACACAGATTAAGATATTTTTGATGAAATCCGATGGTTAATTGATTGGCCTCCATTGCCAGCAAGATAATTAACACTTTCAGATGCCCAGAAAGCAACTAAAGACATATTTATAACAGTTCATGTGACTACAGTGGTTCAACCCTAATGTTATGAAGCGAGAGAATACTTTTTGTGCGCCAAAAAACAAAACGAAATAATGACTTTATTCAACAATATCTAGTGATTTCAAAACACCACTTCATGAAGCTTCGAAGCTTTACAAATCTTTTGTTTCAAATCAGTGGTTGGGAGCGTGTATCAAACTGCCAAAGTCACGTGATTTCAGTTAACGAGGCTTCGTTATGTCATAAGTGTTTTGAAATTTCAATGGTTCACCACTGGGGGGCGTGACTTTGGCAGTTTGATACACGCTCCAAACACTGATTCGAAACAAAAGATTTGTTAAGTTTCAAAGTTTTAAATATGTCTTTAGTAGCTTTCTGAGCATCTGAAAGTGTTAATTATCTTGCTGGCAATGGAGGCCTCACTGAGCCATCGGATTTTATCAAAAATATCTTAATTTGTGTTCCGAAGATGAACGAAGGTCTTACAGGTGTAGAACTATATGAGGGTGAGTAATTAATGACAGAATTGTTATTTTTTGGGTGAACTAACCCTTTAATATCACCTTGCATTATTTTTTTGTGTCATATTTTTGTCAACAGTATGTTTTAATTTATTAGCTGCACATTTTCTATTATTGTTGACGGAAAAAAAAAAAAACCTTTAGAAATTTTTGTTTGACAAGACTGACACTGCATACACTATCCTTTCATTCGTTCAGCCAGTCTGGCCAGCTGCAACCACTGAAATGTTTTGTGACAAAAAGGATTATTTGTCCGGACAGCCGAATGGACACTGTGTGCTTCCTTTTACAGGGCCAGTTCAGTGTAACAGCCGCGGTGCTTCCACGTCAGAGAAATCAACTGAAAATCTGCTGCTAAGTGTTTTTCTGGGCTGACTGAAGTGTGTTAAATAACTAGAATACCCTTTCCTTGGAGAGATGTGGAAGAACTCTCCCATGCACACACGCAAACACGCACACACATGACCGCCTCGACTCTCCTGTACTGATTGTGAGGGCGGCAATGGTCTGGAAAGCAGACATATCTGGTGTTGAAATTGAATCTGGTGCTGCGTTTGCAAGGGAAAATCCAAAGTGACAGAAAAGCAGATAATAGGTTTGCTGTAGCTTCACGCCTGAATGTATGTCCACACAGGGCAATTTCTAAAACAATGCAGTGCTTGACGTTTTTATGACAGGCTTTTTTATTGTACTTTTCCCATTACGCTCATGTGCACTATACACTTCAGTCAGACGTCTCCAAAGCGTTCAGTTATCTTAACTCCCCCACTCCTCCGGCGCGAGAGAATCTCATCAGTCCTCCTTTCTCCCCCTTCTCTCCCCTGATACACACCCATTACTTCCTCCACTTTCATTTCCGACATCTCTGCACTTTTCTGTCCTGTGCTTTTGAGCTCCCCTCTAACTTTTACTTCCTTCTATTAATGTCCCCCTTTTTCCTTTCCATCGCTGGATTGTCTCTTTCTCTCTGAAATGTTTTTGAGCCTCTCCCTTTCTCATTACTTCCTCTTTGCTTATCTCCCTTGTGTTCTCTCTCTTTTACACTGTCTGTTTCTCTCCATCTCCCTCTCAGTCTCGATCTGTGCCTCTCTTTCTGACGGTGACCTTGAAGGTTTTGTGTGTTCAGACACAAAGCACTCTCCTTTCTCCCCCCTCTCTGTTTTCCTCACGCTGCCCAACTGGGATACTATAATGCCCCCACTCATGTTTCAGCTTTTAAAACTGCAGGAATACAATAGAAATATGATTCATTACATCTAAATCTGATAATGCCATATCAAACCTGAAAGTTTATCTTCCCTTTGTTTTATAATAATAAGGAGTTGATGGAAATCCCATAAACTTTCTACTCATCTTGTACTTCACTTAAATTGACTATTCAGACATTACATGCGGTCCAGTGTTTTTAGACATGCTCAAAAGAACCTGTAAGTAAGGGATAATGATCAGTTGGACAGTCATTGTGTGCTGATCAACTTGTCTGGGTTTATTTTGCAATAATGCCTGACATAAAATATTGATTTGAGCTGAAATAAGTGTATTACATAAGAACCGTTTATCAGTCATTATACAACAAATATTTTATCAATGCCACAATTGGCCAATCAGAATAGAGTATTCAAGAGAGCCATGTATAAAATGATACACAAGGCAAACTGCAAACTTTATCAGTCCGTCTTTCTGATTAGAGTTGACACTTGTGTCTTTTAATTTCCCTCGTAACGGGTGATGTGATTGTTATGCGCTGAAAACAAAACTAATTGGAATTTGTTATTGAATCAAGGCCAATTAATTTATCACTACATGTGACGTGTGACACAAAGACAGACTTTTCATGTGAGTCATTTTGCTGAGCAAGAATATTTAAATTTATCAGGTTGCTCCGTTCTCTCATTTTAATGTTAAAATAGAACAAAATACCAATGTTTATCATCAATTAATGGTTTTTGTGGCGTCTTGCTTTTCTGCGTTAGTGGAGCTTATAAATAATAGCCCCTTACAAAAGGTCACCCCTCTATTGTTTTCAAATGAGAGCAGTGGACATATTTGGGCTCTACAGTATGTCAGATGGCAATACTCTCAAGAGAATATTTTTGCATACTCTAATGAGTGCTAGCGCAAGTAGATGAAGGTAATCGAATGAAACAATACCTAGGTACAAGCGAGACCAGAGCGTTATCACACAGCTCTGTAATTAGAAAGCACCTCCTAGTTTTTTCTTAATTTCAGTCTTCCTGTCTCTTTTCATGATAAACCAAGTCAAAGACAAACCCAAGCAGAAGCTATGGGTTCATATCTTGCTCTAATGTGTATATTGGTTAATTAACTCAAATACTCATTTAGATTACATCTGTTCTGGTTTTTCTTTGAGTTGTCCTCTAAGAAGCAGCGGTGGGTTACAGAGGTACCACCTTGCATAACATAATTCATCATATTCTCTTGCAGTTATATGAATTGTTGGAACAGTATCTATAAATCACGTTATGTATGTAAGGACTTTATGAGCACAGAATTGACTTTGAATATCTTTCCTGCCTTTTTTTTTTGTTAGACATTCTGAAAGTCAGCTCAAAGTAGCAATTAAAGACGCACTGCAGTGACCCACTCCAAGAACTTTTGTCCTGCACGTAAACTCCCACAGAAGTTTCGCCTTCTAGAGGAATTTTGCTCCCCTACTTTAAATACAGTCCTGGAAATCTGTGCAACATGATCCTGTGAATGAACCATCCATCTGTCTCCAAAATCACTGCTAAAATCCCAGCCTTTGGGCATGCTCTCACTCATGTGGTAAATAGTCTGGCATTAGCAGAATTAGGAATTCAACCATGTTCCATCAGTCTTGGTGTAATCAAGGGCTTGGCCCTCGGGTCAGTTGCATGTACTTGTGTGTTTGTGTGTGTGTCAATAAGCCTGTATCAGTGATATGATGGTGGCAGCAGCTGCATGAGCCTCAGGTCATAAGCGTTCTCTGTGCTGTCTAGAGTAGTGATTCCTAATCAGGGTTATGTGTAAGCAGGGTCCAGCAGGTACTTAAATTTGGTTTAAAACTTAAAAGATTAAGATAAAATTAAGTAAAATTTTAATACATTAAAAATATAAAAGTTAAATTAATCACACAAAAAATGTTGGTGTACCAAAGTCCATTCAAGGAAGAAGGAGGCAGGAACCTGATTTTAAAGTGCCCCTATTATGCTATTTTAAAAGTTCCCCATTTTGTTTACGAGTTCCCCTACAACAGGTTCACATGCATGAAAGTTAAAAAAACAAAAAAACACTTATTTTCTCATAATATACATTGCACATCACCGCATTTTTCAGTGATTCCCAAACGATCTGTCCGATGATTCAGTCTCTCTAAATCCAGCCTTTCCGAGAAACTACTCTGCTCTGATTGGCCAGTGGCCCAGTCTGTTGTGATTGGTCTACCGCTGACAGCGCAAGTCGGAAACAAAAAGCCCATTAACCTGAACTTCGGCTCCAGAGGCTTCCTAAAGCTCAGCGATTGTACACGTTGTAAAGATGGTATAGATGGCGTCGATTTTACCATATCAATTTGAGCACGAGTCCGATGATGAAATATTGGAAGAACTAGTTATTGAACCCAAACTTCCATCGCAAGGACGACTTGAGCAGAACGTTTCTCAGTGATACGCATACATTATGAGATTGCAACTTTAATTCCTCACCATCAGCATTAACAAGTGTATGTCCATCAACAAACCGATGTGTATATTTCTAATTTATTGCAGTGCACATGTGGAACGTGTAGCTGTCACGGAAGTGGGATTCGAATTTCTTACGACTCGTTTAGGCAGTTCAGAGTCGATTCTTTGTTTTGAGAGACAATAACTTTATTTATCATGCATTTTCGGCTTTACAACTTTGCAGATCGTTTACATTCACAGACAGCTACATTACACATTGCATGAAAGGTAATATTCGAAAAAGCATAATAGTGGCAAAAAAATAAACAGCTAACAATTGTTATAGTGGCCTGTCACCTAAAAAAGTTTGAGACCACTGATATAGAATCTTGTGCTAAGAGTGTTAAATCATTTGTTAGTGCTTGCACTGGTCTCTGAACCTCTGTCTCTCTGTCTCTTTCCCACTTTAACCTCCTTTGTCTTGCTCTCTCACTGCTGTATATTTAATTGTCTGCTGAATGAAAAGCCAGGCCCCATTTGCAATTACAGTAAATTAAGTGCACAATAAGGATTAGGATCCATTTCACAACCATCTTTAATTGAACCCTGACAGTGTTGCTTTCTTTGCTCAACAGCGTTAAGAATGAGTTTGGGTTTGACGGAGAGATCCAGCATTCAGCGCGTTCTCTGGCTTCACACTACTGCCTGTTTTTGTTCTCTATCAAAATTTTCACTGTTGAGTCGTTTACCAAGCAGAAAGCGTGATGACCCACCTGATTGGTTGGCACGTATGCCGTAATCAGTTAAATGACAGACAGGCTCACAGCTGCACAGTGCAAGCTAAGCCAATTGTGTTACAATTAGAGGCAGCTATTTTAAGTTCCTGAGCACAAAATGGCTTTCAGATGAATAATTTGGCCCGCAGGCATCATCATTATGCAAAGGCTTTGAAAACTTGTTTGTTCCTCTGCTTAATTGAGCCACTCTGCCCCCCGCTTTCTCTCTGGTCCAGGATGGGGATGACTAGGATGCATTTTAGGACATCACCCAGAATACCACCCATGTACAGATGAGTCATGTGGTTAGTGCCTCTGTGGCACCACAGCTATAATTTGTAGTGTGGGAGAGCTTGACCTTTCGAAATGGGCCTGTGTGGATCTGAGAAAGGGGAGAACCAATATTACACCAGCTCTCTGAAGCGAGTGCAACACACCGCCAATTGGGAACAATATCAGGAAGGGTGGGATAAAGGGAAGGAAAGTGCTGAGCCGAGGAAAAGAACCTGGCTCTCATCGCAAGAGGTGAAGTGGAGGCAGAAACGGTGTCACTTAATCCACACTTGTGTCAAATGTTGATTTGACAGAGGCACTGGGCCACTGTGCAGACGAAAGGTCATCTATACCTGCCCTAATTCAACTAGCCCCACTGCCTTTCACTTTGGTGTTGGGGGATTGATTTGGCCAAGAGGTCAAGACCTTCTCTGGGACCTTGGTTTGTGTTCTGCTGCCAGGAGATGAGATATTAGACCACTGTTGAAAGAGAACAAAACCCTTTCTACACACTAACACCATCTGTCAAGCCTTGGTCACATCCAAGATTTTTGAGTTAATCAATTTAACAGACTTTTTTGCACAGTGAGCATTTCGTTTTGTGGTTTTCCCTGTTGAAAAGATAGCATATGTTGTGTTTCACATGCTGGTCCAGCAAGACCTCACATAAACCACCTTTTTAGCAGGGTTATGTTGGACAGAACAATAATACTTTGTCTAAAGTCTTCTCTTTGGGTAGTCTTCTAATTAATGTCAGTAAAAAGTTCAGTAGTAGTGCTCCCAACACTCAGGTTAAATGTTTGCAACAACTGCTATCGGCTGCAAATAGTGATGCTCCCCTCGGTGGCCTGCAGGTGGAGGCTTGGTGAGCCAATCCAGCAGGCCTGTCAGAGCCCTGTAATAAAGGACGGTCTCAATCAGGACACATCCACTCCCTTCTGCTCAGCACAGGCCTTCACAATCACTGCCTGGCAAGCCACGGGAAAGCAAAATGAGTTTGCAGTCTAGACATCTGTGCTGCTGGTGGCAGGCTGTAGGCAGGAAAGCCTACTGTGTCCCCACAGCAAATGAGCTGAGTGACTCACTTCATCACAGCCAGGGACTTCCTGTTTGACAATATGATATGATTTGGACAAGAATGACGTCTTATCAGAATGTGAAGTTTACGGTGCCATTAATAGAGATGGTTTTGTCAAGGTGGGTTGTTCTGGATTATGTTTCCACATTTTTCTTGTTACACTTTGCTCTAAACAAGAATATCTAGCCACTGCAATATTTTAGATTAAACTTGATCACAAGCCATCGTGATGTTTAATTAGTGAGCAAAATGTTCTTTTGCGTCGGTTTTACTGAGTGAAACATTGACTAATTATTCTGCATGATTTGTTAGCAATTCAGTCTGAATCAAAATCATTTCTATATCTAGCAATCAGCAGGAAGGCCATCTGAAAATTCATTTGAAATTCATTGTTCAAAAAGTGTGGGAATGGGACATGTTCATAAATTTTTATTAGATATAAAATATGTTAATGTACTTTAATTTTTTTGTAGCTAGCATGTTAATTCTTTCAGTTCCTTGTTAAGTTAAAGGATTAGTTCACTTCAGAATTAAAATTTCCTGATTATTTACTCACCCCCATGTCATCCAAGATGTTTGTCTTTCTTTCTTCAGTCGGAAAGAAATTAAAGTTTTTGAAGAAAACATTCCAGGATTTTTCTCCATATAGTGGACTTCACCAGGGTTCAATGGGTTGAAGGTCCAATTGCAGTTTCAGTGCAGCTTCAAAGGGCTCTACACGATCCCAGCCGAGGAATAAGGGTCTCGTCTAGCGAAAACGATCGGCCATTTTTTGAAAAAAAGAAAAAAGTTATATGGTTTTTAACCACAATTGCTCATCTTGCACCGCTCTTACGTGCATTATGTAATCACGTTGGAAAGGTCCTTTACAAAAAAGGATAAAACAACGATGTCGGACAATTTTGAAGTTGGAGGAGAAAATGAGATGGAGTTTATCACCCTACCGCAGTACGTCCGCCTACGTCGCGCGTGACCTTTCCAATGTGATTACGTAATGTGTGGCGCATCGAAGAGCGGTGCAAGATGAGCATTTGTGGTTAAAAAGTAAATACATTTTAATTTTTTTTAGAAAATGGCCAATCGTTTCGCTAGACAAGACCCTTATTCCTCGGCTGGGATCGTGTAGAGCCCTTTGAAGCTGCACAGAAACGGCAACCCGTTGTACCCCAGTGAAGTCCACTATATGGAGAAAAATCCTGGAATTCTTTCCTCAAAAACCTTAATTTCTTTTTGACTAAAGAAAGACATAAACATTTTGGATGACATGGGGGTGAGTAAATTATCAGGACATTTTAATTCTGAAGTGAATTCTGAAATATATTAATGTCGTTACAAAATAACAGTATTCATTTATCATATGCGTTAACATGTTAACTTTGACAGCCTTAATTTTTACTACTTGGTGTAGTGTGGGAATCAAACTGTCTGGTATTAAATTGGCATTTGTGTGCTGAGGAATATAACATCTGTATAAAAAGCTGAATAAAAGTTGTTTTTCTCCCTACTGACCTACCACAATGTCCACTGGTAAAAATCATCCTCTTAAAAGGATTGAAATTGGCTGCATGGGATAAAATGTGCAATTTTCCTTCTGTTCCTTTAAGTATGCTGTTCTGTCTTCATTACAATGGCTCCTGTAGGTTTCCCTTACGCTTACAAACTCAGGCTGATTGTGTGTCCTGAGCGTCGATCCTGAACCGGGCTGTTTTCTGTACAGCGGAGCCCCATTTTGGAGGCTGAGGCGGAGAGCAAGTGTTTGTTATGCAGGTTTAATTATGTCCAGGGGACCTGAATGTGTAGGCCCTGTGCAGACTTTCCCTCTTTTTGCCCTCAATCCACAGCGGACAGGCTTGATGTCTTTTTTCCCTTCTCCTTTTGCAGTGAGTGAGGCAATTAAAGGTCATATCAATTAGAGCATGTTGCAGTCTCCAGCCTCATTGTAAAACAGCTTGCTCCCGTGTACGAGGGGCGGGCTGGAATGCTTTGCGTTAGCCGAAACCACCAACTTGCGATGTAATGTGATGTTTAGAAAGCGGTAGGGCCTTCGTGATTGAGCGGACATGGCAGTCAGGGCGATGTGATGGAGATTAATGGGGTGATGCTGGGGTTAATGATGGCCCGTCCGAACTGTAATCACACACGTCTAACACACAGGTTTTTCCTCTGTTGATCAGGGTGATGTATTGGTGAAGTTTGATTCTCTGCATAAAGCTTTTTTTTTTTTTACTGTTTATTCCCTCTTTCAAGTTATTCTCCAAGTTACATTTCCATGATTGCGGAGCATTTGAGTCAGGGCCAGGCGACAGCGCGGTCTGATTTATTGTGCAGGGTTGCACAACAATGTCTCTCGGTGAACGTAAAGCCTCTTATTTAAAGTTGTCTATGGCAACAATGATGCACTTATGGCCACATGAAACAATAATTGTTGTCACTGATTATCCTCCAGTCCTAATGAAGAAACATGTGCCAGACAGTACAAGCCAATATGTAGGACATTATATTGGCTGCCATGCATATTTTCACATTACTGGTATTTGTACTGTAGGTGGTGAAACATTTCTATTTCCTTGGCAATGGAGTAAGCGCAACCTTGATTGTGTGTTAAATGAATATTCCGGGTTCAATACAAGTGAAGCTCAATCAATAGCACTTGTGGCATAATGTTGATTACCACAAAAAATATATTTTTTGACTCTCAAAAGGTTTTAGTCAGGCACTAACAATGGAAGTAAATGCGGCAAATTTTTGGAGGTTTGTGAAATGTAACAGAAGCCAGTGAATGAAAACCATCTAGTGGCTATCCGTCCCCTATCGCTTATGTTAAGAACTATAAAGTCCTCATGAATATATCAGATAGTCTGATGATGCACACGCAAACATGCCACGTTTAACACATAACTGGGCTTCACATGGAAATAAGGTTTGGGAGCTCAGGGTGGCTTTTTGCCTCGCAGGTTATGATAATTGCCTCAGTCTGGTTTGAGTGACAGGTGAGCCAGGGGCAGGCTGGGAGTGCGCTGAGCAGTTTACAGGTACCTCCTCCCCGTTTCCTGTCTCCCTGGGGAACTGAACTGCGATAGTGTATGTTGCTGCAAGGGAGGAAACACAAACTCCCTCGTTAGTCATAATTGATATTGGACGGTATTATGCCCTTGCAGGGTTTTGTGACATGTTTATATGATAGTGTCATATTGCAGGACTTAATAAACATTCTGACGCTTAAAATGCTAATCAGATGTCACCCAGTTTATAAAGGAAAAGGAAGTTGTCTGTCTTTGTGAGAGTGCAGATACCCATTTTAGTACATCTTGTCCTTGATAAAGCAAAACAGACAGGGATTCAAACTTGTCACCTTGTGCATAAATTACAGTTTTGAATCCAAAATAGGTTTTCCCCCAAAATAAAAGGCCTATGGTTTAAATTTACTGCCGTAGTTTGAAATTAAGAATATTAGTGTTGCAATTTTACTGTTGTTCTAAAAAATAAGATGATTATTATTGTTGTTGTTATTGTATTTTTATAATACAACAGTATCTTTACTATAGTAAAACGTATTGATTTGTTTAAATTTTAGAATTTAGTTAAAAAAGTAGTATTTTAATAATAATAATAATATATTATAATGTATTATTATTATTATTATTATATTTTTATGTTTAGTTAATTAGATGTAAAAATATATTGAAATAAAATCAAACTTTAATGAGGAATGTGTCTGTGGCAGAATGAACCTGCTGATTTACAGCATACTATACAGAATGTGTAAAAATACCCGTCACTGGTATTGTCCAGAGTGTTTCTTTAAAAGCCTTCTTTTCCTGTGTGAAAATCTGTCTCTGTCTGAAAGCTGTCCGAGGTTAACTCTTTACATAAAACGTGTCACACCAAGCTTTTCCACTAACTTTCCAATCTTCTCTCTCTCTTCTGTTCCATGTCTGCTCTGGACCTGTGGCTCCTTGGAAATCTGGCATCCGCTGCTACTCCACAGGTAAGAAAATATTTGGCAATGCTTGATTTAACTTCAGCTGTTCAGGGGCATATGTTCCACCAGTAGAGCCGATTCGGTCTGTTCCGAACATCAATAATCTCATCGGCTTCGTCAGCCGACGCGGGTGCGAGAGGCCGAGAAACTGTGAAGCGCCTTGCGAAGTTTGTAGATGTCAGTAAGAGAGCTGTCAGCAGGCCTCTGCAGTTGTTCTTGTTTTTGTTGTTGTTTTTCAGTCCTTGGTGAATGTTAATGGTGGAGCCCCTGCGGCAGGGAGAGCTGGCTATGTTATTATGGAGGTGGTGTGTGGCCAGGGGTCCCGGGGGCTTATCGTAATGAGACAGACCGGGGAGCCGGGCTGTGATCTGACTGGCATTGATGCAGGGGTGCCTCAGCAGGACCCCTGCTCTCCCTGCTGGTGTCCGACCCTGTGCCTGATTCACTGCATGAGTGTTTTGTTTAACCACATACTGGAGAGGCTGTTCTGGAGAGCTTTTTGGTTGGCCATTGATCCCAGGTCTCTCCACAGGCCGCGGTGTCAACAACCCCCCTTAACCGAACTAGGCAAATAAATCAATAGTTGAGTGCAGTCAATCTTCAGAAAGCAATTTATTTCAAATGATCGATATGAAGTAGCTTGAAATATTCTGAATTTTTATAACTGTTGAGTGTTGAAGCTTTTGATGGAAGTTCGTATATACTACTATTTAAAAGTTTAAGGTCAGTAAGGGGGGAAAAAACTTTTATATAGCAAGACGGCATTAAATTGATCAAAATGAGGGTAAAGACATATGTTGAAAAAAAGCATATTAATGAATGCTATTTTTTGAACTTTCTATTTTTAAAAGAATAACAATTTCCACAAAAATATTAAGCAGCACAATTGTTTGTAACATTGATAATAAGAAATGTTTCTTGTGCACCAAACCAGCATATTAGAATTCCTGGATCATGTGACAGGAGTATTGGCTGCTGAAAATTCAGCTTTGTTGTGACATGAATAAATGAGACTTTAATATATATTAAAATAGTGAACAGTAGGGCTGCATGATGTATCATTTAAGCATCGATATCATGATGTGCGCATCCGCGATAGTCACACTGCATGATGTGCGAGTTCTACAAATACACAACTGCACTGTAAAAATGTTTGTAATGTTAGGTAAGCAAGCAAGAACAATAGCAAAAAATGGCAGATGGAGCAATAATAACTGACATGATCCATGATAACATGATATTTTTAGTGATATTTGTAAATTGTCTTTATAAATGTTTTGTTAGCATGTTGCTAATGTACTGTTAAATGTGGTTAAAGTTACCATCGTTTATTACTGTATTCACGGAGACAAGAGCCGTTGCTATTTTAATTTTTAAACACTTACAGTCTGTATAATTCATAAACACAACTTCATTCTTTATAAATCTCTCCAACAGTGTGTAATGTTAGCTTTAGCCACGGAGCACTGTCAAACTCATTCAGAATCAAATGTAAACATCCAAATAAATACTATACTCACATGATCTGATCCATGCGTGCAGCATGCATGATGAACATCTTGTAAAGATCATTTGAGGGTTATATTAGCTGTGTGAACTTTGTTTATGCACTGTATAACTGCACTGCAAAAAAAATCTATGGGGTATTTTGAGCTGAAACTTCACAGACACATTCAGGGGACACCTTAGACTTATATTACATCTTTTGAAAAGATGTTCTACGGCACCTTTAACATCACTTAGAGAAATGATTTTGGAAGTAAAAAGTATAAATAACCACATAATTTTGTTGATATAATACTAAAGAAAATGCATGTCCTTTTACAGTAATATATTGGCAGTTTCTCTTTTTTTTTTTTAAGGGAAAAATACGAGGCACCCTATAATTTATGGTGAAAAACTAGAAAAATACCTTACCAGATGTCCCTGAGTGACACACAATTTTCTTTACCATGACTTTAACAATAAATTTTTTTGCAATGTGCATAATTGTAAAGTCTGTAAGAGTGTTACAGTAATGATTCCAGCCTTATTCCAGTCATGTTTGGGTCAGCCTGTTCTTTAACTCGGCTTTCACCATGGACTTGTGGAGAGAGCCGTCACACCTTTGCACATTTATTTCACAAATGTCTCAGTGGTTTGCCTATATGTGATGATGGTAAATGTCAGTTCAGAGGGAGCACACAAGACCTGACTCTGTCCTCATTACACACATCAGCAGAGCCAATATAATTCAAGCATGCAATCCAACACACCATATAAACCACACCTGGCCATCCTTGTATGCATTTAGGCTCTTGTTACGATGCATGAATGAGAGACGCCCACTGTTCTGGCTGTTACAGCTGGATGGGGCAGTGGTCAGCGAGCGCACAGACACCACATGAGTGAGTAAGACAGATGGGGATTGCCTTGTGGTTTGGATATACAGATTTATGAAAACAGGAAGTGTGGCTGGGAATAAATTGACTGCGAACTACACGCGTGTCTGTGTGGGAGAAGATGACAAAGTGTTGGGCGGGACGGTCTCGGAGTTAAATCCTGAAAAGCTGAGAGCTTGTTGGCTCACCGGGTCCCGGCACAGCACATTGTTGTTTGAATTGATTTTGTCTTTCTTAAGCTCCCTGCATTGTGTGTGCTGCTGTTTTGTGTCCTTGCTTTCACTTTGAACCCTAATTCATCTACCACAAGACCTCAGCTTTTCTCTCATATATCTTGAGTACTGAGATGTCTAAAGATGTTTGACAAAATTGATAAATATCAGAATGAGTCTTATCCAGTAGATATGTTCAAAACTGCACATGTAAGAACAAATCCATTAAAAATCAGATAGTTTCATGGCAGAAAATTACCTATTTCCATTAAGTTTCCAGACTTTTCCATCCAACCTAAATCTCAACACAATGGGTAAAACACCTGTGAAAAATCAATTCAGAAAGTGTTTTTACAGACTTTTCTTAGTGTTGTTGGTGAGTTGTCTTTTTTTTTCTCCTCTCATTACATTTTTGGAATGTCAGCACTCTCTGCAAGTAGAGTATGTCTTTACATGTATTCCCTCTAAAGTTTTTAAGATGAAATACCGAATGATCATCTTAATTCATCCAAAACAATTAATCAGTGAACTGCTAACATGAAGTTTTCCCATGCCATGAAAGCTCTTCCAAGTTCTACCAAGATTTTCAGTGAGAAACATATTGAGAAGTCAGTACTGTGGTTTTTTATAGATAATTACAGTTTTTGCAAATACCATTCAGCTGTCATCCTTAATGAACAACATTCAAAATAATCCTTGCACATATTCACTTTTTTCTTAATTCTCCAGGCAGGCCAAGATAACCAACTGGGAAGTTGAATGGCTTTGAGTTATGCTGTTGTTTTATCACATTACAAAAATGTCAAAGCTGCGGTTTATTGTCTTGACAATTTAGTTCTCACATTGAAGGTTTTTTAAAAACAGAATATTCAATTTACTGAAGACTGCAAGAGTTTTATCTTCAAACCTTTGTTGTTTACCTTTATAATAAATATAATAAAAACAGAAAACTATCTTTGAAAACTAATAGCCACAACTAGACTTACTCTCACCAGTGAGAACATTGGAAGACACGTAATCTTGACATGTAAATTGAACCTTTTTTATCAGAGGCTTATTCACAGGCAATTGTAATTCTAGTTATTGGACCAATACCTTTCTGACAAATTATACCTTTCACGTTTTATCCACTGGGCAAAATTTATGCAGGTTTTTGTCCCTCCATATGAAAATGGTTTTTGGGGGTTTGTGAACACTACACACACTATCTGTGTTCCCCACAGCCGTCCCTTCATTTCTCTTTCTCTCTCGCATCTTTTGTGACTTCACCTTTTGTTTCTTAATTTTTCTATGCACTGTGCTGAGTAAGTTAAACGTAATGGGAGTTCTACTCTCAAAGCGGTGCTTGACAAAGCGCTGGAAGTGCAGTAGGTGTGGATTAGGATTTCTAAAGCGGAAGCAAGGCCTCAGAGTCCCCAACTGATGATCCTGTTTGGAGCCTCTGGACCTACAGAAAGGTGAAGGAGAAGATTTGCAGAACTGCAAAGAGAAAAACTAATGTCAGGGATTGAGAAAATAAAGAAAGACGAGAAAGAACGAATTAAAGCACCCCTTTGAGAGAAAAGCAAGGATAAAGAAATGGCTGGATGAAACAAATTTCCATGCTCTGTGAGGAAAAAAAGGGGTGTGAGAGGGCAAGGCTGTGTGTTATTCCCAAGCGGAGAGTTCAACAGAGCCTTTTATCACCTGCAAAAAGAGCGTGAGGAGGCAGGGGCCTTGGGCCCCTCCAGGGAAAGACACTCACTGGCCCTTTATTGACTGTCTGCACTACAGCACAAACTCAACTCAGTAGAAACACAAGCAGAGACTTTGAACAACTTATCTCTTGATTTTTAAAGGGTTAGTTCACACCAAAAATGAAAATTTCTGTCATTAATCACTCACTTTCATCTCATTCCACACCTGTAAGTCCTTCGTTCAACTTTGGAACACAAATTAAGGTATTTTTGATAAAATCCGATGGTTCGGAACATGTATCTAACTGCCAAAGTCACGTGAACCATTGAAATTTCAAAACGTTTCGAAACACTTATGACGTAACGAAGCCTCGTTTACTGAAATCACGTGACTTTGGCAGTTTGATAAACGCTCCGAACCACTGATTCGAAACAAAAGATTCGTAAAGCTTTGAAGCTTCATAAAGCAGTGTTTTGAAATCGGCCATCACTAGATATTGTTGAATAAAGTCGTTATTTTGTTTTTTTTGGCGCATAAAAAGTATTCTCGTCGCTTCATAACATTAAGGTGGAACCACTGTAGTCACATGAACTGTTTTAAATACGTCTTTAGTAGCTTTCTGGGCATTTGTAAGTGTTAATTATCTTGCTGTCAATGGAGGCCTCACTGAGCCGTTGGATTTTATCAAAAATATCTTAATTTGTATTCCGAAGATGAACAAAGGTCTTACAGGGGTGTGGAACAACATGAGGGTGAGTAATTAATTACCAAATTTTCATTTTTGGGTGAACTAACCTTTTAAGACTCTTGAATATATATTTTGAATATATAACAGCGACATGTTATTGGGATTTAAATCTTAAAGTTTTCTGATAATTCTGAGCTTGTATCATTGGTTTCACAGTCAAGAGGCTTCCCTTCACTGCTTGAGGCCTGTATGTAAGGTATAATTTACAGTTAGCTTGTCATTATTGCAAATTATAACCAACTGTCTGGAGTTCTCGATTCTGACTGCTCAGTTGCAACATTCAGTGGTCTGATACCTCCTCCATGCAATGCTTTATTCGGGTAACTGAAACTGGCACTACTTTCATGTCTCTCATATCACACTGTTGTTTCATACAAATGCAGCTTGTACCATCTGGGGTCTCAGTTATTAAATGTACTGAAAAGGACCTAAGAGGACCTCAGTATTAGCAATACTGTAATGTTGTTGCCGTGTTAGTCTTGTTGTTAGACTGATTGTTTTGTACATGTCTGCTTACTAAACAAGTAAATGTATTGTACATGAAATATTAAACTGATCATTTGATTGCCCAGAATAATGGTCAAATATATAGTTTAGCATTATATAAAGTATTTTACCAGTCAGAATCCAGTATTCCAGAAAGCCATGTCAAGTTGAGATATTTAAAAGCACCAGCTGAGTTTAGCACTGCTACAAGTCAGCTCATCTTAGCACACGATGGCCCCATTGTCAACAGCATGATTAATATTTACTCTGCTCTCTTTCCATATGCAGTACTCACAAGAGACGTCCAGCTCACAACAGAGAGAAAAAAACCAAAAACCTGAGGATAAAGTGTGCGTGCTCATGTTTGTGTGTATTGTTCTTCACGCATGCCCTAGAGTCACAAAAAACAACAAACCAGCAAACAAATAAATGACAGACTCATCAGAAGAGGCTTGAGATGGATGTAGGGAATAAGGGCCGGTGTATAAAAGGATGTGAATGCTGCCTTGAAGGCCAGGAGATTTCCATTCTCACTCATAGCAGAAGAGACACTGAATGCTGGTCCCTTACTGTGTGTCCTTCTCTTTTTTCATTCTCTCCTGTCAGACTAATTACAGGCACTCAAAATGTGAGCAATGCACAGGATGCAAACTTCACAGAATAATACAATACAAAACCCGGCTAATGGCACTGCGCATATCTTAATTACAAATCTGCTCAAGAGGCACAGAAGATTCCTTTTGTAGGTCCCCAAAAGGCGATCAAATAAGCCATTCAACGCATCCAGAACGATTCACCTGGATCTCTTTGTTGGTGCAGGTCGGCGTGCGGATCATTTAAATGGGATCTCTTGATTCATTACGCTTCTATCAGTCACACCACACTGTTTCGATGTAACAGCATGTACTGATTATGCAGCCACTTAGGTTTGATCTAAAAACTCATTTAAGTCAGCTCATTCACAACACTGCCTCCTTGTGGTTCTACTGTATTACTCTAGATACCGTTTGCAAAGGTACAGCATCCACAAAATGCTGGAGCTTTTCTCAGAACTAACTTGTCTTTTCTGAGCCATTTTTGCAATTACGTTTAGCCAACTGGTCGCAAGGTGATTTGTACTGGACGTATGAAGTGAGTTTTTCTCAAGTTTACATTATCTGTGGACATATTGACATCTGACATCCTTTTGAACAATATAATTTATTTAAAATATATATTTTAAAAGTAAAATTTAAGACAATTGTTTATATTATATTATACTATATTTTTATATAAACTTCATAAGTGCAAAGACATTCATACATTATGTGTGGATAAAGTGTCCAAATACTTATTTGAACCACAATTTGAAATTTCCTTTATATGGTTGCCCATATTTTTGTATGTACCGTGGTGTTACTTGTCCTCGCCTTGTAGCAAACAATCAGCCTCTCACGGCCATGTTCCTCCATGTTTCCTGTTGATATTCTAATCTTTAGTACATTTTTATTCTTTCATTTGTGCATCTCTGTCTGCTTTCTCAGACACCCTCGCTCTCTCGATCTGTCCTCATCTTTCATCCTTTCTCTTCCATTTTGCTCCTATTCTTTGTCCTTTCTGTCCTGTGTCTTCACAGGCAGAATGACTTGCTTCATCTTCTTTCCTTCACATTTCAGCAGCAGCCCATTTCAATTCTCATCTCTCCTTCAAAGGGTCTTTCACTATCCTCCTCTCGCTCCCTTGCTCTCTGGGGAGTGTGGAGGGAGAGAAGAGGGCAGCCTTGAAAGACAAAGATGAAAGAGAAAAGAAAAAACAAACACGCAAACAAATAAACCCTGCAGTAAAACAGCTTTTTCCATCTTGGTCATGGCAGGAAAGCCACAGCGGAGGCAGACCGACAAGGCCCAGGTGGTAATGTACATGTACAACCATAGAGCTTAGAACGCTGACCCAGAATGCAAAGAGACCAGGGTGATGCTCTCTGCACAGTTAGTATTGTGTTTCCTGATGAAGATGCTGAGAAATAATTGCTCGTATACGGTTATGTAACATTTTTAGCTGATTTCGTCAGATTTTTCTGTATGCTATTTACAGAACAATATCTGAAAAATTATCCCTGCAATCTATCATAGTCTGGCAGGTGATAGAAAATATTTTCTGTAGTTATTCAGTAACTGTTAAACAAAGTCTTAAAGGGATAGTTCAGCCAAAATTGAAAAATCATCATTTACTCACTTACTTACTACCCAGATTACTTTATTCTGTAGAATTCCAAAGGAGATACAAAAAAGAGAGGAAAAAAGCTTCAGTAAAGGCAGTCCATGCGACATTCACTAAATTTCCAAGTTTTTTAAATTTATATGATAGCTTTGTGTGAGGAATAAAGCTAAATTTAAATAACTTAAATGAAAATCTTCTTTTGAAGATCTTGCTTGACAGCTGTGGTCACCATTACTTTTCACTTTTCTTTTATGGAAAAGAGCAGCTTGAATACTCTGCTATAGCTCATTTTGTGTTGCAAAAAGAATGTGTTGGCTCAAAAAAAATAAATAAATAACGCAACGGTTTGCATACATTTTTTTGAGTTATGACAATTGAGTTAATTTACGTTCAACCAACAAGCTGCATTGAGTTAGAGGAACTTAATAATTTGTAGCATAAGCACACATTTTTATGTTGATTACTCAAAAAAATTAAGAGTTGTAGCCCTGGAACCAATTAGGGGTCAATTCAGGGTGATTGGGACACTTCTTGCCATTGAGATGACTTGGAAATTGTGTCCCAATCAACCTGAATTCACCCTAATCTTGTCTATTTCAGTTCAAATCAGCAGCTATCATAGCACATGCTAACATAACTTATTTAACATGTATATTTAATGAATAAGTAAGATATTACTTGTCACTGGCATTAGCGCAGTCATTGCTTGTAGAGTCAATGTAGTGTTTACCTTCATCTACTCTTCAGCACAATGGTAACCACAAAAACTTCAACATTACAGAAACTCTTTTAAATGTCCAACATAACAGTGATAAACACTAACAGGTCTTTCCATTCACTAAAAAATAATAAATTAACACTTAATTTCAACTTTTAGTCTCCTTATCCAGTCCTCGGCACTGGCTAATACTTGAGTTTAAATTACAGACGATATTAAGTTGATGTAATGATCAACATTGCTATGTCAACAGAAATCTACAAAATAATGTTTGCAACTTAAAAGGTTTAATTAAAACAATAAATTAGATTTTTTAACTTGCAACCATGCATTTATTTATTTTGTGGTAACAGGTCCCCTGAATTATTTTTTAGAGTGGCATGGGAAACTTTTCCTTTTGGATATTGACTGTAGTAAAGGGTTCAACATCCTCCTTTCTTTCCTGGTCTTATACATCTGTTCCACTCATTCTCTTTCTCTCTCTCTCTTTTGTTTGTGTGAGGGTTTAATGGAGTCTGGTCAGAGGGATGTAGTGGGGTCTAATGAGGGCTACATCACAGACACAGACCGATGTCAAATGTCTGGCCTTATTTACAGGTGAGGGCTTGCAGGGCATGAAAACGGGCACAGAGAGTTAATTAGGCAGGAAGGTAAGGTGGTCAATGATGGGCAGCCCCATACATACACACAGCTCATGGGAAGGATACTTGACCTTCACAGCTGGCAAACATTTCATACAGGCAATTTTATGCCTGTGGCACACTCATACACATAAGCTTGGTTATGAATACCTTGAATTGTTTTTCTATAAAGTTTTTTTTTTTTAATTAGATTTTTTTGAATGAAAAAATAAATACAATATTGATGTTGCTTATAGTATTTGTTTGATAATTTTCGCCCCCCAGTTCCCAACATATCCGGGGGTTTTTCCAATCGGGGGGTTTTTCAGGTCTTTTGGTTTTTAGTGGTACACAAGACTAATACAATGCCACTGTCCAATTTTTGATAACCCCATTAAATTTTGTAAATTGTAATGTGAAATAACACACTGGAGACTATTGTTAGATTTCATCACTGAGATTTCATCACCTGTCACTAAAGGCGGAGATGGGCTAAAATTTATGCTCTTTTGCCTGTAAAATGCGACACGGGCAGACAGCCCTCACCACAGTCTTGACCACATTATCACCAGTCCCTAATAAAAGGAATGTCACAAAGTGCGCTGAATGTCATTATTAATAAATCACAATTGTTGGAAATTGACCCTTGATCCAGATCACACAGCAAGGGAACATTCACTAGAAAGAAAGCCATGTCCATTTATGTCAGTCACGGCCCACAATCCAACACTTTATTACTGAAAGAGACAATTAACCTTTTTACACTGACGTCACTAGCCAGTGAGAGAGGATGAAAAATACACACTTTCGATTGATTCACGAGATTAAAGATCCTGAAATTTGTGTAGCAGACATTCAAGTGATCTGTTGGAAACTTAAATGACAAGTGGAACATTATAAATTCATATAATTGACAGACTTTTCCCCACAGGTTTATTGTAATTGAGATTATATATTATATTAATAGTAATTTGTTGAAATTTAACACAATTATTATGCTCTACCAGTGGCAGTTTTAGAAAAGGTAACAGACTATAGATAGACACATTTTGCTTTTCATCCTGAATGTACATATAATGTTAGTCAAGTTTCCTTATATCAAACACTGTTGTAATCTAGTTTTACATGACCTTTTTTTCACAAATTCTTATGTTCTTTGTGTATTTTTAGAATGGTTCTTTATAATTTGCCTGTTGTATTGCTTCTCATTCTATTTTTCAGTGTCTTGCTCCATGAGCACCTCGTTTTTAAGATGATGTCCCTGTTGCAGAACTACAGAATTAAAAACAGTGGTACTATACCTTAAAGACTTGTTTACAAGCAGTGGTGTAGTTCACATTGTCGTTTATCGTAGCTGAAGGCTAAATAGGTGTTGATGAGTGCTTGTGCATTTGTTTTGCTCATTGTGGCAATGTTGTTTTAGCTGCTTATTTTACATAGGCTAGTTGATCTGACAGTGAACTTGTGAATGTATATCTATATAATGTCTATTTAGTACAACAGAAAGTGTAAAATCCACATTTTAAGGTCCTCTTCAAAGAAACCTGAGAATTCACAAATAACTACAGTATTTATGAGTCATATATGGGGGAAAGAATAAACATAATTATATATTACTTATTTTTAGAAATGCAAACAATATTTTATTATCTAGCTCAGAGAGTGTTCACAATTTTGAGTTGTTTATCTGACAACTTTTTAATTCCATGATTATTATTCCCAGTGCAACTGCACAGCAAATGAAAAATATAATTTACAGAGTACTTTGGGATTGTTGCTTAAATCTTGTTTATTTATATCTCTTTTTTGTGTAAAATGCTTTATCTTTATGAAATGTGTTAATGTGTAAAAATTCCACATGCTGTTTCATAAACCACTTGGATACTAAAAACAAAGTTTAAGCAAATTAGCATAGCTGGTCCTTGTTGGGGAAATCAGTGGCAAACATTTGTATTGGTTCATATAATTCTCCTCTTTTATGCTGCCAGTTTGTTGATTAGTTTATTTTTGAGGGCATTCACTCCCTCTTCTTCTGCTTTCCATTTCCATCAAGGTTGAGGTGGCTTGTCGTAGCATCATTGTGGGTGAGCTGTGGTCAGTGCAGCCAGTTTAATAGTCACGGTAACATTGAAACCCGGGTGCACAAGAGTCACTAGTTATCTATGCAGCATCCTGAAGTGGAAACAGCTTGATTTGGGAATAGAGCCCATGCTAGCAGCCTGCGTGTTTCCGTCCAAATGAATGTGAATTGGTGTGTGTGTGTTTGCAATGCGGAAACTGCACTAGTATGGAGGAATGCGCTTTGCTATGTGTCTTAATTGGATGGACTCCGGACCCTGGGCTCGGCCCACCTGCTCCTCTCCTTCTGGGGGAGAAGAGAGAGCCAAATAAGTCAAAAGAGTGTTATTTGATTTTTAAGATAATAATGAATGCTGCCTAATGACCATATATCGCCTCCTGCAGGTTGCCAATAATGTTATAGCCATACATCTGCCTTGTATTTATAATTTAGCTAATCTGAACAACACAAAATCAGACGCAATCCAATTTTTAAGCAAATAAATACTTAAAATATGAAAATATTAAGTAACACAAGTATATATCAAAACTAGTTAGTAAAAATGTGTGATAGCTGAAAGTCAAGTTTTGGGCTCACCGGAAACGTCACACGATAAGGTTTATTTTTATTGTGGCTGTTCTATTTTGAATGAGATAGAAAGGGTTGCTGTGCAAGGGTTTGGCCTGGTAAATATTTTGGCATATGGTCACTTAATATTTCATGACGGATGAGGGCTGGTTAGGTGATGGACACTGGTGTGTCGCTGTCCTGTATTAATGAAGAAGTTTACCCAGCAGCACCTATGTGGCCCCCACCTTTTTTTAAGTTGCAAGGAGAATGAGAGGGGGCGGGAGAGAGTGTGTGTGTACTGTGTGTTTGTGTAAAAGAGAGAGCGAGAGAATGAGATGCAGAGCTACCAGGCTGACTGAGGCAATTAGATCTATTATTAGTCCAACAGTGGAAGGATTGATGCTCACAATAGTCAGTGTGTAAGCAGAAAGCCAGGGACGTGAACAAAATTTTAATAGTGAGAATCTCCTAGATTATAGAGGCCTTCATTAACATTTTCACACATGGCTGCTTAACAAATGAGAAAAGAGCCCCACCATACAGGCAGATTTATCGGGTTCTTACCACCAGGCCTGTGCCTGCCTGCCCAAAGGCTCACTCGTCACCTTTTCAGCCAAGAGGAGGACAGAATCCGTGTGAAGGCAGAGGACCTGAAACAACAGACCAGCCTTTAGAGCTAAGCTATTTTTGCCACTGTCAAACCGTCTTTCTCTTTTCAGCGATCAACAATAAGGATGGCACGCTGACCTGGGGAGAGTGCGAGAGAGTTTCGGACCAGTTGACAGAAGAGTCACTTGCCCATTCGTGCCATTGCTGTGTTGAAATCTTAGATTTGTTATTCTCATATAGTACATGTATTTTTATGCTTTGTATGGGTGAGTAAAATAATGGAAATACCATCCTAACTGGAACAACCGTAACCTGCACTTTTCCATCTTCCCCAGCGACGCATGTAACATGCTCAGATTGGCTATCAGCATTAGCTTTGGTTATCAGAGCTTACTCCCGTGGTCCAGGGTTGAATCTGTTTGAAAGCCACATGTGCTTCAGATGACATGGCATACCTTACGTTCCCACCTGCTGACTCTGTGAGAAATTGTGAGGGAAATTTTCCCACTCTTGAGAGCATCATTCAAATGAAAAATAGTCCGCTGCCATAAATGAAGGCATCAACAGAGCAGCAGCCAAAGAGAGATCTGGGAGAGGTGACATATTGGTAGGGAAATGGATTATACCCCATTAGTTCTATATGATTTCTTGAGGAAGCTGAGGACTCACTTCCACGTCTGTCTCGGCAGTTTCGCTGACTCACTCATTCTTTTTGGAGATCTGTCGGAGTCTTCCTTTTACATAGAGCGAGTGATAGGTGTGGAAAGGTGGAGGAGGACTCTGAAGCAAACACTAGATAGTCCAATTATCGGCTGCTAGTGAGTGTGGCTGTCAGGCTCTGTGATTGGATGGAGACGCAGGGTTCCTTCCCTCCTCCCGATGGCAGTCAGGTGTGAAAAATTCAAGACTGCAGATACAGGAGGCTTGTTTTGGCCTCTTGCCAATCTCTTCTCGGTATCAATAATGAACATTTTAAAGAACAGCTTAGGCAAGGAGCAAACCCGGCTAATGTCCTTAAGACAAAGGGAGATATTGCAGCGGACAGGGGGCCAGAAATCAATTTCCCATTTGCTGCTTTAATTTGGGTGTGATGGGTGGAGAGATTAGGGCTGCTGGTACCTGTAAGCTTCTTTTGGTAGGGCCGTACCTGACGCCAGGGGGTCTGCCCAGCTCGACCCCATGCTAATTAAAGTTCTGGATTGATCCGCAAACAATGTGATACCAATCTGTCCTCCACAACCCCAACAAGCACATCTTCCCAAGCCAACATCTTGATAATAGGCTCATAAAGCAACTGCTAATGGCAGTTTCTGGGCCGAGCCCTGTCGGATCACACGCTTAAGACCTGTTTGCTTATTCTGCACCTTAGAGGTGGCTTGCCACACTATGAATGTCTATTTGGATTGCTGTGTTTAGCTGTCCTCTAAATTCTGAGAGTGTCCTTTCTGTGATCTAAGGTGTGTACCATCCAGGCCAGTCAATTGTGCATAGTCACGCTCAAATACTCAGGTCAAACATTCTAGGACGCTTCTGAAGTGGTGGCTTTGTGACTTTGCCTCTAGGGATGAATGATATAGTGGGACCATATTGGTTATTTAGATTTTTTTCTTTTATTATTATTATTGGTACTGGCAGATATTGTATATTCAGTTTTCATGCACATTTCCCATATTTTTACATTTTAGATGAACTTTTCCTTTATCTAACTCACTTTAATCGTTAAAAGAATGAATGTAATCTTTAGCAAATCTCAAAATGAATATACATTTTTCATACTGTACATTATAATGTTGTGATGACTCAATTCACTTTTAAAAACATTTCAAATTAAATTGTTAGTGTTTTATTTTTTATTTATTTAGACAAAATAAAATAGAATTTTATATTAATAATATTATCGGCTTATCATATTGACCAGAATTTTAATAGTGGCTCCTCCCTATTTGCTTCCTCAATTTCCTTCTGCAAATGAACCATATCTAATAACAACATATGAAGTTAATGTCTATATGCCTTTCCAGACCTCAAGTGGACTGAACTGTTTTATTTTATTTATTGACTAAAACATTAATTGCAAAAGGGTACATTAGTGATGTATCAGCAAAACATTTCCTAATGGGCTGAATCCATGTTTCAAAATGAGATGCACTGACATCAGTGATTGGATATGATGTTGCCATTTTCTTTCAGGGAGGAACATGCAAGGCACTCATGCATATTTGAGTATGTGTAAACATTCATAAGCATGTTTTTTTTCTAAAGGTGCCTAGGTATGGCACCCATCTATGTGTGTCTATGCTCCTGCATGTTAAATGAGAGGCTTTTTGGAAGGGTCCCTCAGAGGAGTTAATTAAACTGCTACCGACTGAAGCTTATGAGCCACCCCACTCTGACCTTGAGGCTGCACTCCCCCTATGCGTGTGCATAGGGGGAGTGCAGCCCCCCCCCCCATGCTGCCACTGCATGGCCGTCAGACTCTATTACGGTGCAATCACACGGGGCGTCGGTGTTAACACTTCTCATTTACTTTGAATGGGTGACGCCATGGTTTGCCGAACTGAATTGTAGGTTCCATTGTGTCACGTCACAAGCTTTGCTCATGGCAGAAGTTGAAAAATGTTCAACTTTTCAAGCGCCAATGCTGGCGTCGGCCAATCAGATCGCCTTATGCAAACACCCTAGCGCAGTCGCTAGCCAATTGCGTTCATGAAACACCAGAAAGTAAAGTGATTGGCTGTTGCCACTATGACGGTTGCATCAGCACCAAGCTTCAGACATGCCCTCCATCAAGCGTCGATGCCGACACCCTGTGTGAATGCAGCATTAGTGAGTGATGTCCAAAACTGCATATTTTATAAGGATGCACCAATATTAAAAAATTTGCTGATACAGATGAGCCGATAATTAATATCATGTTATGGTTGTTAACTGATAAATGGCCACTATAAATATTTGATTCAATTTTAATTTAAATAAAAATAATTTAAAATAACACTAAACACTAAATTTAGTCATCAAAATAATACAATGTTTAGTATGAAAAAAATGTATAGGGATGCACCAATATTAAAATTGTGGTCGATAAAACAAGCCGCCTTTTTTACGCTATGATAAATAAATGGCAGATATTAACTTTTGTATCTAAATAATATCAATTTCACAAAAAACACAAGTAATTTGATTTCAATACTTCTAATTTAATTTTGACATCAAAATGTTATAATATTCCTTATGAAAAATGGATGTTCATTTTGAGATTTGCTATAGATAACTTTTAACAATATTATTAGTGTTTTTAAAGATGTAGTGTTTTTAAAGTTTTAAGTCAGTGTTATGTGATGGTAATCTACACCTAAAAATAGATGAAATAAGCATGCATATCAATAAATAAGTACATTTGTAATATAGCTGGATAACAGATATGGAACTGATATTTCATGCATGGCAAATATTTTCAAAATAAACTAATCTTTGTGTTGCTGACCAACTAGTTGATTGATCGGTCATTTAAGGAGCCCTGTGTAGTTTGACTGGTTTTGTGTTTTTAGGGGGCATTCTTGGGTTCGACAAAGCAGAACAGAATGGAGCAGAATGCAGGGATCTTTGAGGCGAGCTTGACACACCATTTTATAAACACTAATAACTGTGCAAAATGTGACATCGGCCCAAAAGTATGGGATCAGATTCCCGCCAATAGTATTGCGGTCACGGATCAAAAAATAATAAGCGTGAATCAAAAATTTTAAAACACATGTAAAAATATATAGCAAAAACTTAAAAAAGATAATGCAAAATGATCAGATTGGCAAAGAACGTGGTCACGGATCAAAATATAATAAGCGTAAATCGAAAAAATAAAAGCACATTAAAAAAAATAACAAGCATGAATCAAAATTTTAAACATTAAAAATTATATTGCACAAATCTTAAACTTGTGTTTATGCGTTCTTAAAAGTTGTTTTCCTTGCTTTTATTACTCTTTTCTTTCTGCTCTCTTACATTTTCTGCTCATATTTTACTCTTTTGTGCACTTGTGCTGTTTTTCTCTTTGCTCTTCTTTCTACGTTTTGCTCTTGCGTTTCCAAATGTTGCAGTTCGAGTTTCATGTAAATTAGGCCGGGCTTAAGCGCCACCATTGGTCCACTAGTTCTAGATTGACAGCTCCTCCTCTAGCCAATCAATCAAAGGGAGGGAGATGACATCACTTCAATGCGACTCATGGCTACTGATGCTCTCACTCATACAGGAGAAGATAACCATCACAGCTGGCGATTTCCGAGCTAGGATAAACTCTTTCTGTGGCAGGACACCGTTGTACCTGCAACTCGACCTGTCACCGGTATATACGTCTACCTGGACAATCTTTT
This sequence comes from Anabarilius grahami, assembly GCA_003731715.1. Classification (NCBI taxonomy): domain Eukaryota; kingdom Metazoa; phylum Chordata; class Actinopteri; order Cypriniformes; family Xenocyprididae; genus Anabarilius; species Anabarilius grahami. The sequence goes on along the minus strand of RJVU01036174.1, from coordinate 4,496,490 downwards.
ATTGTTAAATTTACCATCCTAATGACAATCTGTCACAGTTGTGCCTGTCTGTCATACAATAATATTAATAATGATAATAATATGCTTGCTTGTTGTCTTCTTTATTCCTGTCTTTTGCACAAGAGAATATAACATATGAAACCTAATATATTTGCTCTTGAATTACATTTAAGGTAAGATATGCCATTAGATCAGTAGTTCCCAAACTGGGGTACATGAGGTGACAGAGGGGGTAGGCTACGCGAACAAAATGCAGAATTTTGCCGTTCATTTAATTCTTCCCTACATTAAAATAACATTAAAACCGATCATGCATTTTCTAAC
>RJVU01036174.1:4480104-4495511 GCA_003731715.1 Anabarilius grahami | reverse complement strand
ATTCATACAATAATATTAATAATGATAATAATATGCTTGCTTGTTGTCTTCTTTATTCCTGTCTTTTGCACAAGAGAATATAACATATGAAACCTAATATATTTGCTCTTGAATTACATTTAAAGTAAGATATGCCATTAGATCAGTAGTTCCCAAACTGGGGTACATGAGGTGACAGAGGGGGTAGGCTACGCGAACAAAATGCAGAATTTTGCTGTTCATTTAATTCTTCCCTACATTAAAATAACATTAAAACCGATCATGCATTTTCTAACTGGCACAATATGCCATATGACATCCAATCAAAATACCACATCTTTTGCAGTAAAATCCATTTCCACATGCAGCGCGCACATGGGTATATGCATACAGTAGGTCGCGTGCGGAGTCTGCTGCCTGAGCAAATCGCGCTAGATACTGCCATTCTGTACCTGCAGATTTAGCACTTACTAGCATGAAGAACAACCTGGCACAAAACGGGCATAAATATAAATTCAAGACTCAAACTCTTGATACAAAACAAGCCTACCTTTTGTGAGTTCTCTTTTTTAATGTTGATAACATTATACGAGCAAGAATGCAAATCCAAATATCCACACAACAGTTCAACAAACAAAGGGGTAATATTAAGTGTTATTCTTCACAGTATTGTCAGTATTTGCTCTATTTTGCAACGAAAACAACAGCAGGATTACAACACAGCGGTGTTTCGAGAACGAATCTGCAACTTTGAACGAATTGTTCGTGAAAGTCATGATTCAATAATTAATGCATTAATACAGCCACTTGCTTCTTTAATGAATGACTCGATGACTCACGCATTAGTGACTTACCGCCGAATTTTTTTATCAACAACGGGAAAATCTGAAGGCCGTCGTTTTAGATTAGATCACCCTCAGATTAAACTGAGGGTGATGTATTGTAAATTGTAACTGTAATTCCCTACCCTGTCCAGTTGGTGGCGAGTGCGCTCCAATGTAGCAGCAGAGCACTGGATCCAGAACAAAAATTAAACTGGCACGAATCTTTTGCTATGCGTTTGATAATCTATCACGCCACATGAAAGAGCGCCAAAACGGTATTTATTGCTTGAATTTCTTAAAGAAATGGACAGAATTTGAAATCTGAGACTTTGTTCCATATCAAAAGCAACACAAAGCTTTAAGCCTATTGCGATTTATTGGATGGGAGGCGCACTATGTACTGTATTCATCAACTGAAAACAGCATATCCTACCAAAAGATCGACTGGGATTTACGAATCGATATTGGTCTTATGAATGTGACCAAAACAGCAAGACATTTTAATTGTTTTTTAATAAAGTAATGTTTTCTGAACCAGTGTCGGCGGCAAAGATGAAGTTGACATTACTGACTCTCATCATCTGCTCATAGTGGACGCGTCTAGAGAGAGAATGCATGTTTCACTCGGTTTAGTCTACATAATCAGAGTAGCCTATTTCTTTTCGTTTTTAATTATTTAATTTTCGTTAAAGTAGATATTTAAAGCTTTCTATGTGAGGCAAGCAGCCGCTGAGTTTCTGTTCATTTAGCCTGTAAGACGCGCACCAGTTCACGCGCCATTGATCGCGCCCGAGCCTCCATGTCATGATTATATTGTCTGCTATATTTGCTTCTAATTTATTAAATTCAGGCAATTGGTTAATGAAACATTGATTAAAAATAAGATAAAATTTTTACAAAACGAAATTCACTTTAAAGAAAGGCTTTCTACAAAACAAAACGTAATGAAGTGGTCAAAATCATGTCTGACACACTCCATGTCTCCCGATATATTGCGCATCTTATGATGTATCTTACTCATGCTCTTCACTTTTCATAATCAAATAGATGAATTTAAAACATAACATAGGACTATTTAAACATAAATATGAAACTACGTTTTCTTTAATCTCTACCACGTACAGCTACAGAGAAATTTCACGTGTGAATTACCCGTCATTTTAATTTTCATATCTTATTTATAATAACACATTTAATTGCTTTTATTTTTGTTCACATATAAAAGCAATTAAATTTGTTATTATAATTAAAATATGAAAAAATTAAAATGACGGGTAATAGTAGATTATGACGGATTTTTTTACGACCCTGTCAGTCAAAATGACGGACAATGTTAAAGTCTAACGCAACCTCTGGTTTCTCGTAATTGTAAACTGTCTGCATATTTTGTCATGTAGGCCTATTGTTTTCCTCTAAACAGATTTATAGATTTTGTCTTCCATGTACAGTATGCCATTGACAAGGGTGTTGGTTAATGAATTTGATCACATTTTAACACTGAGATTATAAAATTATAAAGCTAAGCAATAGCCTTCACATCAGCAAGTGTTTTCCCCAATATTAGAGTGATTGCAAATGTTTATTGAGCTGTTGTATAATCAATATCTATTGATTAAAATTAACTAAGTCAATTTTGAGTGTGTTTTTGCACTATTTTGATGAAAGGAGTATCAAATAAAGTCACAGCAGAACAGCTTCGCTCGTCTCTGAGCAACACAGCAGTGTTTCATTAATGAATTCCTGATTTGAACGAGAAGTTTGAATGAGCTTTTCGCCACCTACTGGCCATTTAAATTAATACTTCTATAACATGGATGGGCAATATCGGTCCTGGAGTGCAGAGTTTAGCTTCAACCCTAATCAAACACACCGTAAGCAGCTAATCATTGCGTCTTCAGGATTATTAATACTATTGACAGGTGAGTTTTTTTATTTTATTTTATCAGGGTTTGGAACTAAACTCTGCAGGACAGCGGCACTCCAGAACTGATGTTGCCTATCCCTGATCTATAATTTTGTTTTTATTTATTTTTATTTAAAACATTAATCTTATAGTATTGTGCAATGATGTAGTTATGTAAATAAACACAATAAATGTGTGAACAAATCACTGCATATCAAATCCACCTGGTTTCTGTAACTATCTTCTCTGTAACACTATCGTAGTCAATGCAGAGATGATACATTCAGTCTTAGAATTAATTTACCTATGATCGTTTAACAACAATTAAGAAGTATATTAGCTACAGTAGCCGTAGCATATTAGCACCATGAGCCAAGTAATATTTTAACACCAAATACCATATATTATGAACATAAAGATTAACAATCTTAAGAAGACTGCACAATAAAAAGAGTATCTCAAAAAGAGGAATTATTTGTCCATAGTTCAGATAACTTTACAGATTGAAAGTCCTTGTAAAGTTTTAGATTAAACTGTTATCTTCTCCTGTATGAGTGAGAGCATCAGTAGCCATGAGTCGCATTGAAGTGATGTCATCTCCCTCCCTTTGATTGATTGGCTAGAGGAGGAGCTGTCAATCTAGAACTAGTGGACCAATGGTGGCGCTTAAGCCCGGCCTAATTTACATGAAACTCGAACTGCAACATTTAGAAACGCAAGAGCAAAACGTAGAAAGAAGAGCAAAGAGAAAAACAGCACAAGTGCACAAAAGAGTAAAATATGAGCAGAAAATGTAAGAGAGCAGAAAGAAAAGAGTAATAAAAGCAAGGAAAACAACTTTTAAGAACGCATAAACACAAGTTTAAGATTTGTGCAATATAATTTTTAATGTGTTTAAAATTTTGATTCATGCTTGTTATTTTTTTTAATGTGCTTTTATTTTTTCGATTTACGCTTATTATATTTTGATCCGTGACCACGTTCTTTGCTAATCCGATCATTTTGCATTATTTTTTTAAAGTTTTTGCTATATATTTTTACATGTGTTTTAAAATTTTTGATTCACGCTTATTATTTTTTGATCCGTGACCGCAATACTATTGGTGGGAATCTGATCCCATACAAAAGACCCATTTGAATGTTTTTGGCTGTTGTGGTGCTGTTAAAAGGGGATGAATTTTTTGAGATGCATGTTTCACTATGCATCATGCAAATATTTTACAGCTAACTAATATGTTGTAGGATGACTATATGTCGATTAGTAACATGTACACTTTTTGGTAAATTAGCAGCTTTGCCACAGTGTGCTACATTAACTGCTTTAAAAACTAAATCCTAGCATGATTGTTGCAGTGCTCATTCAAGCATGTGGCTTGCATGGTCCTTTTCCGAGTGGGAGATGACAAAGTGTTTGGTGTGACAACGAATGCAAATGATCCCTCTGTCAAGGTTACTTATTTTAATATGGCAGGCTGGGGATTTATAAGGCTTGCTTTCTATTGGCTGTAGTTGGAGCCATACAGCTGCTTGGATCACAGACTGGAGACGTACCAGTGTGAGCATGTGTCCCCAGGCATCCACTAGACCTAGCACTGCATCATAAATGCATGTTGTCATATGTAAGGATAGACATATACACTAACTCCCTATTCCCACTGCAAAGCATGTGGTTTATCTGGAAATCTGCAAACTCAATCATGTATGTTGTGTGGGTAAGAAGTGTTTTACTTACGGCCATTAAAAATACATTAAGGGAGAGGGCTGATGGTGGAGGGGGAAGACAGAGATGTTCTGAGATGAACACACTGGAGAATGTTGTGTGGACAGGGTTTATATTTACTGTTTCAGAGTGCAGAGCAGAAGCCGTGGGTCCCAGCCCCGTTTCCACCTCACCAGGCCAGAGCCGCCCCGCCGTGTCTGGTCTCTGCACCACATGGCGAGGGCACGATCCACTCAGCGAAGCTGTCTCTTTGAAAAGCTCCATCCACACATGAACGGAGCACAAACTAGGAAAAAATGTTTAGCAAGAATGGAATGTCACAGCGGATAAGCATCACAAGCTGCTCCATATTTATTATGTGCAACAATTTGACTTACAGAGAATTTAGATTAATAACGCTGAGCCCCAGGAAGTCATTTCCTTCGGAGCGAGTGATTTACATGCAGTATCGCCCGGAGAGAAGCTTTTCCCAGGTCCTTCTTTAGTGTCAGCTGAAAATAATGACATTTAACACCGTGTCCAAGGTTAATAGGTGCTCCCTCATCTTTTGAACTCCATCCCTCTCATGAGCTTTTGAATGTAGGAGTGGTTTTTATTATAAAGTTATGCTTCACAGGACACAGATGCGAAAGTCTTTGTAAAGGTTATCAAAGATAGAAAACTTATGCTTGACGAAACAATCCTCTTGTTTTTTTTAGCCTCAAGTAAGTTTGTTCTTGTGCTAAATTGTATTTGGAACTCAAGGGCTAAGTTGTTTTCTATATATATATAATATATATATGAGACGTATTTTGTGTGTGTACGTCACATTGAAATCCCAGTCCTTTTTGTTCAGCCAGTTTGGATGCGGTTCTACAGCTGATGATTGTATTGCTGAGCTGTGTCAGAGGTGTTACTCATGTTTCTGTTTCTGTCTGATACTTCTGTTGCCCTAAGGGTCTAAAGGTATTCTGATGGAGTCAGTTCTCTCCCAAAAAAGAAAACTAGTATTTCAGCTAGGGGATGGTGATGCACCACCCTGAATAAATATATTTTTCATGATTGCCTCTTCCCTGTGTCATATGATTGTTTTTAACAAGCCTGACTCCCCTGCCTGGTGTGCAGGATACTTATTGATAAATGATTAACGGCTGCAGAAGGTATGAGGAGCCGGATTGTGCCTTCCTTCGGTGAGCAGACCTGCTGTTGAATATTTAATCGGCTCACAGATGTGCTGCCGACGTCTGTATAACCGCTCCTGGCCCCTCAGCCCTGCTCTATTATAGACCCGTGAACAACGATCCACAGCCCTCTCCGGCACCCAGTCTTAAACACGAGACAACGCTGGGCTTCTCTCGACTCTCGTTTCTCAATCACAGTACAACATGTGTGTGGGGCTGTGAGGATGTTTGCCTCTGTCCGATGAGATCTGAACTCCATTCCAAGCTCACATTTCCACTTTTGCCTTTTTTATAAGCTGCGACTGAAATGTTCTTTCCAAACGTTCTTGACCAGAATTAAACCGACTAGAATGTTTTGTGACTGGGCATTTAATGTACTATTTAAAAGTTATGTATTACTATTTACATGAAATATTTTATTAAACAATAATAAAATGGTAAGCATTTACCAGAAAAGCTAACAAGTTAATTCTAATTCGCCAAAGCTTGGCCATGTTGGTAAACGTATGTACAGTGCTCAGCGTAAATGTGTACATCTTGTTTGAAAAGTAACATTTTTAACAATATCTCAATGAACACAAAAGCAATTTCCTAAATGTTGACAAGACTAAGTTTTATATAGCATCTGTTTAACTTATAACATGAAAGTAAGGTTAATAATATAACCTAGAGAACAAAATTTTCAGTTTTACTCAAATTAGGGTGATGCAAAGATTAGTACACCCCACTGAAAGTCTCTGGAGCAAAGCTAAATTTTAGACTACAAATGTCTAATTTAACAAGAATTCAACCACAGTTAAGTCTAATTATTCATTACACAGGTGTCCAGCAGACAGTTGACTATAAAAAGGTGTTAAAACCCCTTCCCATTTCATGCTATCAGCAATGGCACCACATGGAAGAGAAATGTCACAAGACCTGAGAAAGAAAATAATTTCTTTACACCAGAAAGGTGAAGGGTACAAGAAGATCAGAAAAAAAAAAGAAGATTTGCTGTAGCAAAAGTGGTACAAAAGTTTAAAAAAGATGGAACTGCAACCATCTCACAGAGACGTCCAGGTCGTCCACGGAAGTTAACACCTCGACAGGAGCATCTTCTGATGAGAAGGGTTGAAGAAAATCGGCATGCAAGTTCACTGCAGTTATCTAAAGAAGTAGAAAGCCAAACTGGGGTGACTATTTCCCGTGATACAATACGGCGTACACTGAAGAGGAATGACATGCATGCACGAAAGAAGCCTTTCCTAAAGCCCAGGCACAAAAAAGCCCTAGAGTTTGCCAGGGCCCATGCTGACAAAGAAGAAGACTACTGGGACTCTATACTCTGGAGTGATGAGACCAAGATAAATGTTTTTGGAACCGATGGCTTCAAAACTGTATGGGGTCGCAAAGGTGAGGAATACAAAGAAAACTGCATGGTGTGTACAGTGAAACATGGTCGCAGTGTCCTTATGTGGGGCTGCATGAGTGCTGCTGGTGTCGGGGAGCTGCATTTCATTGATGACATCATGAATTCACAGATGTACTGCTCTATACTGAAAGAGAAGATGCTACCATCACTCTGTGTCCTTGGATGTCGTGCACTTTTCCAACATGACAATGATTCTAAACACACATCTAAGGCCACTGATGGATTTCTGAAGAAGAACAGGGTGAAAGTAAAAATGCAGTGGCTCCATTCAGTGGCTCCTGATCTGAACCTAATCGAAGACCTATGGGGAATTCTGAAGAGACAAGTTGAGCATCACTCTCCATCGAGCATCCAGTCTCTAAAAGAGGTCATTCTTGAAGAATGGAAAAAGATAGATGTAGCAAAATGTCACCAACTTGTTCATTCCATGCCTAGAAGTGCTGTCATTAAAAATCATGGAGGCCATACAAAGTACTAGATGTAGTAGTTTTTGTTGTGGGGTGTACTCATTTTTGCATCACCCTTATTTGAGTAAAACTGAAAAATGTGTAATCTAAGTTATATTATTAACCTTACTTACATGTTGTAAGTTAAACAGATTTTATATTAAACTTTGTCTTGTCAGCATTTTGGAAATTGTTTTTGGGTTCACTGAGATATTGTTTAAAATGTTACTTTTCAAAGGGGGTGTACTCATTTACCCTGAGCACTGTATGTGTTTATGTTGACATATTGTGGTGCCAGGCGGCCCCGTCTGTCTGTGTTACACTGCCATCTCCTGTCTGGGAGCCCTGGGCGAGGTGGCAACAGGGATTTGGAAAGTCTGAGTGTTGGTCTAGTTCTGAAAAAAAAAAAAAAACTTTGATCAAAGAAGCTCTTGCTTTAATCCTCCACACTCAGCTGCCTTTCCCAAAAACACTGCCAGCCAAACTGCCCTAAAGTACTGCTGCTATTTTTACTCTTCATCATAGCACAACAACAGAAAAGGGAACCCTTGCGTGTGGGTGAATTTGAAGGAACAAAACATCAGGGAATAAGAAGTTAGAGTGTGAATGTGTAAGTGAGAATGTGTTTGTAAACTTTGTATTTAGACCATTTGTTAGAGTAGTGATAGACTGATGTATTGATTATTGAATTCAGTTCAATTCACATTTATTTGTATAGCGCTTTTCACAATACATGTCATTTCAAAACGGCTTTATAGAAAATGCATGTCTACATTACAATTTAGAGTGATCTGTTATCAGAGGTGACTGTGTCCAAGTAATGTCCATGTTTCAGAAATGTACAGTTCTAAGATAATACAAATCACACAGTTAGCTAACAAGAAGTATTAATTTTAGGCAGAAACAATGAGCTCATTAAAGTAATTATTACAAGTTGTGAACGTAATGATTACAATATATAGAAAATTTGGCAGTGGTGCATGTTGATTCAGAGTTGGCGTCATCTGAAGTCCTCGCAGGAGTTGGAGTCATCTCTTCACAGGTGTTGGGTCATCTGAAGTCTTTGTAAGAGGCTGGATCCAAATTGGAGTTGGCATAGGCTCTAGTTACCTCAGGATTGGCATATCGAGATAAAACAGAAAAGCAAATGGAAAATAATTAGAGTAGCTGCTGTTTATAACATTACAAGCAAAGATAATCATGTGCATTGGATCTGATATAACTGGAGTATAAGGTTATGAGATGTATTATGTGAATGCTTGGCTAAAGAGATGTTTTTTTTTTATCTAGATTTAAACTGGGGCTTTGTTTACACCTGGTATTAGCGTCGTCCACTTGTGATTCGACCAAATACAGGTGTAAATGGGGTCTAAAACGTTTTGAACTTGTCTACTTTCGACAACTTCCAGAGGTAGTTGAAAACGTATTCGACCGGATTGCTTTCATAGTATAGATGCTCATGTGGTCAAATGTCTTCGAACAGCCGTAAAAGACCACCTACTCTCCATCTGCTGACTTAATGCATAAACATTATGGGAAGCACGCTAGCCTGACGGGATTTAAACTTTGTATGCTGAAGACCCAAGTTTTGTTTTGAAGACGTAAAACGTACCAAGCACAATGTTCTCTCACCATTCCTGATTTCTAGCATGCGCTCACTGCCTTTGATGTAGTCTTGCGGCTGTTAGAGCAGAAACGAAAGCTGCTGCTCTCCGTATGTTTTTCCTTCATCACCGGGGGCATTCATATGTAAATTGCGCAAGCTTATTTTGTCCATTAGGTCAAAAGATCAGAAAAAAAACAAACATATATTTACAAGCCCATAGACCCTCCCCTCGAAGAAATCAGGACAGAAGTGGTTGAAAGTGGACAAAAGAGAAGGATTAAAACACAGTAGGTGTAAACGGGTGTGTGTCTCCCTCGTATACTTGTGATCCCTGGGATCTCTGAGCCACGAACATCATCAGGAAGTCTATTCCAGAGTTTAGGAGCCAAATGCCTCCTTTAGTGGACTTAGATATCCTAGGTACTACCAAAAGTACAGAGTTTTGTGACCTTAAAGAGCATGATGGATAGTAGAGCGATAGAAGATCGGTTATATACACAGGAGCTAAATTTAGCTGAAATAATTTTTTGTTTATCGACTATTTTGCGTTTATTGACCAATAACCACATCCACTTGCCTTGTTAACAAGGTTATGTCCCACTCGTGTCAATTTCTATTGAAATTGCCACATCTGTAACTCTGTCACTCAAAGTATGTTAACTGACCCATTTGATGCATGCCAACCTGCTATAGTGGTATCAACTATTTCCTAAAAACCCACCCATAAATACTACATAAATAAGAAACAAACTGTGATTGATCACTGCCTTAATGCCAGTAGTCAAAAGGACAATGATGATGTGTGTGTTTGTGTGTGTGTGAAATTTAGTTGAATATTGCGTAGAATAAGCAGGGATACACGATCTGTATCTGTTAATATTGGATATATAATTGTTATCGGCTGATATAGGCAAGGAAAATTAAAAATGTTCTCATATGAAAATTAATTTATTAAAAAATTTTGTTCATATGCTGTCAATGCTCACTTAAAATCAATATTTAAAAAATGCATTCACTGTAAAAAAAAATATTTTCATGATTTGTTATCACAACATTTTTTCTTTTGTCAAATCAACTTCAATAATTAATGTGGTTTAGATAACATAATATTTTGAGTTTCTGTTTATTAAACCAATCGCCTTTGTTGTATTAACTCAAATTTTTAATTTCAGTGAACTCACAATTTTAAGGCAACCAGGTAACTTACTTTTTTAGGTTAAACCAACAGATTTTTTTTTTTACAGTGTTTAAATGATTAATTAGTTTTAGTGTTTTATTGACTTAGGCAAAATAGTACATAATTTTAACAATAATTTATCGTTTATTCATCCATGACGGAATGACAGAAATAAATTGAAAGTGTAATCTTGCTATTTGTATTGATAGACTGTCTTTGTGCACCCATCTCATAGACCCGATCATAATTTATCCCAGACGAATAGAGAGAGCCTCTTCGCCATTCTGATGGGTAGGTGTCATTTTTTATTAACTGAATTTTGAGGGAATGATCAAAGTCCATAGATGTCAAGTCGTCAAAGTCACTGCTCTCATATAGAGTTATAGGATTGTGCTGTGACTCTATATGGACCTTTTTATTATGCCACACACTGCCTAGCTATGGTTGCAGGTCTGAGAAACCCTGGCTCATAAAATAACATGCAAGATGACTTTACTCCCACCCTCTCTTCTCTCACAGCTATGTACGTGTGGTTCATGGCTCATTAAAATATAAATAGGTTTGTTTACATTTTGTGAAGCATTGCTTGCTCAGATGTACGACAGAACGCAAGAAGACTTAACAGCTCTGATAGGCTGGGCTTAATTGTTTTTGCCATGAACATTAGGCAAATGCACCAGGTTTATTGCACATGCCTCGCGTGTTGCTAACATCCCCTTTAAATCGTACTACATTCAGTATCTGCTGTAGATCACATTGCCCTTGTTACTTTATAACCCTGATACGACCGTAATGGAGCATAACAATTTACTATGTAGAACTCTTTAGATTAACTTGTTTATTGCTAGATTGGTATTTTTAATATAGTTATTTATTCATTTTACTTATGTATCATGTCACGGTTAGAGATGGGTCATAGTTGTTTAGTGACATTCACTTGTTAAATCAAATTTAATTAATTTTTATTTGTTTGTATTATTTTTAAATTAATTTATTTGCATATATTTTTAATTGCACATATATCATTTTTAGCAGCAATGCATTTAATTATTTTAATTATTTAGATATTAGACAGTTTGCATGATAATATCCTTTTGGAGATGCTGCGTCATTCCCTTTAAATCACTACTGCTACAGCTGTACACATGCACATGTTTTTGGCCAGTGCATTGTGCCTTTTCTGTTTTTGAATTTGTAAATATGTTGTTTTGCTCTATTCATGGCTAGTATTTAGTGTAAAATGTGTTTCAGATCACAGAAGGCCCTTGTGACTAGAAGGTACATTGTTGTGACAGGAGACAGAGAAACAAAGATTAGAAAGACTGACAGAAAATGGAGAGAAAGAAGGGAAATAAATGGCCCTAGCGAGGGAAAGAAGAGGAGATGGGGTTTTGGGGTGGAGAGCTGGCCAGCATCGGATGAAGGATGAAGGTAGGGGGTGGAGTAATGGCAATGATGAATGGCCCGTGGCTCATCAGCGTTTGCCAGGTTGGTGTGCAAAGATTAGATTTTAATGCAGTGCTTTGACTTTCCATCAGTAGCAAATAATCACAGAACATCCAAATTAAGTGTTGTTTTGATCAAAAATGAATCAAATATGAGACTCTGCCCTTGAAGAAGAGCCCTTTAAACTATGAAGGATACATTAGTTCATTACAGAGAGAACTCTGACAGGCAGAAACAAGTGTGCTTGGGAAGAGTAATTATTTGTTTCAGCTGGATTAAATGTTTTTCCATTAAACTTATTGATAGCTGTCTGTTTATGAAATACTATGTTTGAGTTTCTTCAATTTAGGCATTTATTTAAATGCGATGGTCAAGTTAACATTCACAATAATGAGATATATATATACACACACACACACACACACACACACACACACACACACACACACACACAGGTTTGTTTTGCTATCAAAGTGAGGACATTCCATAGGCGTAATGGTTTTTATACTGTACAAACTGTACATTCTATCTCCCTACACTACCCCTACTCCTAAATCTACCCATCACAGAAAACATTCTGCATTTTTAATAAAGCATTGTTTAGTGTGTTTTTAAAGGGGGGGTATAATGCTGACTTATTTACACTGTTAAAGAGTTGGATTCTCATGCTAAACATGGCCAAAATTTCAAAACACGAGTTGGACGTATGACGGAGTATTTCTGTGCCAAAAATACTCTTCCGAATCCTCATGAACTTCGGGGTTTTTTTTTTTCGAGTATGGGCCTTAAAGAGAATCCAACTCTTTAACAGTGTAAATAAGTCAGAATAAGTCAGCATTATACCCCCCCTTTAAAAACACACTAAACAATGCTTTATTAAAAATGCAGAATGTTTTCTGTGATGGGTAGATTTAGGAGTAGGGGTAGTGTAGGGAGATAGAATGTACAGTTTGTACAGTAAAAAAACCATTACGCCTATGGAATGTCCTCACTTTGATTGCAAAACGGGGGCGGAATTCCTTGTACGGGCACTTCTCCTGGAAGGGCGCGCGCGCACATGTCGACCAGAGAGAGCGCAAGAGCACGCCCATCAACTCGCGTTCGGCTTTACGGAAGTCGTCGGCAGCGCTGCACAGGTCACAGGACTTCACAAAATCAACAATGTCACCAAAGAAGTGTGTTTTTGGTTGTGAGGGAAAGATAACCTTGCTTTGAGTTTTGTTCTCACGCATTATATTGATGTACTCTCGATATTTGTCATTAAAATAACCATAGAAACTGATAGTTGCAGTCGCGTTTTTATTGGTTAAAATGAATAGAGAATGTCTTCTGTTTTCCGTGGCTGCTCGAGCCTTCAGGATCGGCGCTATGGTTTCATAAACAAGGCCCAGTTCTACGCTGGATTTACAGAGTGTTTGAAACTGAAAGATGGAGTGGTCACAGCGATAACGATCCCGATCGTGAGTCAGAACTGCAGGTGGTGAGTAAAACTGCTTCAAATGTCTGTTTTGTTGGCAATAGGCGCCTAAGTGCATATAATGTAAACAATACAAACGTAGTGAATTTATAAATTTATTATTCATCATTTACTATACGCTATATTCATTATAGTGGTTCAAAAGTTATCCATGGATAACGCTGTTACAGATCACATTTCCCCTGGACTCCATTTCCCATGATCCTCCATGTTCCACACCTGAACTCACTTCCTCATCATCTCTCCCGCTCTCCCTGGATTCCCTGCACCTGGTTGTCTTCGTTATCACAACCTTTATATTGGACTCACTCCCTGCACTCCCTGTCCGTTCTTGTTGTTTGTTAGTGTTTGAACTATGTGTTTGCTGTTCTACTTCCTTTGTTTAATAAAGACCCCGTTTTGTAGAAGATCCGATTTTGCCTCATCCCTGCTGCAGCTACACGCTTTAACAGAAGAACGGACCTAACAAAGAGGACTTCTACATAAAATGGGAATCTTCATTATCCCTACTCCACCGGCTGTCCAAACATCTTACAGCTCAGCGGTGGATCGTCTGCGAGGGCTTCGGCAGGACGGTCGCCCGCTGGAGAGGTACGTGGAGGAATTCTCTGAGCTTTCTTGCTTGGTGAACTGGCCAGATGCCCTGCTTAACGCATGTTTTCTGATGGGCCTGGACGAGGACATGATCCGTTATATTGAACCTGCCTGTTCCTTTTCCCTAGTCGAGTCTATTAATCTGATTCTCTTTTTAAATGGTTCCGATTTCGAAATTGAAGAGGTTCACAAAAAATCGTATCTTCCTCGTCCAGTCCCCTCAGAAAAACAGGTGGCCTGGTCAGTTCACCAACCGCCAGTTTCCTCCACATACCCCTCCAGTGGGTATTCCCCTGTGGTCCTGCCTGATCCAAAGCCTAAACCACCCAGAGGGAGGACCACCGCGAGGCCCAGATGGCCTAAGAGGATGACCGCTGCTTCACCAGAGCCTCCTGCCGCCCAACCTGAGCACTCACCAAGGGAGGCCGAATGGCTCATCGACTTCTGGACGGAACCAGTCCTCCACGAGCAAGCTCCAGTTCTCCACGAGCAAGCTCCAAGTCTCCGCGAGCCGGCTCCAGCTGCCGACGAGCCCGCTCCAGCAGCCGACGAGCCAGCACCAGCCCACCAACACGTTCCAGCCCACGTATGCCTTCCTGCCACCACTGAATCCCCCAAGAAAATTTTGGGGGGGGGGCCATATACCTGTGGGTGGGGCTCCTGACCCGACATGGCCGCCCACGGCCTCTGACCCGCCATGACCGCCGAGGTCCTAGATCCGCCCTGGAGACCTCCGTACCTGCCTGCACCCCCCTCACCTATGTGTAGGTCTCCAGGGCGCCCTCCCCCCCTCCCCGGTTGTTTCCATCTACGGCGCAAGGCTGCGCCTACCGGGAGGGGGAGGTAATGTTACAGATCACGTCTCCCCTGGACTTCATTTCCCATGATCCTCCATGTTCCACACCTAAACTCACTTCCTCATCTCTCCCGCTCTCCCTAGATTCCCTGCACCTGGTTGTCTTTACTATCACTCCCTTTATATTGGACTCACTCCCTGCACTCCCTGTCCTTTCTTGTTGTTTGTTATTGTTTGAACTACGTGTTTGCTGCTTTACTTCCTTTGTTTAATAAAGACCCCGTTTTGTAGAAGATCTGATTTTGCCTCATCCCTGCTGCAGCTACACGCTTTAACAAACGCGATGGTGTATTGCGTGTGTTTAATTATATTTGTTTGGCTGACCATTGATAGCTTGCAGCCGATTTCTATGAAAAAGCTGCGCGTGCTTGTGACAGCTCATCACTCTATCTCCGCTCACACGACACGTTTCCAGGCACTCGGCTGTTTTTGGAAAGACTCGGTACAGCGTCTGTATCTTTTATAAATATGATAAAACTTGGTTGCTATACTACTCTATAGGTACTAAAGATTAACATGAGATTGGCAGAAACTGTGTGTGATACCCTCATATTTTAAATATGATGACTCATGAAATGTCCTCATATTTCATGTTTACGTCGTAATACCAGTGTAAACGCACACACACACAGACACAGAAACAGTGTGTGTGTATATATATATATATATATATATATATACCTGTCAAAAGTTTGTAAACATTAAATTTTTTGTTTTTTTTACGAAGTCTCTTATGTTCAGCAAAGCTGCATTTATTCCATCAAATGTACAGTAAACAGTTATATTGCGAAATATTACAATAAAAAAA
>RJVU01036174.1:4450705-4478725 GCA_003731715.1 Anabarilius grahami | reverse complement strand
TATATATATATATATATATATAATCTAATTAAAATAAAACATTTTTAAATGTAATTAATTTGTACTGTTTATATTTAGTTCTGTGTGTTTAAAAAAAAATTGCATGGTATAAAATATAGGTTAGTACAGTTATTACATTAAAATACACATAGTACAGCTGATGTATTATATGAAGGTTTCATTCTGTTAAGCTGGTGTAAAATGATGGTCTTTACAGTCATAATGATGATATGGTAAGGATACCTGTATTTTGCTCTGGTACTTTGTGTCTTCATGACAGTTTTGAGAAGAAAACGATTTTCTGTGCCAGGTTTGGCAGTCTTTTTACTTAAAGTCCTTTTACCTAAAAGAAAAGGTAGTTCTATATTTTCTTTTAAAAGCAAAAAGATGGTTTAGCAACAGATTATTAGCAAACGCCTTTTTATTTAAATGTAGTGTCGTCTAATGATGGCCCTTTGCAAATTATTTTGTCTCTGACCACTGTCTAGTAGTGTCTTCTGGTCCTTGAGATATAGTGAAAGGACGCTCTTGCTGCCTTTGCTACACACATCCACCACCCTAGTGGCCGAGCGGGGGACAAAAATAGCGTTCCGTCTGTTGCCAAGGTTACAACATTGACAACATGACATGGCCATTCATTCTCAATACTGTATCTCTCTGGCCTTCTGTGAGCACACGTCTGCTAATCTCAGGCCTCAATCTGCCCTCCTGTCTATTTTTGAAGGGTGTGGAGATGGTTTGCGTTAGTGGGGTGGTGGAGGGGGGTATCTCCCTTCTCACTCGGCACTCTGTCCCACCAAAACACAGACACACTCTCTCACACACGCACACACACACACACACACCCCTCTACAGCAGCTCGCTGATAACACAATGAGAGTTCCTGCTCGCCACCAGAGCGTGAGAGGTGTAATTGAAGCCGTTTCTATGCAGGCCCATGTGTCACTCCTCCATTTGCAGGTATGCTCTGCTGAGAGGGGCTGGCACTGAATGGTAGAAGAATGGTAGTCACATTAAAACTGTAATTGAAAGATATGTTATCATGCCTGACTCTTCTCGGGAGTTGGCACTGTGTTCAGAGACAGAACGAGAGGGGGAGGTATCAGAAGCGCTCTTCCGCTAAAGGAGAAGAAAGGAGACCTCTTTTAATTAAAAGGGGAACCAAAAGTTGAGACTGGAGGCATGTTTGGCATGAATAAGTTGCCCCTTGCCTTTGTTCGGTGACATTGACAAATAGAGTTCTGGGATGGAGAGAGAGAGACACTTATCTTTGATGCATAATGAAATCAAAGTCATGGAAATGAACATGTTCTTTGAGGTTCAAGGGGCTCATAGTGAACTCAAATTATCTGCCTTTGACAAAACACGAGTCGAGGCAGTGTCACACTGTGTCATCTTTAAGTATGGGGTTGGACGGTGTTGTCGTCGTCTTTTGGAACCTTTTTATGAAAGCATCGATCGGAGCTGTTATCAGATGTTTAATTACTGACTGAGATACTCATGGTTAGATGGCTTGATTGACAAGTTTTTTAATTCCTGCTATACAGTCAGTTTCATTACTGTTGAGCTGATGAAATCAATTCAAAAGGCAATTTGGCTGCTTGGAAAATCTGCTTAAAGGGTGTACTGTAAGGGTCATTTGGAGTATTGATTTAAACTTCAGCTTTCCTCTGATTTGCTGGTTTGAAATGGAATTAGATGAAATGTTGGTGAATCATTGGTATTATTCAAATTAATATCGATCTAAAATCTTGATCTTTGCGGTCAACGGACATTTTGAGGAGTAGGGAGGAGACGTTCACCTTTTTGATAGAATATATTTATTCTAGATTGCATGTGATTTGAGCTAAAGAATTTTGATATAATTGTTGTCAGAATTTATTGCTGATTTGAAATGTTATTGCCTACATAGAATAAAACTACCAAGATGGTTGCCGAATTGACTGACTTTCCTTAAAGGGTCTTTAGCAAAACTTCCAACAAGGTATATTGTGACTTAAGCACAAAACACACAGCGTTTATATAATAATAATAGTAATAATATTTTGTAATTTTATTCATTTATTCTTATTTTTTAATTGTATTTTTCACATTTTTAATTCTAATTTATTAAATCCTGTGTTTTTTTTCACATCATCCTTGTCATGTAAACAATAAAAGAAAATTTTTGTAAGATGCATTAAACAGCTATTTTGTGTATTTTTAAGCATTACTGGAACCTTTATTGACCAACCAGCAGTCAGGTCCAGAACGGTTTTGCAATACTTTTTGGTTTTATACAGACTTCTGTATTTAAGATTGTGGATTGAGCTGAAATAGATTGAGACATCGATCAGCACAGTCTATGCTTGATTACAGAGCAATTGTGTAAAAAAAGGGCTTTACCCATCAGCCTCATTCATTCATTGCCCCAGGTCATCGAGCAGTGGAAACATGCCTATTTAGCCAGTGCCACCATGCATGAACAGCCTTCAGATTTTCAAGACAGATGCTGTTTTTCAGGATGTTCACATGACCGTTTTTACTCATTGGCTCTTTGCACCATTCCCAAATAGATTTAGCAATGATACTGTGAGGCAGAAAAGGGGAAGATAAAAGAAGGGGAAAAAGTGACAAAAATAGCCTTTTTCTGCTGAGTTCATTTATGGGTGCCTTGAATGCATTTGAATTACGAGTGCTTCATCTGCCTTGAGCTGATTTTTATTAGCTGCCTCTTTGTGCAGGATTACAACCACAGCATCCATTTTAAGCCATCTTTTTATGTTTAAAGCATAACTTTTAGTTAAAAAATTTCCCTCACGCACAGTCTGCATGCCCTGTCAGAACAACGCATTCACTAGTTTGTACCTAATGGGTAATTTTAATGTCACTGGCCACAAATTAAGAAACAAAGCTTGCAATTAAAAAAGTTTATTATGCACATTTGTGGCTCCTTGATTTTAGCCAGAACTCTCTCATCCTAATGTCCTGAGAGAATGCGGCAGATATTCAAATGAGTTACTTTGTTATTAGCTACGGTGATGCTGTGCTTTCACATTTCTTAAAATTAATTCTATCCTCGTGAGTGGCGTATATCACATTCATCTTGTTTCTGCTGAACACCAGTCTGCGATATTGTTTCTTAATTCATGCTGTAATTTGGCCACAGTGATGAATGTCTTGTGTTAGATAAGAGAAAATCGTCCTCCCCAAGTGAGAGGCCCTGGTGCGCTACACCTATACTCTTGTAGGCCGTTGCTGCATTGTGTTTGCATTTAACTAATATTATATTCAGTTTAAAGACTCACAGATGTGTTTCCATATGGACAAATATTGTACTGTTTGTGCTACGAACCTCAGATCATGTTTTGTTCCAGAGATGCTTGACAGATTTAAAAAATGCCATAGACTTTGATTAAAGGCGAGACTTGAGACATATCTAGGGATCAGAATATCATTGAGAACATTAGGGTGGGCTATAAATACTTGGGCATTCAAGCATATACCTAGTAACCACAATGCAACATGCCAAAAATGACTCTAGCATGACAGTGAGTTTTGCAAGGGCAAGTACCAGTTATATTTTCTTCAGAGTATATAAAAATCTAGTTGAGTGTTGTTTTGCTTTGTTTTGTCAGTTAAGTATTCCCCATTACTGGCAGACATGAGAAGCACATGGCATGGATTTGTCATAATTAAAGCAGGATTTGGCGCAGCATCTGAGAGAGACACGCAATAAAGTCTCCGGTTTATTTAGAATACTCTCTCTGGTGCCTCAGGGGACTTAGGGGACCTCCTTGCACTAAATCTAGTTGCCAGAACATATGAGGGGGATAAAGAGGTTGTATTAAATTTGTTGACTCTCAGATCTCCTCTCAGGCAGCTCAGTATTGCATTTGTTGGTTTCTCCAGCCCTCCTAGCCCCTTTTCTCAGTTTGTTGTATTGAATCAGACAGTGCTCAGATCCTCTCCACTGCATGAGTTGAACACTATTGAATTGCTTGGCTTGTAGATCCACAATTTTAAGTTCTTTAGACCATATTGAATTTACTGGCCTAGGGATCAATAATACTTTTTTTTTTTTTTTTTTTTTCCTTTTCTTTTTTTGTGGACCGTATTGAACCAAGGGTTCACACCACATCTGAAAATGCTGGAATTGGCCAGATTGTCTTTGAATCTGCCTGTCACACCTAGATAAAGGCGTTTTCAGTCATTGTTTGAAACGATAAGCATAAAAATCATTTGAGAAACTGGGTCAAATTCTCACTTGTGTATGCATATAAAGATTGAAAAGGATCCATGCTTTAGGTCAGGGGTTTTCAAACTTGGGGCCGCAATACGGTGTCCCCTTAAAATTGGACTGTATATACATTTTATGGCTGTATTATTTAAGGCCAACAAAGTGAACTGTAAATCTGCTCAGGAAAGATATTTATTGTGAAAAGCACTAAACAGATACACCCGAATTTAATTGAAAATGTTTTTTTCAGGTTTGTATACTTATTTGTTCTTATAATTGTTAGAAAAAGATACCCTTAAATCAGTAATTTACAGATAATTTCTTTTGGCTTTAGTACTGTAACAGTATTTCATTTTGCCAATTTTGCATTTAGTCTCTTATAATAGCATGATTCTTCTAACTTTTCTCACATGGTCTTAGAACATAAAAATATACAGTATTGCTGCCTTTTGAGAAGGGGGTCTCTCACAAAGGGATTATCATATTCTGGAGTAATATTTGGCATGAAAAAGTTTGAATACTCCTGCTTTAGGTGATGTTATGAGCAGTGTCTCATTACAACAGGGTTCCTGCAGATTTTTAAAAAAGTCTTAAATTAGATTTTTTAAATTTAAGGTCATAAAAAGTCTTATTTTTACTTATGAGGGTTCTTAAATTTAAGATGACAATTTGACTTAGACATATCTAAATCATTTACCAAATTAAAACTATCTAATTAGCGTACATATTATTTGTATTTTATTTTTCTTTGTGGATTTGCTTGTTCACGTGACAATTCGCGGTCCTCGTGGCGTATAACGTAGGCTACTGTCTCCTGCACGCGAAAGGAAGAGAGCAGAAGAAAATGGGTAAATGTCAGTTCAGTAACCGTTGTAAGCATTCTTTATTTGCTGAGGAGTGTGTGATAGTATTGTCTATGATGAAATCGTAATTATATGTTTTAACGATGTGCGAGCTGACATTGAGTTTGTCAGTCACGCTTTCATTGCATAATGTATGCAGTTATTTGCCCTCCAAATTTAAGACACATGGGTATTTTTGCCCCGACAAGTTTTTGTCTTATAATTATATCATATGAAATGATGCAGTTATACAATATCACACGAGCAAGAGTGCTGTTTTCCTCAAATCAGAACGATTGCAAATGTTATATTTTACAGTTAAATGAACAATAAGTTAACATTGTGGGTTACATTTTAGACACAATATTGTCAATATTGTTTCTTTTTCTTAATTTTGCCAACAAAAATTTCAAAATGAAGAACAGCAGAACAGTCTCCATGCAACAGACAGAAATGTTTTTTATATATACTGACTGAATCCGCGTTTTGAACAAATTAGTTTTATTAATGATTCAATGACCTATTCAATAAAGACGGTCACTTGCTTCATTTCTAAATAAATCAGTCGTTTGAACAAATTAGTTGAATGAATGACTCACTCATTAAGAGTGACTTGCTGCCCCCTACTGGCAGTTTAGTTTCATATTTAAAGTACATTTTAATTGAAAAGTTCAAATTAGAAATAATTTCATATTTAAATATTGAATAAAGTTTGATTTATGTAGACAAATTGTAAATGCTGTGTAAATATATTAATGCCACTTCTCATGCCGCTTCTGTCACCTCTGCATTGCAAAGATGGATTTTGTTGATACTGATTTCATTTGATTGGTAATAACAGCCCTATACTGTGCTATTATTCTTATTGAATTTAAATAAAATGTCATTGTGTAGGTAAAAAATGCCCCTGTAAATCAATTTAAGGTGGCAAATATTGCTTTTGAAATTACTTTAAAAATATTGAGATTTTTTTTTGTCAATATTGCACACCCCTAATGTATAGTGTTCATTTTTATTTCTTCAGGTTTTTAAAAAGGTCTTAAAAAGCCTTAAATTTTAATTTAAAAAATGTGCAGCAACCCACAAGTAACAAGTTACTTAATCCGATTACTTTTTCAAGTAACTAGTAAAGTAACACATTACTTTTTCAATTTACAACAAAATATCTGTTACTTTTTCAAATAAGTAATGCGAGTTACTTTTTCACAATTGACTAACAGCTCTCCTGTTCCCATGTTGAGAGAAATTGTATTACTTTAGATTGGAATTAGAAATAAGAGTGTTGAACTTCCTTCTCCTGTATCTTATTCTTCATTCCAGAATGGCAGCACAGCTGAAAGTTTGTTGTGAACTTGTTTGTTTGAGCTGCGCCCTCTACTGTACAGGCGTAAATATGCATTTCCTTCCGCCTGAGGCTTATTCATTTCACTTTTGGTGTGAAAGGGCCTTAACATTTGCCAAAAATATAACTTTTTTTTTTTTTTTTTTTTAAACAAGCAAGCCCAGCCCAGGTGAGAAAATGTAACACAAAAGTAATGTAACAAATTACTTTTCATAAAAAGTAACTAAGTAACACAATTAGTTACTTTTTCTTAGGGAGTAACACAATATTGTAATGCACTACTTTTAAAAGTAACTTTTCCCAACACTGGTTATGAGTAATGACCCATTTGTTGGGGTCGAGGAAAGAGTAATGCTGCTGAATTGGCATTTATATACACCTAAAGCTGCATAAACAAATAAAAATAGTCCGGCACAATTCCATGTGCACTTTAACCCAGATTGTTTCCATCCACAATGTGAAACGTGTTTATCGTATGGGCGATGGTAGTGAATTTGGATTTTTACCTCCAGGGTAATGAAAGGCCTAATAAATAAAAACATCAGTGTTGCAGTGAGCAGCTCCAGCATATGACTGGAATGCAGTGAGGCCTGGATGTGCACAGTCTCAGGGCGGAGGGGTGGCAGTGGCTGGCAGAGCTGATGAATGGATGGCACGCCGCATTCTGACAGAGACGAATGTGACGGCCCCGTGCTATCGGAGCGGGCGGGTCCCTGCTGAACGGGCTGCGGGGAGATCACATGACTAGACCCCGTTCTCCAATCAGGCTGTGGCGGAGGAAGAAGACAAGCCGTGGCTTGTCTGTTGGGCTCTACAATGACCTTCTGCCTCAAAGTAAGTGTCCCAGATGGCCATCTCTCACACAGAGCAAAGTGATAGGACTGGGCTGCTGTAGTCCGGATAACCATCAGCTTCACTGGATTTGTCCTTCATGGGTCATCATTTGTGTTTGGTCGGGTTAGGCGCCTGGAGACCATCCCACAGGCATCAGATAGTTATCCCTGCTCAGCTGGAATGCAGACGGACTGAATCTGATGTGTTCTCGCTGCTATCAGTACATGGTAAGGTTAGATGCCTGGAGAGTGTCTGGGGGCAACCACATTAGGCCAGTCCACCGGATGAAGAGTGTCAGAGTTAAATATTACAGCATCTCATTTCTACTCCACCCAAAAGAGCAATGCTTCCACCTCTATCCACCAGAGAATCACTTAACGTTGCACTGAGCAGGCCCATTACAAAAAAGAACTGAGTCAATGGGAAAGGGAGATGATTAAGAGGCTTTCTGTGTTAACAGAGGAGAATATCAGGTTTTATTGAGCTCCCTTCTATTCACTAGAAGTCTGTGTTGCAGACTGAACCTGAACGGCGACCAGGCTATTAATAGACTATTGATGAGTATTGATCTCTGGCTTGCATGACACACGAGATACAATGAGCAATAGATCCCTGTGAAAAGCGGTCTTCTCTTTTTGCTTTGCACCAATTGCATATTATTATGGCCTTGGAGAATTTCTCTGATAGATTGGCCAGCTGGTCTTTCATAGTTTTGGGAGGGAAAATGAGTAAAGCACAAGCTCAGATCGGTGACCATTTGTAATACGCTCAAAGGAACTTTTAATCGTCTTGCCCACAAAGATTTTAAAACAATCGATAATACACGTGGGATCGGAGGCGACTGACGCCTGAACAGTAATGTGGACGTGTTTTATATGGCCGTGTGCACGGCCTCGGTTCCTCAAACAAATGGGAAGAAAAGTTCAAAGCCCTGACATATGCAATTACATATGAATTAGGGGGATAATGACCAGGGAGAGTGTGTTATATCAATAACCCGTTTAATGGTCAATCTCAGCAGGGGTGTCTGTTGACTTGTGTTGGATTTACTTTAATTGATGAAAAGCCATATAGCAGGTGGCTTACTTGGCCTCAAATGAGAGCAAAACTCAAATTGCCAAATTAAAAACTAAATAATAGATGAGAGACACTGGGATGCGCTCAGGGAGAGAAAGTGTTGTAATTATTTGCCTGTGGAAAGTGGAGCTTCACTTGTAATGTGGCTCCTTATGTTGCACTCACCAGAGTGATGAGAGATAGGTGATATACTCTATGACTTTTTCATTGTGTCCTTGTGGTTGGTTGAGTAAAGTCAAACCACTGTCTTTATGAGAAATGATTTAAATGCAGAATGACACGATTTTAATGGAATTAGCCACTGGAATGAGAGCCAACGCTTGTGTATTTGGGCGAGCTTGATGGCTGAGGAAAGGTTGTGGTTGTTGTTGTTGTTTCGAGGCCAACTTGCTGTCACGCCAACTGTTTGGAGCTGACGTGATGCTCTGCTTTCTGCCATCCTCAATACTGTTTCTTGCTGTCAGCACATACGTGTTAGCAAACATCCTTGGATGATTTGAACAGAGAGGGTGAATTACTGTTGATGAAATCAGTTCTTTCTCGCTGCGAGTTTTCGTTCATCCATATTCTCTTGTAATAACAGCCTGCAGTCCTTCTGCTTTTTTCCTGGCAAACAATAGTTATTCTCGTAATGATTCAATTTTTCAACTGTCTTTGCAAATGAAAGAGACCATTTATTCTTGTTTTGCATTTTTAGCCGTAATGATGAAGAATGCTAACGAGCAGCTCTGGATGCCGGTGACGAAACGTCCACAGGGCACAAAAATCTGCATATCAAAGAGGTCCCTGAGAAGGCACACTCTGAGAAATGTGTTCGACACTACTCTCACCTCCCCGTAGGCTCCGGGCGGCAGCAGAGGATACATCCTGAACATGAGCCAGACATGTTTGCAACCCAGAACTCTCCATAGCGTTGCCTTTGAGACACTGTCACAAGTTCATCTGATTCGGCTTTTGTTCTTTCTAGGAGTTTAAGCTAGGTTTGTGAGTTGTGATGTGGCAGAAAGCATCAGCATGAGGGCTCGCTGTATGAGTCTGTCACACTGTTGCTTTGTGGCAGATTGCTAGATAAAATGCCACATGCCACCTGCTCTGATTAACAAGAATGCACCTTGCTGATCCCTTAGCCATTAATGGCAGTCAGTGGTCAATGGCTGTATAGTTTTTTTTGTTAGTTTTTTTGCCATTTTGCTCATTTCAGTTTGTTTTTAGCTATAGAATATGGCAGTCTGAAGGTGATTGTGTTTATTTTTGGTGTTGTTTGTAGGCTTGAAAAAAAAAACCTTGCTAGACATGAGTCAGATCACTAAAAAAGTTTAACCTTACGTAACAGCCTTTTTATAGTAATATTCCACAAACAGCATTGTTGTTATAAGTAAACCAGTCCGCTCACCATATGGGGCTCAATTTCATGAACATTTGTGGATAGCACGCTGTAATGGGGGGATCCTAAGGAGTCATATTTTGGAGCCTTCCATTGGACCGCACACTGGTTTAAAGCTCTCTTACACAGATGGACGATGAGCCGAGGGAATCTCACATGGAATGATCAAAACAGCTTGACATGCTGGAGGAAATGGGACCGAACGGAGAGGAGGAAGAGCAGGAGAGGAGTTAATCACTGTGCTAATGTCGTACTTCATCATCGTTTTCCTCGATGCCACTGAGCTCAGCTTCGCTCGGCCATTTCCACCACACATTTATGTCACTCTCCGGCACAGATGCAACTCTTCACATGCCCCCTGCCTGAATCCTGCATTAAAACCCCAGGATTATAGGCCCATTCCTGCCGAAATACTGCCACCTGGGCTACAATCTATTCACATAGTTACTTAGAGAGAAAGGGATTGTGAGAGAGACTGAGAGAGGAAGACTGAAAAATACAATACTCTGGTATATGAGGACATTTTGAGGTAGATGCTGTTCCTGCCATGTAAGCTTTGTCTTCGGGCAGATGGTGTTTAGACGTGTAGATCACATATAGAGCCCACAGAGGGACTGAATCTGTGTGAGAGAGAGAGAGAGAGAGAGAGAAAGAGAAAGAGAGAGAGACAAGAGATTAGGGGCTTGGGCCATGCTCCACCTGCCTGTGCTTGGAAACAGATCTGTGGTATCTGGTGAAGGTGAGTGAATTTAAGCGCCTGCTCCCTGGGGTCCTTGTCGTGCAGACAGTTACAAACAGGATCCCGAGGAGCGCAATGCTGCTCCGCATGGCTGGCCGTGGAGCCCGTGTCGAAAAATATGAATCCATCATGAGTTCACATAACTCAGAAACCCAGAACCCTACTGTCTCTCTGGCACAAACCCACCTTACTCTAGCATTATAATCAACCCATACCAGTACCCAGAGTCATCCATGGCACTGCTCACTGGTGTGCTGATTTTGCAAAACACATAACCTCTACTACATAGGTCATCAGATGTTTCATATAGTTGATTGATGACAAATGTGATGCGACTCACTACATGAAGAAGCCTATAGAATGCAGTTAGAATGTCCCTAAAATTCAAGATATGGGGCACAGATATGCCCCTGTTTGAGTTTTTGTCTCATATTTACATCATATGATATAGTGAAGCTATATCACACGAGTAACGAGCGCAATATCACGAGTGCTATTTTTGTACCGAATTGTTCACGTTCAAATGCGATACTGATTTCATACTGTTTCAAACAGTTCAAAAAATAAGAAGTTAATATATTATTTTAGATGCAATGTTGTCTGTTTTTGCTAAATTTTGCCAATGAAAATATAAAGACAAAGCAGAACTGTTCGTCTCCGAGCAACACAGAGCGGCACTTCATTTCTGAATCTGCCTTTTGAACAAATAGGTTGTTTGCACATGACGTCACAGCAGCAGCGAGAATGAGTCTGGAGGGCAGGAATTGATGTTTCTTTATAGGAATCCTATCAAAAACTCAAAATTCGTATGTTTTGCGTTGTTTATGGTTGCTCAAATCGTTAAAATCGAGAACCCAGAAAGTGCTTTTATCGTTTACATAACTTATACCGTTTTTTATAACTTATTTCATTTTTTAACTTTAAAAGTTCGCCTTTCATAGTGTTTTGTGTCTGCTGATACTGCAATGAATATGAATAGGCTACCTGCTTTCCTTTTGTTTTTGACTTGGTTAAATATTCACATTCTTCATGCTATCGTTTGCAGGGAGGAGAAGCTATTTTATCCTATTGAATGATAATTTGGTGTTTTCACTTCAGTTTTGTAGTGTTCCGTTCACAATGTTGATCTGGTTACCATGAGAACAGTGTCACGCGCTGCTGCTTCAGCCGTCCTATGGTAGAAAATGTCCAAATAAAATAAATGTATAACAAGCTGACAGAAGTCGATGCATTTCTTTGTTGGAAGCGTGTAAATGTAACTAGTTTTAATGTTGTTTTTGTAATTCACTTTCCCCATATGGCCAGGAAGGAGAATCGGAGGGTCACATTCAGAGGACAGACACCGACATGCTGTATTTTTGTATTTATTTCAACAAATGACAACCAAAATCAAACACGTAGAATCTCGTCAGTTTTGAAGTGGCTGTGTGCAAGTTAAAATTATTCACAAGCGAGGGAGTCATACTCGCAAACATAATGTTAATTATTACACAAAAACCAAATACAAAACTCAGCTAATGTGATTATTTTGAGTTAAAGGCAGCGGGTTTATTTAGTGACATTATTACATTTGCTAAAAGTCATCTTCCCTCACCTCCTCAACCAAGGCGAAAATTGCGTATGTTTTTTTTCCCCGAACGATATCGTGAGTTCCTATTACAATTCTCGATTCAGCATAAATGACCTACAATGGTGACATTTTCCACAATCATGACAGAAAATTAAAATACTGCCCTTAACATCACTAGCAGAAAGGCAGCGCGAAATAAACAAATCAAACTAGAACTGAACACGGCGTGACGGCAGCTTCACATTCTCTATATCTACCTCCTCGATGGAAATCAAGTCTTTCAATTCAGTAGAAAAGTCGCTCCTCTTCATAACATAAGGATCACGTCCAACATATGTTGTGATTTTCTGTTTATACCTTTGTAACCCAGCACAGAAAGGACTTTTCCCCATCTCTTCCATTCTAATTTTCACTGCTTGCCCTCCACCGGAATTTTGCGCGTCACCAGAACCACGTGATTGCAAACAACCTATTGAGTGAACAAATGATTCAGTGGACCATTCGTACAGAGAACTAGTTAATTCACTCCTGAATGAATCAGCTGTTTGAATGAATCAAATGAATTACTCAATGACTTAATCATTAAGACATTTACCGCAACATACTGGCAGTTAGTTTCTTATTTAGAGTAGGCTATAATTTCATATTTCCATATTAATTTAAAAAATAAAACATTAAAGGTATAGTTTACCCAAAAATGAATATTCAGTCATCATTTACTCAACCTCATGGTCCAAAAGTTTGTGTAATAAATTCTGTTGAATCAAATAAAATAAATCTCACACACCAAATTCAATTATCTTTTGGGGTTAATTTCTCAGCCAAAATTGATGTGCGATTAATGTGCAATTAAATAGACTAATTAATCGCCACATCATATAATTAAATAGAGTCTGAAAAATGTATGAAAATTATTCAGACATTTTTTATATATTTTTACTAGGGGGTGCAGGACATTATAGTTCATTTATGTAAGTGAGAATAGCAAAATAAAGTAAACTGTGACATATTATACCAAAAATTTCTTCATACAGTGGACTACCAGTAAAACTGATAAACATTTGGAACCAAAAATTATTCAGACACTTTGACCTAACCATGTTTTGCTTAAGTGTAATCTGACATAATTGAGAGAATTTTTTTCTGACACAGTTTAACTCTGAGATCTTGTCATATTTTATTACCATTTTTTTTAAACTATAGTGAATAAACTGTAATAATGAATTAAATGTTCAAGGTGTCTGAATAAATTTCGGTTTGACTGTATATGTATTGTGAGATTTACCCCTTTTGGTACAAGCTCTTAGATTCTCTGTTTTGAATTTTTAGGCTTGCTTGCTTTTAGGACCAAATAGCAATTGTGTGAAATGTAAAAATGAATGAATGAATGATAGTGGTATTATAGCAGTTTAATCAGACTTGAGCTGTCTGCAAATCTGTCATTCTGTCCCACTGGTTGAGGCATTCAGGTTTCACCTTCGTGGTCCAGGACATTGCTGTATAATAGTGAGTTTAAGACACGCACACTAAAACTCCTCTTGAAGTGTGCTTGACTAGAGTCATTTTTTTCTATGAGAGGTGCAGGGAGTTTCTCTAGGGCGGCAGCCAGTAGAGATGAAGATTCCTTGAGCGTCTTCGTCAAAGCATTGTGTGTGTTTATTTGTGTGTCCACGTCAGTGCAAGTGACAGCCTGACTGACATATGTCAGCTCAGAGGCACAGGAGGAGTGGCAGAAGCCATTTACCCGCTTCCAGGAGTGACACAGCAATGACTTCTGCTCTTGTTCCATCCCACCACCCCCTAATAGCTCTAATTAATTGATGAATGAGGTCAAATTGAAGATATCTCGCAGAGTCTCAATTTGCCCCAACACCCACCACCATGTTGTTTTTCTTAATGCGCCATGCACCTCATCTCCCTCTCTTGCTCATCTGCATAAGACCTTGGGATGAATGTTAAGTATGTTTAATTAGACAAGTGGAGCGATGGATGGGTGTGTGGCGCTTTGGGGGGTTTTGATGGCAGGGCTCCTCACTGGCAGGGGGTGCAGGACTGCATTGCTCGCTCCCGGCTGAGATGGGAGCTACACACCTGGTTCTGATCACTGGCTTTACACAGGCTCTTGTATCTCGGTGGGTCTTTTTCTAACGCTCAGCCTCTCTATTGAAACCCTGGGCGTTTACATACTTCAAAAGCTTAATGTAATTATTAACTTTTTATTGATTTTTTTTTAAGATAATTTGTGACTCTCTTAGTTCAGGTTTCCATCTGGGGAGGGACGTTCCCATAAATTTCTCTTTTTCCACCTAGAATGTAAAGAATAAAAAGAATGTTTGCGATTTAAATCCAATCATGTACTAAAGAAAAAATGTTACCGTTTTAGTGCAGAATTTTCTTTTTTCCTCTATAAATTCATGTGGCAAAAGCATACAGTATAAAATGAGGGGGAAAAGTCTAGGTCGGTCTTTATACTTTTGCAACAGATATTTGTATATGATGCATATTTATGGCAAACAGGTTATTTTGCCATAAACAGAAAGTAAAAACTTCTAAATGATTCCACTGTAACAAAATTATTTCTCATAAAAAATACATAATGTAGTTTTATTTCCATCATAAATATTTCTCAATTTACTCACCATTGGTAAGTGTGGCAAAAAAAAATATTTAGCTGTCTTCATGTCTTATACCAAACAAGTAGATTGGCACCCAAAGAAATTGTATCCGCAATGTCTTGTCTAAATCGACAGCTCAAGTTGCTGTTTCAGTGACATCTGGCTTAAAAAAAGCAGAAAGGTAAAATATATTGAAGAACAATAAAATACATAAGGCATAATGCTCAGTACGCAAACAAGACATTGATGTTGGGAGTTGCCACTGAAAGTACTGGAAAAGTGCTTAAATTTAACCCTATAAAACATGTACGAACCCTGTCGTAAACCTTGAGATGTAAAAATGTCAGTCGGGGGAATATTAAATGAGGCAAGATTTGTCTTGCTTGTCATTCTACCATCTTCCGACAAGAATGTCGCTCCGTGTTAAAGCATTGTGGTGAGGTGTCTAAGTGCCGGAGGCTCGTCCTTATCTGTGTCCTTCCGACTGAGGTGTGATCCTCTTGGCTCAAAGCATTTCCATCCGCTCTAAGCCGTGAATAACAACTGTGATCCAGAAAATGATGGGCATGCCATTTAAATAGCACTGCCATGCGATAAGGCAAATGCAGATGTTTTTCTTATTTATTATCCCCCCACCTCTCCTGTCCAGACATGTCACTATCTCTCCTGTACATTTGGGCCCCTGTCTTTTCAGAAAACTGTGGCAGACATAGGAGTAAGAGTGTGGAAGTGTGTGTTTTCTTTTTCTTGTTCTTTCCACCTTCCTCCCCATGGGGGTTGGGAGCTTATCTCTTGTCCGTAGCCAGAACACGACACCTCCAGAAACCGTGGATTACCGCTTTGCCTGGGGTTCTACATTTATTACTGGCCTTGGAGGGGGTATGACACAACGATCAGGAACACGTCACAAGCCACGATTAAGATCAATGATATTTTAAGCCTCTATGAAACATTCAGTGAAACAGTTATGATTAAGTGCAGCAAAACCGTTTCTGGTAACGAGAGAAAAACGCTTTTATTGCCTTCTGAAAAAAAGTCTGCCAAAACAAATAAAAGCAATAGTGGCTTTTTGTAATGTTGTGTTGAGTTTGTCTCATTTGTCTCCAAATGACCTCTGATTTCACACTGCATTCGTTTTCCCTCTTATAGACAAGAACCTTTTTTCTTCTGTCTTTTTTTTTTTTGCTGACAACAGAAGAAATGCTATCTGTTAAATAAGTAATTCCCAACCGCTCAGTGAGTTTGCCAGCAGCAAAACATTGGGTTTGCTGAAAAAGCAGACACTGAAAAAACATGAAGAAAAAAAAAACAGCCACATGAACACTTTCTGCACCTCCCTCTTCAATTTAGTCTGAACTCAGATAATGCATACACAAGGTGTGTGCACAGTTTGATATAGTTTTTTTTCCTAAACATTTCCTTAAGCTAAGGTGTTTTGATTAGGTGCTTTATTTCAGTTGAGCATTTGACTAACACGAGGAGAATATTTTAGAAGGAAAATTTTGTGTTCATATGCAATTATCAACACAAATATTAGTTGTCTGTCTAATAACTAAACAATGAATTTTGTAGAGTAGACGTGTCTCTGTGGCTATATTCACACAGTCAGTGTTTGGGATGGACAACTGTTTTTACTAACAGGTGTGACTTCTGAATATGCAACAGGAGGCAGAATCGGATTGAATGATATCTGGAATGAAGTGGAATGAAGTCAGTCCACTTCTCTTAACTTGCAAATAATGTCTGTGACCAGAAGTGAACGAGAAGTGATATTTTGTTTAAAGAAAATAATGTCTATTTTAATGACCATTAAGACTTTTGGCACTGTCATTGTAACATAAACTGAAAATGTTTTCATTGTGTGGAAAAAAGAATAAACAAATAAATAGTCTTATAATGGTCCTAACATAAATCGAATTTTATTTATGCCAAATTTATTTTAATAATATTACCGATTTAATTTGAATTGTTTGGTTGATACCAATGTTTATTTTTTCTTCTTCTGTTTGTGTTCAGTTCAGGTTTTTAAATGTGATTCTGTTAGAGAACACTCTCCTGAAATTTGGAACTGACAACCAGATTCTGCTGCTGTGTGAACCGAGCGTATATGAGATGTTCTCAACTGATTTTGCTTCAGGACCCAGATTTTACACTGCACTTCCAATGGTGACTCAACAAATCACCAAAATCACTTTGATAAAGTAAATAGAAATCTCCTTAAAGGTCCCATGGCATGAAAATTTCACTTTATGAGGTTTTTTAACATTAATATGAGTTCCCCTAGCCTGCATATGGTCCCCCAGTGGCTAGAAAAGGCGATGGGTGTAAACCGAGCCCTGGGTGTTTTGCTTCGCGTTTGAGAAAATGAAAGCTCGGACGACCCAATCTGGAATCTTCCCCATATGTCGTCATAAGGGGAAAGGTTACCTCCCCTTTCTCTGCGTTGCCCGCCCATGAGAAAATGAGCTACTACCGTGAGATTCGAGCACAATATTTTTTTTTTCCTCGAGAGACATCATGGCTTGCAAACGAGCGAAGCATGGCAGTTGCTCAGTGTTTGGATGTACAAATGAACACCTTAGTATTTTTTTAGTTCCTTCATCCGAGCCTATGAAGAAACAGTGGGTTAATTTTATTTTCTCTGGTAATGCGCAGATACAACTTCCCATAGTTTTGTATGTCTGCGACACACATTCACCGACACACATTCACCGACGACTGTTTCCTCGACGTGGGCCAATACAGCCCAGTTACTGTCGCTAATGTAAAGGTAGATAGCATCAAGTATGTGTGTGAATAATTACACACACTGTAACGCGAGTGTTGTATATTTCTTTGTTGTTTGAGCAGAGCTTGATGTAATTGTAATAAGATTGTAAAAACTTTTAAGATTTATGAAATATAAAATATGTAAACAAATAAATGATGTTGGTATGGTAGCACATTTTCCACAACAGCACCTATCCGAAAAGGTATTTGTAATAATGGCAGAGGTCTGACTAATTTAGTTGCGCTGTTTAGTGTCTATAGCTGATAATTATATATATATATATATATATATATATATATTATATACAATAGCAAATCAGAGCAACACGAAGAGCCAACAATGTAGGCTAGCATTAGCTACATGATAATAACTGTAACAGCATACATAAACCAACTAAAGTACCGTTTCTGATGATTTAGTTAACCATTCTGAGACATCCTGCTGTAGCTGTTGAGTTGCAACTTCTTCATCCGGTGCTTCTCCTTCATCCGGTGCTTCTCCATCTGGTTCAAACTGTAAAACTTGAACGACTGCGTGTTTACGAGCCATTGCGATACATCCACTGTCAACATTAGCGCATGGTACCGTAGCCGAAAGCTGGTTAAGGCCACACCCACCCTCCACCTTGCCCCGCCTCTCTCCTCCTCATTAGCATTTAAAGCTACAGACCCAGAAACGGCACGTCCCGAGGAAAGCTCATTGTGGGACTGGCTTGTAGTGGCTGAAATTCTGCACCAAGGCTGAATTTCGGGAAAGAGACTTCAG
Organism: Anabarilius grahami; assembly: GCA_003731715.1. Taxonomy (NCBI): domain Eukaryota; kingdom Metazoa; phylum Chordata; class Actinopteri; order Cypriniformes; family Xenocyprididae; genus Anabarilius; species Anabarilius grahami. The sequence continues at coordinate 4,460,568 of RJVU01036174.1, read as the reverse complement.
ATACAGTACTAGGGACCACTTAGGCCTATATAAAAGCATCCAAAAAGTAGCATGTCATGGGAACTTTAATATTATGCACAATTATTAACATGAAGCTAAAAAATAAAATAAAAGCGGTTGCAGTATTATGCGTTTCAAAGTTTTTATGCTCACATTTGAATGATTTGGTTTTCATTTACCATTGTCTTTTTCCTCTAATGTTCATCACTCTGTCAGAGCAGAGCTGTGGGGTTTTACTCACAGATTGAGAAACATTACCTGACATGGAGCTTTGTGACCTGAGATTAGAGAGTAGTTGAAGTATCTCTCTGTGTTTGCAAATCTCTGTTATTTTAATCACTGGTAAATAAAAAGAGAATTATTTTGTCTTTTATTTCTCTGTGTTTTTCTATGATGAGGAGGATTGATGTGCTTGCACCTGGCACTGTGAGTTTTGCCTTATAGTGCCGGAGCAGTTGCCAGTAACATTGATGCATGGCCATGAATTATATTACACCTTGGCAGCTGCTCACTCCTAAATTCATCTTTGTACTCAATGATTTATTTATTACAGTGCTTGCAAGGCAGCTATGTATTGATACTCCTCAAATATTCTGGGTAGGGGTTTGTTCTCAACCCTTAACCCTAACTATCGCCATCGCAAATGTGTTGTGTTGATAATGTCAGTCTTAGGTGTCCTATGTAATTTTGGTTAATGTAAGGTTAATTCACACTTGTGTCATTCCAAACCTATATGAATTTGCTTCGTCTGTCAAACATGAAAGAAGATATTTTGAAAAATTGCTCTGTGTCCATATGAAAATCAATGGGGTCCAATGTTATTTATATTGTCTTTTGTGTTCTTTAGAATACAAGCTTATATAGTCATACCAGTTTGGGTGACAGAAGTTTCATTTTTGGGTGAACTATCCCTTTAAGAGTATCATTTGAAAATCTCACATTCATTTACATGGAGATTATTTAAAAAAACCAACAGTTACATGATTTGCATACTGAATTGTGATTCATCCTCATTGCATATATTTTATTGTAACCATTTATTAAAAACCAAAAGCTTATTTAAAAAACCTCAACACTATTCTTGTGCTACTTTGCATGTACAGGTATTTCCTTCAGGAAAAATCTGCAAATCTGGTTTATTTAGACTATTTGTCATCCTTTTTAGCCTGGCAAAAGAAATGCAAAAATAAAAATGAAAGAAATAGAATATGATAAGGCTTTGCAACATTGCCTGCGCGCATTGCTGGAGCTAAACAGGTGTAGCCACCACCATGTCCTTTGGATATGATGAAATACATGGCTGAAACCCACTGCAGGTAAATGATCTGTAAATGAGATCGGATGATGTATTAGAAGCATATTCCTCTTTTTGTCCCCTCTTCTCCAGCCTAGGGGCATCTAGTTTCCACCTCACATCTCTGCTCCTGCAGATATCTGTGACATGAGGTGGCTTTGTTGGAGCCTGACATGGTTTCTTATTAACACCTAAACATGACTCCTTTGTTCTCCATGGTAAGGCCCATTGAAGTTTCGGCTATGGAGAAAATGGAAGCAGGTGACAATTAATAGCTTATCAGCATGTCTAATGAAGATTGTGTAGCTGCTGTGGGTCAATAAACAAATAGGGGAGATGACTTCTAAAAGAAAATGTAAACTCACAGAGGAAGAGGTCATCAACCCATCTGTCTGATTGATCCAGTATCTCGTATCTGGTCCGATACGAGCTCTACACTGATCTGATATGCTGATATTCACAGATTTTAGAGACTAATGCAGATAAGCATGTTTATTACAGTATTTACATGATCAGGGAAAACCTGGAAATGTGAGGGAATTTAACATTGTAATGTTTCAGATCTGAGAAACACTTAATTAAACTTAATTAAATATTAAAGCTGTAGAAATTTGCACACTATCAGAAAAAATATAGCATTAAACACTGGGGCAGGACCCTCAAAAGTATATATTTATGCCTTACCTTGCCCTAAGGATTGCATATTAGCACTTTAAAGCACAAAATGCACCCCTAGGGTACTAATATGCACCCTTTATGAGTAGATCAGTGTGTACTTTTTAAGAGCACTGCATTTTATTACTATAAAATTATTTATTTTCATTATCCAGTCATCACAAATGTCTGGAAAAGTCTTTATTGGTCAACAAGTGCAGGAACTCTGCTATTAGAATTTGTAATAGCATGTTGAACCATTTGAATGAACTTTTTTCCATTTCAATGAATATTGTTGAAGATCTAACAGTACACTTCTGAACTGAAGTGAAGTGACGTTAATGGCCCCAGGCAGGCCATCGCCTCTGCCTTGATGTTATTCGAAAGGTAAATGCTGTTAAGGAGAGATTTTGCTGGATTTTACTCCATCTTAGTGTGACCTTCACAGTCGCACTGTCTCTTTATCATGATCTCGGCACAAAGCGGGGACAGAGGGCAGAGGCAGTGGGCTGCTTGTCTAGCACTCTGATAGTCAAACAAAGGCAGTCTGACTGATGCACTAGATAGCACAAACACACTTCAATTAAAGCCTTCCCTCTCAAAGACAAATCAAACCCGGCAGTACAATGGCAGGATCAACACTAGGAGAAAAAGAAAAAGAGAGAGAGACGAGTCCTTCTGAGTGATGAGTAGGACTCAGTTCAGTGCTCTATTAAAGCTCACTTTAGGTGGACCAGCTAATTTGAACGGAGAGTGTACCCTGCCTGCCGGCTCCTCTGTGATTTCAAAGACTTCTCGTTTTACAATGTATGCCTGTTATTTGCTATTTCTTAAAGGAAAAATTAGGTAACACTTTATTTTACAGTGCCGTAGTTACACGTTACTACATGTACTTACTATAGTAATAACAGTAAATTATTCATAATTAAAAGTAACAAACCCTAAACCTAACCCTAAGTGTAACTCTATAGTAAGTACATGTAGTTAATTAATAGTACTCAGTACTTATTTGAGTAATTACAATGTAACTACGGCACTGTAAAATAAAGTGTAACCAAACATTATTATTAGTAGTAGTATTACAGGACTTTTTAATCATAAAAAAGCATATTACTTTGTTAGTTTTGATATTTTTAGTGGTTTCATACTGGGTCTTTAAATTAATTCTCTTTAAAGCACTGTCATTGCAGCCATACTCATTTAGATGGACATTGTGACTTGCACTGTTTTGGAGCATCTTGCAGCGGTGTTGCATTTTAGACATTTTTAAAGGTACTCTATGTAATTTTTCTGTTCAAAATTAAAAAGTATATATAAAATGAGCGAGAACATCATTAATCCATTTTTTAAACCGTGTTATTGTCTTGTCCTGAATCACTACAGTTCGGTTATAAGTGTTTATATTCTGACTTTTTTAGACTGTGTGGGACGCCAACCACTGTATATGCGTGACTTGCCATATACATAAACAGATACATGCGGTTTTGTTTATTAATCACTAGAGCGCCAAAAGTGTATAGTGTACCTTTAAATATAGGTAAACTTTTAAAAACCTGAGTTCTGTTCTATTTAATTGTGTTGCTGCAAGGTGTTTGAACACGAGAATATGTTGTATGAAGCCTCTCTTAAAAGTAAGCTCAAAACTAGCCAAATTACACAGAACTTCCATAAAATCTGATTCAGCCAACCCACAACTAGCCAGTTTTGAAAATATCTAGTTCTGCAGAGTATTTCTTTATTCTGTAGAACACAACTTTTGTTGAGCTGAAATAACTCTTATCCCCGAACCTATGAATTTCCTAACATGTTTTTCCTGTCAGTGTAGTTTTAGACACGTCTTTTTTATTGAGAAGACATTTCTTCTCCCAATGCTAATGGATTGATTTTAGTTTGAACTCAAGAAACTTTACTTTTCCCTCTGTCTGCATTGTTTTGTTGTGTTGTTTCTTTAAGGAGCGGAGCGATGCACAAACCACTTGCTGGGCTGCACGGGTGACCAGCACTGGCAGGACAGTCGAAGTGAAGCTCGTTTTTGCACAGAGCCCAGTAGGTGGTTGTGGGCACGCCTCGAATTGAAAGTTCGAAATTGGTTTCACGCAAGGGTGCCCCAGTCATTTGCTGTGCTGAATAGTGGAATTCACTGGATAATTCCAGCATTAATTGATTCTGGGCTCTGAAATAAACAGGCTGGCAAAGTGCACGAAAGTAGAGGCTCAGCCTAATAGACCTGCTCCTTTTTCCAGAGGAGGAGAGTAGTTGCTGAGACCAGACATGAGTCCAAGTCATTGTTTTACATGTAAATCAATGAAATTTCTGACTCATTTTATTATAAGAAAGTTAATAGTGTGTCAGTATGTCATGTGATTTGAAATAGGTTAATACTTAGGGTTAAGGATTTGCTCAGAGCAACCACCACTATTAAAATACATTTCGTAGACTGTACACATAAAATGTTCAGCCTTACATTATACAGTTCTTATTTGCTTTCCTGAACACAGAGTGACAGTGCAGTGGTTTAGAGGGAAGCAATTACCAACTACTATACAAATATGTATTTCTGAACATCCATGGATTCAAGTCTATGCCTGGAGATTTGTAAAATAATGAACTATATAAGATAGGTAACTTGCTATAGCACTGTGAACAGCACTACATATTTGGAAGATGACAGCTAGCATTATTTAGCTGGTTGTGTAGGTCTAGGCTAATTGCATGCCTGTCTTTTTGATAAATCACTAAGCTGTTGTTGGAATATTTTTTAGTTTTTTGTTTTTTTTTTGCAACTGATTTGAGTCTCAAATACCCCTTTACTTGGTCAAGTCATCAGAAATCCTCTAGAATATATTTCAAGTCTAATGCAAATTCAAGTCTGGAGTCTGTCAGAGAGCTTTGTGAGAGTCGTGTGAATGATCAGGTGTGCCAGGACTTTGTGGTGTCTTTGTCTCTCGCCCTATTTTCTCACACATCATGTGCGCCATAGGGACTCTCGTCAATGAGACTCAGTGACACTGCATTAGACTCACTTCTTACTTTAATTCCCACTACACCCATGATCCCCCAAAATGAGTCTGTCTCACACTTGGAATGGCGCTGCCACCAGCATTAACTCACTCAAGGGTTGATTGGCAGTTTAAGTTGCGAATGTCTCAAAAGGACATTGGATGTACTGAAATATCATTAGATAAGTGTCATAACATTAGGATGGCTTTAGTTCTTTTAATTTTTATTATTTTAAAATTACAAAAATGTATTTATTTAGTGTGTGTGTCTGAGTGTATATATAGCCACATTATATGTTAATATTATCATTATTGTCTTTATTCATTGGCTTTTTTTCGGAGCACATATTGATATTTTATTTTAAATTATTAATTTGATGCAATTCACTTTTTTTATTTTTTATTGATCGATGATTCTTGTAAAAAAAAACAAACAAAAAAAAAACAGCTGTCTAGAGAAAGATCCCTGTTCTTCACTGTATAGCCATGGCAGAAGGGCTATCCTGCATGTGGTAATGAAAGCATCGCTCTGCCCCCTTGCTGGGTGGATGGTGGCTTATGGGAAGCTGGAAAGGGGAGGTGTCCTGCTGTATGGATGATGAAGAAGGCTCCAAGCATGGACACGAGAGGGCAGATTGGAGGAGAGCGCCGTAGGACTCTCGGAAGTGAACCTGGCTGCTCCCCATGGAGCTAGTGAGAGTGGAAGCGAATGGCCGACATTTACAAATGAGCCTCTTCGTCGCCACATGGGAGAATAGAGTATCCTATTGTGTCCCAGCTGAAGAACTGCTCAATCCTCCCCCACATCCATGAAAAAGCAGGATAAGGAAAAGTATGTGTGTTTGAGCTTTGTTGCCCAAGGCAAGTGGCAGAGGGCATACTTAACTTCCCCTCTTCCTTCATTCCTACCACATAAAATTTGAATTGCAGGGATTTATCATGCAGATCCTGAAGTCTGTGATGCCAGAACATTCAACTCTAGTTATAGTTCTTTACAGGGTTGGGCAGAATTCAGAACTGAGGAATTGGTTTATCTGTCTGTCTGTCTATCAGTTGATTAATCATTTTGTACTTCTGTCGTTCTTTTTTATCACTCTAACTTTGTTAGGGTTAGGGTTATTTACATTTGACAGTTGTCAAATTATTTTCAATTCTTAGCCAAGGTTTGTTTTAATGCAGTTTGTTCCAAAATATAATTATTTGGAGTGTCAATTGCTTAAAAATACATGCTATGCTGATTAAAATCAGCATGTATTCAAACCAAATCAGTATAGCATGTAATCAAATTAATCGTAATCACATATATTGATATCTGCTGAGCAATAATTCAAAGACATTATATTGTTGTAACAGACGAAAGCATTGCTTGTCCCATCATACACTTTTTATACACAGACCTTGGCACGGATAGCCAAGGCTGTGCTATCACGGTCAGAGCGGAGATGTTATGGGGGGAGGTGATGCTGACTATCTCCACTTTTTTTCTCTAAATGATGACATCCCCTCAAAGAGCCGTTTCATTTCCATCCAATGCAGTGGGACCTGGCACTAGCAGCAAAACAATCTCGCTAAGTGCGAACACTTCCCTCCCACAACACATCCTCCTCCTCCACTCAGGCTGCGCTGGGGAAACAGAAGGCCGAGACAGAACGGCTGGAGCTCAGCCACTCACTCAGTCCTTGATGGGGAGGATTCAGTGCTGTGAGATGGGGATAATTTGTTTCGAGAGGCCTCGAAGTGTCTGGGACCTGGGAGGTGCACCACAGGCGAATCAGCATGCCAAGCCAAACATTGACCACCAGCTGGAAAACATCTAAGCTATTCTGGATCAATTCAGAATTGATCTCGGCCCAACTGTATGTATAATGTAGGCTGTTGGGTGGTTAAGACTGGCTGTCTGACCAGTGCTGGGAAAGAGATATGATCTGCCCACACCCTTTAAAAGCATATTATGGGAAAGGGCAAAGGGCCTTGAAGAGACTTTCAAATGAGCAGAGAGGGTTGACTCTGTGCAGTAAATGGATTCCTTCCTGCCCAGTTACAGACCAGATGTATTCAGAGCATGCTGACAGGGTTCTGCGCATCCTACAGACCTGTTTACAGGGTACTCCACGTCCCACTGCTTTCTGTTGAGTCGGCAGGTTGGTGGCCAAAAGCTTTGAAAGAGGGCGCGGCACCAAGCATCATGAGTATTGAATGGCCGTGGCGGGGCGTGCACAGAGGAGCCATAACGCAGAGTCGGCTGCGAGTGCCATTCCTGCTCCTCATTTGGGCTGCCCAAGGAGGCTGCATGCAGGGATTAATAGGTGGTTGACTGGAAAGCAAAGCTTTTTAACCCTGCTCAGGGACTCGTAGAACAGCACCACACTATGCCAGCAGATGCCAAGTGCAGCTGTCATGAGTCAGAGTGCTTTTGTTGTTTGCTCTCTCTTCTTACTCCCTCCTCTTTCCCCCGCGGTGGCCTTCTCCAGGCCTTTTGCACTTTCTGGCTGTACTCGCATTCCTCTTGAATGTTTTCAAACTTACTTTCCCATTGTCTTTTGTTTTCAAAGTTATCTGTTAGGGCTGGGACAATACATCGATTCTCGATACAAAGAATCTGGAGCGATTCTGATATTTTCCGATGTATCGCGATTCTCTCTCGAATCGATTCTGAGCTTATTTTTTAACAGCAGATGGCACTACGTGCTTTAGAAACACCTGTACTCTGCTTGCTTCCAGTTCCTTTACACACACCACTTAAACCTAAAATAATCATTCATAAAGTTTGAAAAGGTTGAAGCGGATTACAAGGGTGTTCGCAGTGGGCTGTGTTTACATTAATCTTGCGTCATAAAAGCATTTTGAGCCGAGGTGCAAGTTTATTTAACCACTTACATGACTACGCCGAACGCACAATCGCTATCACGCATTCTTTTTCGTGAGCATTTGAGTGTGTGGTTAGCCTAGAGCGCCATCTGCTGTTAAAACTAAGCTCAGAATCGATTCTAGAGAGAAAATATCAGGATCGATCCAGATTCATTGTATCACGAATCGAGAATCGATGTATTGTCCCAGCCCTAGAATCTGTAGGATTAATGGTTGCTTGTAAATGTTATAAAGTATCTATAGTAATTATATTTCTTATATGTTTAAAAACGTTTTGATTTAAAGCTCACTGAATGCTCTGTTCTAAGCATGACTCTCACTAAATTTCTAAACTTCTAAACTTAAGGTTATCCCAATGAACGACAGCATTTCAGACATTCTAAAATTGACTGTTAAGGTGATGATACACGGGGCAACTTTTTGAGTTGCCAGGCAGTGTCACAGATGATGCTTGGGCACTTTCCCATTGAGAATGGGCAACAAATTTCTATCTGGATACTTTAGATCTGAATTTTGTTGGCCATTCTCAATGGGAAAGTGCCCAAGCATCATCGCTCTGTGACATTGCCTGGTAACATTGCTCAAAAAGTTCATCCATCCATCCATCCATCCAAAAAGAAAGAGGGAATCACCGAAATTTTGCCCACCAAGAATGATTCTGATGATTACATTCAGCATAAATGGCGACTGGTAATATTGTCTGTGTGTGTGTGAAAGTCTGTCGTGGAGAAATCAAAACAAATAAGCGCAACAGCACAAATAAACTCACAGAAGCTTATAAAACATGCTGATCCAACAAAACCATCAACTGTTGATGTTTTTTTTTCTTTCTTTTTTTTCATCGGTTTGGGCAGTGTGAACTAGTGGAGTTTTCAGTGTATCTGATAACAAGTCAGGATCAACCCTATCCATTTCATTTATTTAATGCACACTCTCCTGAAGTGTGTAAACTGGCGTACAATGATGTGCTTGTTTTTAATGAGCTATGTGAGAGAAGCGGAGCTCCATAGCTTTTTCTCGAGTCCTTGACCTTTTCTCATCCCCGCTGACTCTTGTTCGTTTGTTATACCCTCACACCTCTCCCCCTCTCGCTCATTTATCCTCTCATCTCCCCGTTCCCTCCTCAACTGTCCCTCCCTGCGTATCACTCTCTCCTACGTCTAATTGCATTTCAATTTGCCCTAAGGGATGCCTGGGTAGTTCAATCCTCTCCCCCGGTTTCCCTCAAATCCATTTGCACCCTGCCCTGGCCAGGTCAGTTTCATGGGTTGCCCTGCAGGAAATATCAGATGACCTCACTTTTCAGTGACAACAAGGTATCATGGGGAATAGAATCAGTTGAGAGGCTCATCCTGCCCCCCATTCCCTCATATCCATCTTCCCCTCCTGCACAGACTTCCTGCTGTCAAGTGTAGAACAAGGTCAGAATCATATATTGAGTGATACTTAGCACCAAAAGTTTGAGAATTGTGTATATATATACAGTGCTTGGAAGTAACTGATTAATCTGGATTACCTAATCAGATTCCCAAAAAAATTTTACTTGTAATTAAATTAAATTACATTTTAAAATGCTCCTAATCAGACTGGTCACTTTTTTATGGATAACATGATTACATATTATTTGCAGTAAATTATGGCAGTAAATTCATATTTTATTTGATTAAATTTGGACAAAAATATATATTTCAAACCTGTAAATCTTTAAATGTGTAATGCCGTTGCTGTTTTCATGTTTATTATTGTTTGTTCATGTAATGCAGGGATTCCCAAGCTTTTTTGTCAGACAAACCCCTTTGACCTAAAATATTTACTTGGAGACCCCTGAAATTTTTAAGTTAATTTTTCTGTAATTTTACAACACTTTTGCATGGTCACAGTTCTCTCTGATGTTGGATAATTGTCACATTGACATGCAGGTAAACAAATAAAATAGTATTCTTTTTTTGTGTTTAATTGTTTTATTTTGATTGTTTTTATTTTCAAATAATTTATTAATATTTTTTTTTACAAAAAATGTAATTTATATATATATATATATATATATT
>RJVU01036174.1:4423936-4450683 GCA_003731715.1 Anabarilius grahami | reverse complement strand
TATATATATTGGTACACAAAAAAAAACATTTAAATCTAAGCGAGGAACCTAAAAGTAGTTTCCAGTGACAACAAGGTATTACATTACTAAGTACAATTTTTCATCATGTAATTTGTAATCAATAACGGACTATAATTTTCAAGTAATCTGCCCATATGTTTTTCTGATTTAGTACAATGTTTACACAAATCATGAAAAGTTTAATAGAAAAATTAAGATGAATTTCAGATATTCTGTATTTTCATTGTCCCTCTTATGCTTTTACAACAGCAGCACTTCAGCTGCATGAATTCCACAGGTTTATTTAACATCTGATGGAGCATTTAATTTAATCTAATTTTGAATCCCAGATTTCTCAGAAGTTTGGACCCCACTGTACTTTATTCTTCTCTTTATTCACTATTCAATCTAATGAATGCATCATCATTTCATACAGTTCTATATAAAGTAAGCAAATATCCTGTGTGCTCGCATCTGTTTCTCAAGAACATTTATCTTATACTGTAAAGGCCCTCTGTAACCCATTTACTCACTCCACTATATCTAGGACTTATTTGTGTCTTTATAACTGAGTAGAGCGCGGCAGAAATCTTGAAAGTGTGTTTTAGTATAGGAGTCTTTTCAGAGAAGTACAATGAAGTCTGGAAGTGCTAGTGGAAAGCAGTGTGGGTTGAAAGAATGAGGTTGACATATGCACAACCCATGAAAACTCGCGCTGTGAATGATGAATCCATTTGATCAAGTCACTTTTTTGTTTCACACTCACAGACATAGACGCCTTTAAATTAAACAGCCCCAAAGTGCCATGTTAGACTTAGTGGAATATTAGTATTCAAATAGAGGAGTTTGTTCCCCTGAGTGTCTATGAGCCTTTTAGTCTCAAATGCTCAATGGATCATGGGAACAGGGAGATGCGTTATGGATGGTATTTAGAGACAATTGTCTGACAATGCAAGAGAAATGCCTGTCTCTGCTTTTAATGGAACGTCTATCGTTGTTTTAAGTAATCAGCCCTTTCACTTCAAACTGTGAATTTTGATGCTTTCGACACCTCTCCTTACCCACATCAATCTAAGCATCAAAAGCAGAAGGTAGAGACAACAAACGTTCACGCCGTGGGTCAACCAGGGACACAGATACTACCGTTGGAACAAACACCTCATCAAATGTCTGCCAATACAAGCAGCGTCTCGTGCGCTAGAGAAATCTGATGGGAATTGCATTTAACAGAGCTGCTTCTCTGTCTCCTTCTGATTTAAAAAGGAGGGAAGGATTGGGCAAAATTGTGTTTGCTTGCATTACTCTGTTATTGTGTCAATTTTCCACACCAGAAACAAAGGAAGGGAAATATGCATGTCATATTTTATTTTAAATTGCCAGACGTTTTCTTATGTTCACAAAAGACCCTCTTGCTTTAGCTGTCAGCGGTGACAGTTTGAGTGAAAATTGAGGCTGTTATTGTCCTGTATCCTATCAGGGAGGCGTTTCAAAATTGAATCAGAGATGTGCCTATCAGAGGTTCTCGTTTACACGTTGCCCTCAGATGGAGACAGAAACAGAAGAGGACATGGGGAAAAAAGGTGGCTGTTTCATGTGAGCTAGTTCTCCTTGTAGAGGTGACACCATTTAGCATATTAAGAGCATTTTAAACAGGTGCGCGTAGACACGGTTCTCAGTAATCAGCTTTTCAGATGTAAGCTCCTGATACATGGATTTTACAGACTCTCCAATGTCAAGGTCCTCTTCTCCTTTGTAGTAATGCTAGAATACGGTGCAGAGATGTCAGGCGCATGTTCAGCTAGCTCTGTGGCACATTGTTCTTGGTTTATAAAGGTTATTTGCTACCTTTTGACTTAAAGTCTCACTGTAGCCAATAATTTTATCCCTTGAAACTCATCTTTGTATATGCAGACCCATGAATATGCAAATTAGCCCCATCTCCACTCAGTCAAACCAGCTCAGAGATCCACTCGGTCAACTAACTGAGGTAAACGCTGCACAATGGTATCGCTCTTTACAATGTTGGACACATAATGGTAATTAATATGATTAGCCTTTTGCTTGACTACGTTATCAAATGGCTAATAATGTGTTGCTAATGCTACACAAACCGATACTTTATATCAGCAGAAAAATATACCGGGATAACCTTCTTTTGAGACTCCCTTGCACGGTCAGTTAATGATATGCTATAGCCAGCCGGCACACTGACGTGATTGGTTATAAGGTAGTTTGTGAAGTCACAGACACCAGTGATTTCAAACAGCGTTTTTTAAACTTTAGATCACAGCAGTTTTAAAGAGAAAATACTCAGCAATGTTGTTGACTTATGAATTTGCACATGGTTTGTCTTAAAACGTACTGAAAACACCACATAGACATATAAACAACATCAAAAAATTTATTTTCACCACAGGGGGACTTTAAGCAAAACTGTATGTGGTAAGTAGTTCATTGATGTGATTTTTTTTCCAGATCTATTCATTTGCTCTTACAGTGCCACCTCTATAGAGTTTGATTTCTTAATTAAAATTAAGAAATTTGGTTTCATCAATCAACACATTACAATTGAAACTTTTCTTAAAAGGGGTATAAAAGTTTTATAAAGCCATATAAAACCAACAGCAATACTAGAACATTTTTAAAGATCTATTCTTTTCTTTATCGTGGACACTCTTATATGTCATGGACCCAAGATTTAAAGAGCGCTTGTAGGGCTGGCCATGAGGTCAGTAGCTGCTTGCCAAACTTTGATGCACCATCTTGACAACTGCAACAAATCGACTCAGACGAGAACTAGCCGCTCATAACACCACACAAAACTTTGTCTCTCGCAGCTGTTTAATGGCTCTTTGCCTGTTTTTGTTTGTTTGTTTTTTGCCGTAAGGTTATTGCACCTTTATGGCTGATTGGGGGGTTGGAATAATCCTCGACATCTGTTCGGGGAGTGGGTGGGGGATGCCGACTTTGCCTTTTATTTACTGGACTGGGCCTCTCGGCTCATCCCCCCAGTTCTGAGGTTGGCATGTTGACTTTTAATGGGAAAACGATAAAGAAGAAGAATCTCAAATGGGCCTCAAGGTCAATGAAGGAGTTTCGCCCCCAGCTATCTCTCTGGCTTGTTAAACAAACATTACTCATGAGCACCATGGTAAATTAGCCCCGTGCACCAAAGATAGACTTGTTTTATTTTCTTAACTAAAGTACATGCATTTGCTGTTTTGATTGAGTGTTTAGTAAGATTACGTTTTCTTTCTTTTCATTAGCAAAACGAGTTAAAGTGTTAGTTCACCCAAAAATGAAAATTGTCATTAATTACTCACCCTCATGTCATTCCAAACCCGTAAGACTTTTGTTTATCTTTGGAACACCAATGAAGATCTTTTTGATGAAATCTGAGAGCTTTCTGTCCCTCATACACAACTACATAACTACCACTTTGATGCTTCTAAGGGCCTGTTTACACCTGGTCACTTCATGCGTTTTCTCTGATCGGATAGCTTTCTGATTTATAAAAACGATTGCATTTACACTTGGCCAAGCTAATTTAAAAATCAAACACCGCAATAGGAGAGAGCGTGGCCACAGCACTGGTAAGATCATTTAGTTTCATTACTTTTAATGAAGATTATTGTGTTTTGAGCACCTGCGACTTATTTTCATTTTGATTTGCGGCAGTTTGCGCGGTGTCTTGCTGAATAGATACTCAGCTACTCTAATGCGGCGATGCGTGCTGCAGTAGCGCTGTATCTGGCTATAACATGTTATTTAGCCTATAACACGCTCTCACACGTTTATTTTTTAGTATTTTTGGGAGGAGTTAAATTTACATATGTGGTTTCAACAACCAGATGCATTTAGACCTGTTTAGTTTTGACTGGATTGCGTCCCAGACCACCTCCTGAAGTGGTCTGAGCGATCGGATTTAAATCCTTCTCAAATGCGTTTCGGTGGGCATTTAGACCTGGTCTTTTCATGATCGGAGAGCTATCCGATCAGAGAAAACGCATGAAGTGACCAGGTATAAACAGGCCCAAAAAGTTCATTAACAAATCGTAAAACTAATCCATATGAATTGAGTGTTTTAGTCCAAATTTTCTAAAGAGACCCCATAACTTTATATGATGAACAGATTGAATTTAGGCTTTTATTCAAATATAAACATTCATCAACACACACATCATTTGTGGTAAATGGAAGCTCGAGCATGTTTGCTTGATGTGTGCGAGAACAAATGAGGTTTGTTCTCATCTTATGGGTGTGGAACGACATGAGGGTGAGTAATTAATGACAGAATTTTCATTTTTGGGTGAACTAAACCTTTAAGTGCAAGCGTAGTTACTGCAACTTACAGCATATACAAAGTAAAAATATTGTAGATCATCTGTAGCATTTTCAGTTTGGCATGCCAGGCAAGTATATATTTTTCATTATGGAGTGGTTGTCTTGCACTTCTCCATGGTCATATTCCACAGCCTGTTCCTCTTGTCCTTCTCTCTTTCCCTCTGGCCATGATGACAGGAGGGCAGAACGTTAATCAGAACGGCGATATCTCTCAGACAGCACCTGCAGGCTATCGCCAGCTCTAGCGTTCTCTGTGTGGGCACTGCCAGTCTTGGCACCCTGGTACCTTGAGGGATGGCTCTACTGCCAACTGTGACAGGATTACACCGTAGAGTTACTGACTATAAATATATATTACACTTCCTAAGGGCATCTGAATACCATTGGTTGTTGCGAATCGAGTAGAATTTGGGCTATTATTGATAGACTTACAGTGTTTAATTAGGTTAGTAAATAAAATCTTGTCAACCTCAAATGCAAGGAGAATATTGAAATTGATTGCAGTGTGATGGATTTACATTATGTAGAGCGCTTGGTGTAATGTTCTAGAAAGTAAGCTTATTGATTGACAGTTTTTTTTAAGAGTGAGATAGTTTGTTTAAGTGATTTCAATGAGATTAAAACCCATTTGAATTTGAAAAAAGACAAATATATGACTTGTAATGAAATCAAAGTGGATAATTATTTTTTTTCTGTTATGTTCTTGTGGTGAGTCTGTTGAATCTTCCTGTAGCATTAATTTAAAACAGCCTGAAACTCAGACGTAAATAAAACATAGAAAAGTTTCAATAAACAATTGCTCATCACTTCAGCAGAAATGCTCTTGAAGTCTCTGTCAGCAATGTTTTGGCAAGTCTTTACAAATCTTTTCATAAAATTATTCTGTTTCACCTTAATTTACCAAGAACAACACGTGAAGTTCAGGAAATAATTGGACTCTTGTTTGATAACATCATTTGTGTCCCTCCGTATTCCTGCTGTCTTTGTATGACAAATGCCCTCGGTATGAAATGAATGGCTGGCTGTCACAGGTAATCATGAGGTTGCTTGTCAGTACTCGGTCTGCTTTCATTTCCCATGATTAGCTTTGTGAAGGAATGATGGGATACGTTTCACTCATCCACTTGTCTCTTTTGTTGGATGACAGTGATGACTGGGTTAACATCGGTACCAGAAATCACATCATCTGCTGTCATGCTTCTTGTGCATCCCAAGAAATGATTTCTTTTTTGTTACAGCAATCAAACAGCCACTGTAAAGGAGGTATTCATGTCATTCACGTCTTCTTATAATATAATGTGAGCTTCAGACAAAGAGGGAGCAAATATGTCCACAAAATCTGCTGAATGCAATTTCCAAGGCGTTGTTCCCGAGCTTGCGGGAGTGTAATATGGTCGTAAACTGGTTTGATTTGAACTCATGACTGTGATGGCTATGTTTTACACACATTTTTAAAGCTTATTTTGTCATAATACATGTTTAATTCTATAAATGCACTTTACAAGCCATTCATTTCAGTTTACCTATCTTTCTGCCTTCTCTGTTTGACAGGAAATTGCAGCA
Source organism: Anabarilius grahami (assembly GCA_003731715.1). Classification (NCBI taxonomy): domain Eukaryota; kingdom Metazoa; phylum Chordata; class Actinopteri; order Cypriniformes; family Xenocyprididae; genus Anabarilius; species Anabarilius grahami. The sequence continues at coordinate 4,444,776 of RJVU01036174.1, read as the reverse complement.
TACTTGATTACATTTGAAAAGCATGAAGAATGGTTGACAACATCCCCTAAAACAAGGTAAGAGTATCCATTTATCAACTAACCTTTAGAAATCCCTTTCCCCAGAATTCCAGGTTTTATCACCGTGATGGTCAAATGAAGCCATTAGCTGGAGATTCCCACAACGACCCACTTGAGGATTGCCGTTATCTTAAAAGTTGGGTGTTTGATATTGGTGGACATTGATGGCAGTTTCAAAAGGTTTACTTCTTTTAGGAGTTAGCCTGACAGGTAATGGATTATTAATGAGGACTATAATAACTGCAAATAGCCTATTAGCAGAGCTCTTAGCTCGATGCTCTGCTCTCATTTCTTCTGTGGGTGCGATGGTAATGTGTTCATATCTAACAGCAAATTAAACGTCCTCTAATAAATGGATGTGTGAGCTGAAGGTGTCTAACTGTGCAGAAGTAGGTGTTGACTGACACTGAAGAGGGAAAAAGTGAACATCATGTCTGTTAGCGAAAGTATGTGCGCATGCACCTGAATCAGTCTGTCATCTTGGTTTATGGGTGATAGCTTACCCTTGGGTCTGAAGCAGCTCTGGTGAATTTACATGTTCCCAGATCCCACAAGAGTAGGATTTGTGTATTTTAAATAGACTGTCTATAGAATTTTCTGGCTGTAAGCCAGGCCAGCAGTGGTGGATTTGATGTGTAATGGAGTGCCACTTATCCAGCGTCAATGATTCTGCTGATGAAAATGGTTTAGATTTAGACAGGACAGAGGTTGCCATGGTGACCACGCTGACTGTTTGTCCCATCCTGGCCAACAGGATTTGGGAGATGAGTTTGTACTGTCACTTTAAAGGGACAGTTCACCCAGAAATGACAATTTTTCATTTACTCAACCTTAGGTTGTTCCAACCCTGTATAAATGTCTTTGTTCTGTTGAACACAAAGAAAGATATTTTGAAGAATGTGGGACACTGAATAGTTCTGGTGCACCATTGACTTCCATAGTATTTTTTTTTCCTACTATGGAAGTCAATGGTGCCCCAAAGCAGCCTGGTTACAAACATTCTTCAGAATATCTTCCTTTGTGTTCAGCAGAAGAAAAAAATCCATATAGGTTTGGAAGAACTTGAGGGTGAGTAAATGATGACAGAATTTTAATTTTTTGGGTGAACCATCCCTTTAACTACTTTGTAAATAAGCATACTTGTAGTAATTGAGTGAATCTCTTAAAATGTTTCAAGAACATGTCTGTGATGTATTTCACTCTAAAATCAAATATTTTCAATTGTCATTTACTATACAAAATAAATACAAAAATATCATTGGTTGAAAATTCTTTTCCACATTTCTGATACATAATAAATATAGTTGAATGTGTTTTTTGAGTAGTTCACTTTCAGTGAGAACAGAAAAAGTACTGTACTCTGGAAATTAACGTACCTGGTTAGGACACAATGTAAGAGTTGCTTCTGTACTCGAGAGTAAAATTCACTCCGCACATACAGTAGATGTAACCAATCATTAAAAAGAGATAAGAGAAAGAAGGTTACTTGAAGGTGGGGGAGATTTTTGGGAAAAACTACATTTAATTTATCCTCCAATGCACAGTGTCAGGGCTCTTATGGTGTAATATTTTAAGAAGCTTATAGTGTGGGCACATTGTGTATCTGTGTGTACATGCCAGGGTTTAAGTCCGTGTGTTTCTTCAGTCTGTTTTTCCTAGCCTCAGGTTAAGCCCTCCAGTCTCCTGTTCTAGCCAGTTTGTTGAAACAGAACAGTGCTTTCTCCATCTCCCGCCTGCTTCCAGAAGGAAGTCCCACTTCTCTCCCAATTAGAGAGAGCCGATCTTATACTATTAGACAGCTCAGAGTCCTTTCTACTCAGTGCCAGAGACTGGAAACTGCTTTCCTCAATTCTGTGCACAGAAAGTGCTGGCCGCCATCGGCACAGAAAAAAAAAGCAAAGCTGACGAGGGATCCCGGCGTCTTTCACGCTTGTTCATAGTATATTAAACACAGGGTTTCTCTCTCTCTCTCTCTCCCACGACCAACTATAGTCAATTTGTGAGGTTGACTGATTTATCTTCTTTTTTTTTTATTTGGTGATGTTTTAATTTATGTGCTGTTATCTGCTATTACACAGTTTTAAATGTATCCACTTTAAGCACTGTCTTCAACAATGAAATGGCCAATGTATGGACCATTGCATCCCATTTTGCATCTTTGTTTCCACCATGAACTCTGCATTTTTAAGACTGCGTGTCAACTGTCCAGATTTTAAAGAAGCAAGAACATATCTTATATAAACACCCCATAACAATTGGGTTGATTGAGTCCAGCCTACAGTATACATGGTCTCCTTAAGAAAAATTAGTCAGCCAACAAACTACTCGTTTTTGAAAGATGTAGTTTTGCACGTCCAAATTAACAATCCTAATTCATGTGCAAATGGACTTTGAGTACTCCAACTTCCACCCAATTTTTCTCTCTGCCTGTAAGGGACATTGATAATGGCTGGACATAAAGCAAAAGCCAATTATAAGACATTTCCTTGTGTAATTGCTAGAGATGAGCTGAAGAGCACCCCGTCGGCTTTTTATCTCCAACACACAAAAAATGAGCCCATGAATAAAGTGTACCTCTCTCCACTCACTCATTACAGCTCTGCACTGAGTAATGTGTATTATCACTGGCTAAAAGGAAGTTGGGAGGAGTTCTTGTGTGCGCTGTATGCAGTGGAATGTTGTAGCGGCCGTTACAGAAAACGCTCAGGTCTTCTTGGTGACCAGACAGTGATCCTTTAGAGACCCTATGAAATAAAAATTAGGGTTTTGTGGCTTGTAGTCCTGCAGCTTTAAAGCCCTCTAGTGCACTTCTAAAAGTAAAATAAATAAATAAAGCCAGATATACTAATTTAAAATGCTTCAAAAAGATTAAGTCATCCTACATGCCTTGGTGTTTTTATCCAATAAAATTCTCTTTAGAAGGAGTTTGCCATTTCTCCCCAAATAGCAGGGTTATTGTTAAAAATTGTTGAAATTATATTTTTTTTTGTACATTTTTAATAGATTTTTTTATTTTCTACGTCTTTTCAATTTAATTTAGTATTTGTTAATAACTGTATCATTGTTAGTTTTTGTTTAAGAGTTTATTTAAATTTATTTAGATTTATTTATTTTAGTTGTATTACTTTAGAGCTGCTAGCACACTGCTATACTGTAATCTAGTGTTAAAAACCAGTGGTGTATAAAGTACTCGAAAACCATACTTGAGTAAAAGTATAGATATCTTACCAGAAAATGACTTTTTTCTAAAAGTCACTGTTTAGAATATTACTTGAGTAAAAGTTTTAAAGTATGTGATATGTAAATGAAATGTAAAATACAAAAGAAGCAAAAAATATTATAAAAAATTGTTCTATACACAGTTTGAGCAGCAAGATTGTGTTCAGTTTTAACTATTTCTTACATTTTGTTTCTTTGAATTAAAAAATGGCTAAATGTTTATTGTAATTTTTAAATATAAAAATACTAATATATTAATTATACATTGATCGTTCATGTTAATTCATAGTGCACTATAACTAATGTTATAGTAATAAGAGACAACTTTAAAATCTAAAAATGTAAATGTCGAAATTAACAATGAACAATACTTTTATTAACCTTATTTAATGTTACAAATGGACTCTTATTGTAAAGTGTTACCATTTCATAACAGTCATGCTTAAAACTTACCATCTTTACACACAAAGGCATAGCATGGGTCTATTATATATATACTTTCACACATTATTTGCCTCTATTTTAGAAAACTTGATGATGATCTAATCAAAATATGTTACAGTGCCAATAAAAATAACAAATCGAATACATTTCTGATAAATGTTTCTGTCGCAGCATGATGAGAATACAGTTTAAATATGCAACTTCGCTGGATAACGAATGCATAACAGCGAACAAATGGATATAAACTAATGCAAATGAATGGTAACAATCGTGACATTAAACAGTTGGTGTTTTTGTCACATTGTTTTAACCGCTTGAGGTACTACTAATGTTAGCATCCTCTCAGCCTCGACGGCAAACATACTGCTGTTCTCCACTAATGCAGCATCTAGTCAACAAACTAATTACTTTATAATGATATGAAAACGTACTGTAGTGTACACTGTATAACATACCGTTTTGTTGTTCGTTTTAAATCTGTTTTTGAAGTGTCCCGCTCTGTGCAGTGCGCAGCCTCACATCACGTGTCAAAACAAACTATACGAGGCATCAGTGATAGTTTTTATTTCGCCTCTAGAGGCCGCTCTCGTACTGTATAATGACAGCGCACTCTTCTCAGCCGCTCCAGCAATGGACGCAACCCGGAAAATGAAATCAAGCGCGATTGTGCGAGCACTTATTTGCTCATGCTTGCTTGCAGTCTGTGTTCTTCCGACTTTATTTTGTAGTAAGTAACGAAAATGCTTTGGGAATATGTATCGGAGTAAAAGTATACATTTTATTTAGGAAATGTAGTGGAGTAAAAGTAAAAGTTGACATAAATTTAAAGACTCAAGTAAAGTACAGATTCTCCCAAAAAATACTTAAGTACTGTAACAAAGTATTATTACTTCGTTACATTACACCACTGTTAAAAACTGCATGCATTTTGCGGAAGAACATTGTTTTGGTTGTGCTTCAGCTCTGCATGACTGTATGGTTGAATATGGTTCTTTCTCATAACTAAAGAAAAGAAAGAGATTATCCTATTGCTCATAAAAAATTCACTACCAGGCTTATAACCAGAGATATAACAAGTTTAGATGGAAAGGATCTCAAGCTGACTAGCTGAAGACGTTACTGTAGCTATATCCATTAATAGACTCTGTACTTCCTTGAAAATAAATTCAAAACGTCATCTCCGGAAAAGCCAAACCAGTGTTGATTCTTGTTTTATTACAAGCTCTGTCGCATTCTCCCGAGATTCAAGATTTAGCGCGCTCCATGTCAGCCTTTCTCACTTGTTGATGTGACAACTAACTAACCTATCCCACACTCATACCATACATGTGTCAAAGTAGCCGGAGCAACTTTTCTTTATTTACATATATGACGAGACACACGAGTACACAACTTCCTGCAAAAACCATCCCATCAGGTGTAAAATATAAACAATTTATATATATTATAAGCTTATATATACTTATATAAACAGGCTTAACCATAGTTAATCAGGGTAAACACATTTTGGAAGAAAGATTTATGATGTCTTGATTATTTGAATTTTGTTCATTTTTAACAACAACAACAACAAAAAAGGTTACATAGTGTACTGTTAAAAAAAGAAATTATTTTAGTTTTCTTTTTATTTATTTTTTTAGACGTTGCCTACCAGCAATAGTGAGTGCTGTAGCAAACCATGTCAGGTGGTCTGTAATACCTTGAGAAAACTATCCATTGCTTGGCTTATTTTGTCAAAGGAGAAAGATGTCGGTGTAGAATATATCTGGGTGTAAATGGGCCTATGCTACAGTAACCAGCAATCCTTGATTCCTTAGTAAACACAAAAAGGAAACTTCTAGTTGAGCGTTTTCATGGAGTCTTTTAAAAGTTTTGCTGAGTTATCTGTTCAGTCATTTTCAACAGTGTACATAAGGAGAAATATCATGATTTAATGAATATTGTTGTTTATCAGCATGTGGCGGTTTTCATTTTGCATGGATATTTTTGAAAGAGAAGCAGTAGCAGAGAGAGAGTGAGAGATGACAGCAGTGCTTTGACTGAAAGGTACACTTCTTTCCGGTGGTCAAGGCATAGTGGAGGTCAAGGTTCAAGGGTTATGCGACTAAGTATGTGGTTAAGCGATTTTCTTGCAGTATGTCATTTTCTCCTCCTCCTTCCTGGTGGAAGCCAACAGCTCTGTGGCGCCAGGCTACAGGAACTGACTCAGCCTCTGGGCAGGCCAGGTTGGAGAGACAAGGGAGGCAGAGGTCAGTGGGCCATGTAGAGTGTAATAGCTAAGCAGTATGCCAAGCATGTATGGAGGCATAGCCCGGGGCTCTGGACTCACAAATATACACAAGCACACACATCCAATCATGTACAGTACATACTGAACATGTGAGCTTGTGATCAGACAGAATAAATCTGTCCAAAGCTTGTGATACATTTTCTATATTACCAAGAGATCATTCACTAGAGAGAACCATAACAAACACATTGTAAGAAAAGACTAGTTGCATGATGAAAACACAGTACAAACACTGGAATAAACTGATATATATATATAAATATATATATATATATACATAAGCAGTTCTTAGTGATTATTAAGGTATGCTTTAAAGAACTTCAAGCCAGAGTGCCATGATTGATGCATTCAGTTCCTGTAATGAACATTCCCTTTCAGACAGGAAGTGCAACAATGTTTAAAATCAATAGGACCACTTGCACGCCGGCCACTGGAACAACACTACAGCTAATTCAGGCCATACCTGTCAAAGCTCAGAAAATCTCCCACAACTCCAGCGCACTGCACTGTAATTTACACTGGCGGCCACCTCCTTTTCCATTTCTATTAAAAGGAGAGCTCTGCATTAAGTGTTAATGAAAGCCGGAGCCGCCTTGTGATTTAAGTGAGCTCGGCTAAAGCCCCACAGCGCTGACTGCGTAAAAAGGGCCGGGATTCACTGCACTTTTTTAAACACACGAACACACAAAATGACATGCATGCTCCCTTTAATGAAAAATGGTTTAGTCTAGACTGGAGAAATAAGATGATTAGCGCTGAACATCAGAAGATTAGACATGATATTACTTGCATTCTGATTGTCAGAGAAAATGCAAAAAGAGGACAATCTCTACAAACATCTTAAAGAGTTTTCTTTTTTAGTTGTTTGAACGATTTTTATTAATGCTTCTTTTAAGTCACAGTAGGGATCGTTCTGTTTGTTCCGAGTATACACAAGCTAGCTTTGTCAGTTAGCTCCCTCCAAGTGTCTTTGTTCGTAAATTAATGTGAGATGGAGTTGGATGATTTATAGACAAACTTGCATTCAGGATCTAGTTCATTATTGTTTGAGGGTGAGCTGAAGAACCTGTCCTTCACTCAGCTTCATACACTATCCTGCCTGGCCTCAGGTTTACGTCATACTGTATGTCTCTGGAAGGCATCCAGCAATACTGTTCTCTCATTATTGCTATCCCACACCTTAGTCCTTGACTGAAAATAGGACAAAGGTACCAGTCCGCCTAGAAATGTATTGTTTACAAGATAGCAGGTGAAAACAGTGAGCGCTTTTGAAGAGGAACTAATCACTGGATTTGCAGGGTTATGGGGGAATTAAATGGGTCTAGATCTGGAACAACATTAGGGTGATTAAATGATGACAGGTTTTTCATTTTGGATTAACTATTCTTTTAATGCTAATTTAAGGATATGTTAGTAACCTCAGCTGTCATATTAAGAACAAGATTAGTTTTAAAAAGGACATTTGAGTTAAATTATTAACAGAGGACGTCTTCTGGTCTGGACTGGTTTGCGATGTCTGTAGGGCTGGACCATTATGGCATAAAATCAAAACCTCGATTAATTGAACATTTTACCTCGATTACGATTAATGAAGGTTGATTAACTGACAAGTTTTGTACTGTAAATATGCTTAACTATTAAAGGTGGGATATTTTTTCCTATTGAAAGTGTGATCTGACATGACATAGCTCACTTTCAGCAGTTATTTTATCTATGGTTCGTAACATTTCTTACAGATTTCTGCTCGTTGTAAATCAGATAAAGATAAATTAACACAGTACCAGTACGAGTGATTGCGTGTGTGAATTAGTCATACAGTCTCTCTATTAATTGTGAAGCTGTGGGTTGTAATTAGTTCAAAAGTTGAAAAATATATGCTATAATAAGTTTTGAGTTTCTAAGCTACTTTAGTTATAAATCACTGGACAACGCTGACAACTAGTTTCTGCTCCTCTCAGTGCGCACGATCTTCACGTTTGGCGCAGCTACTGTTTGTATGAGTGTTCGTGCCACAATGCAGCTGCGCGAGCACGGTAGCTTGATATAATACACATCCAATCGTCTAAAATCGCTTGAATGTCCAAACTGGCAAACCTTAAAACATATACTGACAAAGTTTAGTGAAGACGCAAGGCTCACCGCTCGCGTGCCGTCTCTGTGTGTTGACTCGGCGTCTGCGTTCACCTCTGTGTTGCTTTCATGCCGCTGACTGGACGGGACGGAGTCACGTGGCTACACACGCGGTATGTTGTTTTTAAGGGGGAAGTATTAACAGGATAAAAAAAACGGAATTACCGACATGGGAAAATTACATCGGTTAGAGGTTCTGAATTTCGATTTTGATTACTTTTCGATTAATCGTCCAGCCCTAGATGTCTGTAATTATTAGTAAGATGAGGGTATGTATTCTGGATGCATGTATCATGCACCCAGTAAAATAAACAAGACTTATTCTATACATGTGGTATATTTTTAATATTATACGAACTACCTCAAAAGAACTACCTTCAAAAGTTTGGGTTCAGTGAGATTTGTTAATGTTTTTGAAAGAAATGTCTTATAACAATTCAATTCTATTTTAATTTATATTAAAATGTAATTTCCTGTGATGGCAAAGCTGAATTTTCAGCATCATTTCTCCAGTCTTTAGTGTCACATGATCCTTCAGGAATCATTCTAATATGATGATTTGGTGCTCAAGACACATTTCTTTTTATTATCAGTGTTGAAAATGGTTGTGTTGCTTAATATTTTTGTGGAAACCATGATACATGTTTTGGGGGTTCTATGATGTTCTTTAAAGTTCAAAAGAACAGCATTTATTTGAAATAGAAATGTGACAAATTATAAATGTCTTTTTTTGTTCAATTTAATGTATCCTTGTGAAATAAAAGTATTCATTTTAATAAAAACAAATCTTATTACACCAAACGTGTATACATTAGCGAAATAATTATAGTGATGGCCATACCTTACAATAGTACTACAGTTCTAAGCAGTATGTGATACTGTCTTTACTGATTTAATTCTCTTTTACTTAAGATAGAATTCCAGTAGTTCCTGACTGTACCATCTGTAGTAGTACCAACTGTTTTTTTTTTTACCTAGAAAGTTGGCAAAATGGTCAAAATCCATAATAAAGGTGTACCAGGCAACACACTGTGACTTTAGTTTCAGTGGTCAATGGAGGTATAAAAACAAAAGTTCCATAATCACAGACATTCCTATCTGAAAAGGATTAATTTTCTCAGAGGACTCCTGAGTTAGCCAAAAACCATCAGGTAATTTGCTCTGTAGTTTTTACAGAGGTTATGAAAAACCCAGACGGGATTAAAATCACAAAGTATGTCTGTGAAACACAAATTTTCCTGACCTTCTCAAGGGAAACTAGTCTAGTCTTGGGCTTTAGTCTCATTTTGGTTAATCTGTGCTTGTGTTTGAATGTCCTATGGCTCTGCAGTGGCTTATTGGGAAAGCTAAAGTTTTCTGGGGCTTCCTACATAACAATCAAACAATAAGTTTTTCTCATCTGATGACCTGCAATGACATTGTAGTCTGCCACTCTCATGGCCTTATGCAATACGCCTCTTTTTCTTTTTCACTGTGTTTCTCACTGTTTTGCTGCTCCTCCCTTCTCCCTGTCCCAGCATCCACTCCAGCACAGCTCCCAGCAGAGCACTCCAAAAGACACAGCTTTGATTAAAACCTACAGCAGCACCGCCAGTGCAGAGAAAGGGCCCGAGCTATGACAACAGAAATGGGCACACATTCCCAGCCACACTAACAGCAAATTGCATTTGTTACAACTCAAGTAAATGAACACACACTCCACAGCAACACTTAAATTAGTGCACTCTCAGTTGGATGTTTTTATTTGTCGTGAGCACATTTGTGAGAGTGTGTGTGTCCATTTGTGTTGCCATCTCATCAAACATCAGTTGAGAGCCACTGCACTCAGCGTGTATGGTGAACCTGTTTTTAAGGTCTGACCAAGCTCATGCATGATGCTTTGTGGGCTGGTGCCTGATTAGAGAGAGCACAGAAACATGCAGGACTCTATGTACACAATGCTTGGGCATATAAGAATACTTGAATACTTCTCAAGGTGGCAAAATATTTATATATATATATTTATTTATTTATTTTTTATATAAAATAAATATAATATAATAATATAAATATAATATAATATATTTTCATCAAAATAAATAAAATTAAATACATCATTACAATTTATTGAATTGCTTTTTAACAAAATAAATTGTTAGAATACACTGTCACTGTTACATGCATGATATGATATGATACAATTTGGAACACACCAGTGTATAAAATTGATCTTTTGTAGTGAGAAGTGTTCATGTTCATATACTTCTGAACACTGTAAAAAATTATTTTCATGATTTGTTATCACAACATTTTTTTCTTTTGTCAAATCAACTTAGAAAAGTAATGTGGTTCAGATAACATAATATTTTAAGTTTCTGTTGATTAAACCAATTGTATTAACTCAAATTTTTTATTTCAATGAACTCAAACTTGTAAGGCAACCAGGTAACTTACTTTTTTAAGTTAAACCAACAATTCTTTTCTACAGTGTATATATTTTGAACCAAAATGAAAAAGAGAGATAGACAGGATGAAAGCGATGAAGCAGGAAGGTGTTTGAAGGCCACAGATATGTCAGCTTGGTCTATTAGCCAAAACCTCTGTAACCTTCCCCAGGTAGAGTGATTGAAGTTTAGCCAGACTGACGTCAACGCCCCTCATCCATCCACATACCCTGAGAGGACACAATGCCCCACAAAAGAGCTGCCAAGCCTGGGGCCTGACCAAGGGCAACCATGCCACCCACTGGCCCCCTGGGCAAGAGCCACTCACACCCTAGAGGAAGATGGGAAAATAGAGAGAGAAGGGTATAGAGAACGAGGACAGCGAGAAAGACAGACAAGTCAATTGGAGGAGAAAGAGAGTGGATGAAAAATGGAAAGGGGACAGAGAGTGAAGATGATGGAGGGATAAAGCAGAGGAAAATGGAAACATGTCGATAAGAAGAAAGCGAGTGAGTCAAATGGAGATGGGCTGAGTTATGATGGATGTGGTTTAAAGAAGGGAGGGGACATCACACACAGAGTAAAAAGGGAGGGCGAGAGAGAGAGAGTGAGTGCGGAAAAATGCAGAACGTCAGTGTGGATTGAGATGTAGACTGACAGACTAGAGTCAGTCACATGGTTTAGGGCCTGTTTAGGGAAACATTTCCTTGCCAGAAAGAAGCATGAGCGGCACCTCAAGCATCAGGGTTCATTTGTATGATGTCTTATAGGTAAAGTTGACCAAAAAAAAAATGTCATCATTTGTTCACCCTAATGTCTTTCCAAACCTGTTTGACCTTTTTTCTTTCTGTGGATTTTTTTTTTTTGTTGTTGGCCAAAGTCAATGTTCTTCCAGACCCCACTCACTTTGATTGAATGGACAAAAATATTTTCAGAAAGTCTTCTTTGCATTTAACAGAAGAAAGATAGTCATGCAGGTTTGAAACGACAACCCTTCAACTATAATATAATTTTCATGGTGAGAAAAGTTTTTTCCCTCAGTCGAGATCAGTATAGTCTCGGTTGCCGAGAGATCAAACTGTTGCCCACAGAGCAGCCACAGGAAATGCCTCTGTATATCATTTGTCCATGTGCCAATGGGCAGAGAGCAAAAAGGTTAACCTGAAGAGATTCGGGCACAATTAAAAGAGTGTGACCAAGTGTAAACACTAATGCCAGCAGTGTAAGGGGAGGCTGTAGGAAGAGGCCCACTGAATAAGGGGATGGTTGAATAATTAAGCTGGAAAGAAAAGTTGATGTCAAGCAGGTGTTCAAGGAGAAAGTGTCAGCCAAGCGGGCCGAAATGGGGAGAAGTGCTGCCACTGCAGTGTAATAATAAAGACTTAATTCAATTAGTGCTTCTGCACCGGTGCACAGCACACTGGCGGCCTGTCAGCTCCAAACAGCCCCTGTACTGTTCTTCAGACATGGAGACACACTCACCCAAACACACGCACATTCACAATAGCATAGCTAAATGATTATACTCCTCCAGAATCCCCCAGTATCTCTCAATCCCTGCTCCTCCCAGTTTCATATACCGCCGTCTTAGCTACCTCAGCCCACCATGTCTGCTTTATCTTTCTCTCATTGTTTTGTAGTGCTGGGCATTCCCATGTGAAAGGTGTCACAAATGTGATTATCTCAATTCTCCTATACACCAATGAGATTAGATGGAGACTTGTCCTGCCTTTTAGATGATTCTCCTGAGAAAGTCCCCAGTATTATTATTAGTATTAGTATTATTAAATAAATATTTCTGCTTCAGTACAAGTTAGGCTCATTCAACAGCATTTGTGGTATAATGTTGTTAATTTTGTCTCAGCTCTTTTTTTTCCCCCAAAAAGTAGCAAAAAATCAAAGTTATGGTTTAGGCATTTAGAATGTAAGTGATTGGGGCTAATTTTTGAAGCATTTAAAAGCAGAAATGTGAAGCTAACAATTTTATAAAAACACTTGTTTTATTATTATTTGAGTTGTAAAGCTGTTTAAATCATTTTACTGTTATTTTAGTGTTTATGACATTGCGTTGTTATGGTAAAAAAAAGTTATAAAATTTGATAACTTTATCCAGTTAAGGTTTTCATGCTAAAATAATGTTAACGCACAAATTGGAACTTTTACGGCCTCATTCACTCCCATTATATGCCTTTTTTGATTTAAGAAAAGTGAAAATTATTGTTGCGGTAATCAACATTATGCCACAAATGCTGTTGATTGAGCTTAACTTGTACTGAACACAGAATATTCATTTAATTGTTTTATTTATATACATCTATATCATGTTGGATGAAAGATGCTGGTTCTGTGGGTGGCATAGAGGCAGTGTACCAGCAGGCTCTCTCCTGGCACAGTGGAGCTGGAAACGATCAGTCCTGCTCCATCTGAAAGAGAGTGGATGGGAAGCCAGACTGAGGGTGTTGTCTTTGTGTTATGTAAGGAGAATGATAGAAAAATAGGACCTGGGTATGTTCCAAGGAGCTTTGCAAGTAACCTGCCCCACCACACTTCAGTGCCACACACAGACACAGCCCTGTTCCATCTGCAGGTCTCCAGCAGGGTGGAATGGCACAGGAAGAACACAGCGTGCCAGTGTGTGTGTGTGACCCTCTGTATATACACAGAGCAACAGGATGTTATCATTACACACATACACAAATCTTTAGCATGTCTGTTTATATATGTATGTTCAGGGTCCAAATGTAACTTTTTGCCACACCTGGTGGATGAATTGAGAAAATTTGAAATTGTTATTCGACCATGAATAATTGTATCTTGCATTAACTTTATTAACATTTCTGTACCTATGACAATGGAATTATTTACCTGTATTTTCTTGCACAAGTTAAATCTCTCATAGAGATGCATGACAGGGTTTTTCCTGTGCCAAAAAATGGTCTTCGGTGGTGGCGGACGAACACAATCATCTGCACACAGAACAAAGTACCTTACCCAGCCCAGTACTGACAATAAATCCAAACAGTTTGTAATATTAACTCACCTCATCCTATTTATTTGTGAAATAATCAAATCAATGCTCTTACAATTATTTTATATTTAAAAATCTGTAAATTTAAATGTAAAAGTCACTGAGAGACTGGTATGAAAAGTCAACAACAAAGTAACACATTAAATAGAAAAAGTGGCAGGATCATTAATTTGCATTTACACTCCAAGACTTAATGCACAGATCATTTGACGTACAGTATCAGATTGTTTTGTTTCGTCAATTGCTATGGTCAGCTTTGGCAATCAGATTCAATCGCGCATTTAAATACGATTGTCAATCCAGAAACTTTGCAATGTGTAGTTAGCAGCATGAAAAATATATATTATATGCCGAAAGTGAGCAAATATCACTGTTATTATAATCATTGAAGCTGTCAATTACAATGCGAGTTACACAAAGCTGCACTCTTGCGAAAACTCCCGTTATAATCAATGAAGCTGTGCAATGAATCTTATTGACATTGTGTTAATACTTTGTTGGTTAAAATGAAAGAATTCACGCTGAACAAAAACTTTGCCGTGTTGAGCGAATTCTGACTAACTTAAACACATCTGATTGGTCATTGCGTTCATGTGCTATGTCTGTGATTGGCTACAAAGCTCAACGCTGCAAAAATACGTTTTAAGTAGAAACCTTTGATGTTCTTCACAGAGCACTTACACAAACACTCATGGGAGTGTTTTAAAACAGCCGGCTATCAGCTTGTACCGGTACTGCAGAACAGCAGGATTCATCACATTAAATGATCCAATAAATCTTTGGTGGGACAAAGATTCATTTTGGCAAATTAAGATTTTTTTATGTTTTTGAAAGAAGAATCTTAAGCTCACCAAGGCAGCATTTATTTATTTATTTATTTATTTATTTATGTATGTATGTATGTATGTATTTATTTTTTTATTATCAAAAATATGGTAAAACAGTAATATAGTGAAATATTATTACAATCTAAAAGAACCATTTTCTATTTGAATATATTTTAAAATGTTTTTCCTGTGATGGTAAAGTTGACTTTTCAGCAGTCTTCAGTGTCACATGATCCTTCAGAAATCATTCTAATAGGCTAATTTGGTGCTCAAGAAACATTTATTATTATTATCAATGTTGAAAACAGTTGTGCTGCTTAATATTTTTGTGGAAACCACAATACACTACTATTCAAAAGTTTGGAGTAAGAATGATTTAAAAAAAAAAAGGAAAGAAAGAAAGAAAACCACTTTATTCAGCAAGGACACATTAAACTGATCAAAAAGGGACAGTGAAGACATTTTTCTATGTAAAGACAGATTTATATTTCAAATATGCTGTTCTTTTGAACTCTATACATGAAAGAATCCTAAAAAAGAAAATGCATCACGTCTAAGAAATGTCTTTCAAAAACATTTAAAAAGTCTTCATTATTCCAACTTTTGACTGATGGTGTTTATAGTTTTTTAAATAGTTTTTATTGAAATATTGAATTATATTTTTATAAAATGTATGTGTGATTGTTAGATACTCAGTGATAATAATCATGCCACACCAGTGCATGCCAGCATTTCTGTGTGTGTGGTGCAAACTGGTCATTAATCCAAATCCTGAACATATCAGTCTGGCCACGCTGTGAACATTGTGCTGTCAGTCAAAGAGTCAGAGAGGAGCGATGCTGTGTGTACAGACACAGCCGGAGAGACGTGCCGGAGAGCTCTTGGAATCAATAGCATATATATAACCCTCATGACAGGCCAAGGCTCTCTTACCACTCACAAGTCACCGGCAGCAGGACAGCATGCTCTAGGAGTGGATGCCGTTGATTTAGGGCACGACAGCACCCGGGCCAGTGTTCTACCCATTGCAAGTGCTCTCCCGCTCCCTTTCTCGTTCACTCGTTTCACTTTATCACCTTCCTCAACCGATTTTGTCTTTAGTAACACACACACACATAGAAGTAGAGTCTCACCTCTTGTGATATAAGTGTTGCTTTACATGACTGTCATTTTGTTACATGAAACATTGAGGACTTTAATGTATTCGGCCGTCTTGAGTTAAAAAAGCTTTTCCCTTCAAATGCTCCATTACAATCTTTGAAAGGACGGCTTGGAAAGGGACTACCCATAATTAATTTTGCATCACTGAATTAATTGTCTAAAGTGTAAGAAGCCAATTGATAAATTATTCAGCCATTTTTAGTATGTGTGTTTGAAGGGAAGATGGGAAAGGGGAGGTAAGAGCCCATTCAAATTGGAAAATTAATATTCATAACTTTTTTATGAAGTTAAAAATGGCTATCAATTCAAGGTTTAGGAGCGACTTAATGAACAGCCTCTGAAACAGGCAATGTCTGCTGGCGGTCAGGGATAATTCAGGCAAACTGGATCTCTGATTCATACCTAATCATTCGGGTTTGTTTAGACATGGGATCAGAGTGTTGATCCTGGATTTATTCTGCTAAAATGGGTCAGAATTCTTTAAAACCTTTAAAAGTATAAGTTGTGTTTTCTCTCCCTAACAGTAATTATGGAAATTATTGTAATTTCTGTTGGTCTTATCTATTAGACATCTGACAAAAGCAAATCTTGAGCTATTTTCTTTCCATTTTCACTTAATTGATCATGTTTTGTAGAGTATGTTTACTTGTGAGTTTAAACCATAATCCAGCTAAATCAAGCCGCTAAAAACAAATGACAACACACTAAATCCTTCATTACAGTGCTTGCAAGGCAGTAGTGTATTGATATTCCTTAATCATTCTGTTTTCTGCAGGCCCAGCTGCAGCTCTAAGATAAAATGTCGGCAGTTTTACAATTGTATACTTTAGAGAAAAAAGGGGATATTTCACCCTAAAATCTAAATTAAATCATAATTTACTCATCCTTGTGTTGTTCTACTGCTGTATGCCCTTCTTTCTTTTATGGATCACAAAAGGAGAATTAAAAAAAAATGTCCCCCTCGCACTCGTCCATATAATGGTAGTGAATAGAGACCATCATCAAGCTTTTTAAAAAAGATGCAGAAGTATCACAGAATGATCCCATGTGACACGTGCCGAATATTCCAAGTGTTCTGGGGGTATACGATAGGGTGCATTCGTGAGAGTATTAGCGCCACAGTTCACTCCATCTCTCCCAGAAAAAGCACACAATTTGTGAGAAATCAAGATTAACAAAAATGCTAAATGAAATGCAGTCCATGTACCTTCTTCTCTGAGGTCAATATATATCCATTGTGTTCATCATAACAAGAAGTTATCACATTCACATCTATCAACTAGGGCTGCACGATATTGGTAAAAACTGCCATTGCGATATTTTGTTTTTATGCAGTATATATTGAATATTTTTTTATTCTAGAATAATTGGGGTGATATGGGGGAATGAATCTGCATAGAAAATAATAAATTACAAGCTTAGATAAATACAAAGATACAAATTAAATAAACATGCCTATGTTCCTCAGGTAAGACTAACAGTATTCAGGTGCAGAAATTGAATAATTAAATGTAAAATAACACTGCATAGTGTTCATTGTATAAATTAAATATAATTAATCTTTGTTAAAGCTACAAAAGTGAGTTTCTATTTGTATTTTATGGTTTGATTAACATTAATTTCATGTAAATTAACATGCAAATGATACATTTTCTCTCTGTGATGGGTAAACTATGCAATTAACTGAGAATCAAGTGCGTTTTGAACCTTGATGCCTGGCCCATACGGATCACGTATCAACTACTATCCCTATACACTGCGTTCCAAATTATTATGCAAGTGACATATCAGTAAGATTTCAGTACAATAAATATTCAAATATAATTTTTTCTAAGAAAATGTTTGTTTATTTATGTCTTTTTATATAACTGGTATCAATCTCAGACAAAATAATTTGCCAGATCTATGGAAACCCTACTAAGAGGTTGTTCCACATTATTAAGCAAGTCACAGTTCTCATGCAATATGGGGAGGAAGAAAGATCTTTCTGAAGATGAAAAGCATGAAATGGTGCAATGTTGTGCAAAAGGCATGAAAACAACTAATATTGTGTGAAACTGAATGGATATTATCGAATTATCATAAGATTTGAGAGTGATTTAGAGAGAAAAAAAAAAAAACACGAGCACTTTACTGACATAACTGTGACTTCACACAGCACTTTCATACTGTTGTTCTCATGTTGAGTTTGATTTGATTCTACTATTCTCATTTGTAAGTCGCTTTGGATAAAAGCGTCTGCTAAATGACTAAATGTAAATGTAAATGTAGAGCACAGCAGAACTCGGTCAGAGAAAGGCTTTTTAATGAAAGTTCCTGTCAAAAAAATGAATTGTATTAAAAGGGCAGCGATAAAAAAAGCCAGTGTTGAGCAGAAAACAGGTATTTGAAGCTTTTGGTGTCTCTGTAGTCTCAAGAAGCTCAACATGCAGGCTGGCAGTTGTGCGTAAAGATGCATTTCAGCCACCATTAACCAAACCTCACAAAGAGAAACATTTACAGTGGGTGTAGAAATACATGAAGACTCATTTTAAAATAATTTTATTCACTGACTAATGCCGTACTACAATGGATGGTCTAAATGGATGGATTTCTGGATGGTTGGTGAATGGCCACCACGTTTCAACAAGACTGCAACGTTAGCAAGGAGCTGGCGGGTGATGATTTGGGCTGGAATATTGGGAAGTGAGATGGAGGGTATTTAAATGACTTTTGCAAGATATGTGGAGTTCATAACTGGCCATTTTCAGCTATGGTATAAAAAGTAGGATAGTGCCTTCTGAAATACAATGCACTATGCACTATCCCATGCTGCAAAAAACACCACAGCAATAAAACTGTTTGAAAATGTATTTCTAAACCCATTGTAAATGTTTCTCTTTGTGAGGTTTGGTTAATGGTGGCTAAAATGCATCGTTACGCACAACTGCCAGCCTGCATGGAGAGCTTCTTGAGACTACAGAGACACCAGCAGCTTCAAATACCTGTTTGCTGCTCAACACTGGCTTTTTTTATAGCTGCCCTTTTAATACAATTAAGTTTTTTGACAGGAACTTTCATTAATAAGTCTTTCTCTGACCGAGTTCTGCTGTGCTCTAAATCACTCACAAATCTTATGATAATTCAATAATCTCCATTCAGTTTCACACAAAATTTTTTGTTTTCATGCCTTTTGCACAACATTGCACCATTTCATGCTTTTCATCTTCAGAAAGATCTTTCTTCCTCCCCATATTGCATGAGAACTGTGACTTGCTTAATAATGTGGAACAACTTCTTGGTAGGGTTTCCATAGATCTGGCAAATTATTTTGTCTGAGATTGATACCAGTTATCTAAAAAGACATGGATAAATAAACAAACAAACATTTTCTTAGAAAAACTAAAATCTGAATGTTTATTGTACTGAAATCTTACTGATATGTCACTTGCATAATAATTTGGAACGCAGTGTAGTTGACATTGCACATCCTGCGTTGTGACTATTGCAGATGCGCACATAACTATATCGATGCTAAAACGATATATCGTGCAGCCATACTGTAAACTGTCATTCTGACTGTCATCAGATAACCGGATTTCCCGTCTGGAGGTGTTCAAAGTACACAGAAAGTACACACAGATACTTTTTTTTTTATTATTTCTAGGCATTGTATTTCATGTCACGTGTTTATTGATCTTGATTTCTCACAACTTGTGTTTTTTTTTCTGGGTGAAACAGAGTGAACTGCGATGCTAGCAGAGTCTCACGAAAACGCACAGCGCTTAGTCGTGAAAAGAAGAACAACGGCCAAGTTGTTAAATAATGCATTCAATTTCAGTTTTTTTTTCACTTGACGTGACGTGTGGCCAAGTACAGTGTCCTATACGTGGAATGTGTGCTCTGCATTTCACCCATCCAAGTGCACACACACAGCAGTAAGTAGTGAACACACCCACACACCCACCATGAAAACACACCCGGAGTAGTTGGTAGCCGTTTTTTGCTTTGGCGCCCGAGAAGCGGTTTGGGGGTTAGGTGCCTTGCTCAAGGGCACCTCAGAGAGTGGAAGCAAGTGCTGTTTATTCACTCCCCTGCCTGTATGGAGACTCGAACCTGCAACCTTCGGGTTACAAGTCCTAGTACTTTTGCAAGTACTTTTGCGTCTTTTTTTAAAAAAGCTTAATGCTGGTCGCTATTCACTGCCATTACGTGGACAAGCACGAGCGGGACTTTTGTGGTCCAAAAAAGAAAGGACATTTTGCTGTTTGAGTGATATTTTCTTGCTATTTAAGCATGTATGCTGCAAAGACATGGAAGTGTTTCTCATGCACAGATGAGAAAAAACATG
The DNA here is from genome assembly GCA_003731715.1 of Anabarilius grahami. Classification (NCBI taxonomy): domain Eukaryota; kingdom Metazoa; phylum Chordata; class Actinopteri; order Cypriniformes; family Xenocyprididae; genus Anabarilius; species Anabarilius grahami. Next base: position 4,424,865 of record RJVU01036174.1, on the reverse strand, counting down.
CACATTTCATTTACGCAGTACCAAAGCCTAAAACTTCAGCTTATTTTAAACTTTAATACTATTCTGCCTTGCAAGCACTGGTGTTTTCCTCATGAAATGCAAATGTAGTTTTTTTCTTATTTGAGAATGGATGGCTCAACATACAATATGAATGAATTTTCCAGGAGCATAATTGAGCTGTGTGTCTGTGTGCGCGCGCTGTAGATTTAGAGCGGGATTTGGTGCTGACCTCACTCTGAGAAGAGAGAGATGCATCAATATGATTTGGATATGATGATGTTGGAATGGACATGAAGAGTGTCAATTATTTACAGGTGATGTGCCCATTGAATTGGCAATGAAGTGGCCCATAAATTACCTCCCTCTGTAATCAACCCCTCAGGGAAAATAATGAAATAACTGCTGCTGGAGCGAGGGAACCACTGTTCAGCAAAGCCTGTTTGACTAGGTGATTTTTGAAAGGGTGGACAGCTTTTGAAGTGACATTGGATGGTGAAAAGACAGGAAATTGCCCTGCTAAAATGTCCCTAAATCCTCTTGCTGTGAGGAACAGTCTGTACTTTAGGTCCATAACAAAGGAACTTATTGTTCATACAGCGTATTTGCGGTGATCACATTTAATGTGCACTGCTGTTTTTGGTTGTACTCTACTCTTTTAGTGAAATAGAAAGGCCTTAAAGATGAGTTAAACCTGAAAATCTTGGCATTATTTACACACCCTCATGTTGTTCCAAACCCATGGTATTTATATACAGGTCCTTCTCAAAAAATTTGCATATTGTGATAAAGTTCATTATTTTCCATAATGTAATGATAAAAATTAAACTTTCATATATTTTAGATTCATTGCACACCAACTGAAATATTTCAGGTCTTTTATTGTTTTAATACTGATGATTTTGGCATACAGCTCATGAAAACCCAAAATT
>RJVU01036174.1:4367224-4423101 GCA_003731715.1 Anabarilius grahami | reverse complement strand
AGGGTCCGGTCACCTCTTCTCGTTGTGCAGCGTTTTTTGCCACACTTTTTCCTTCCCACAGACTTCCCAGTGAGGTGCCTTGATACAGCACTCTGGGAACAGCCTATTCGTTCAGAAATTTCTCGCTTGAGGGTGTCAATGATGGCCTTCTGGACAGCAGTCAGGTCGGCAGTCTTACCCATGATTGCGGTTTTGAGTAATGAACCAGGCTGGGAGTTTTTAAAAGCCTCAGGAATCTTTTGCAGGTGTTTAGAGTTAATTAGTTGATTCAGATGATTAGGTTAATAGCTCGTTTAGAGAACCTTTTCATGATATGCTAATTTTTTGAGATAGGAATTTTGGGTTTTCATGAGCTGTATGCCAAAATCATCAGTATTAAAACAATAAAAGACCTGAAATATTTCAGTTGGTGTGCAATGAATCTAAAATATATGAAAGTTTAATTTTTATCATTACATTATGGAAAATAATGAACTTTATCACAATATGCAAATTTTTTGAGAAGGACCTGTAGTTATTTATTTTTATGAATGAATATAGAGATTGAGGCATATGGACTGCTTTTATCGTTTTTTTCTTTTCTTTTTTTCTTCTCATAGTAATGAACCATGTTGACTTTCATAGTAATGAACTATGAACTAGAGTTGTTTTAGTATCATTGCAATACTATTAGTTTTTATTAATATATTTAATAAATTTTTAACATTTTAAGTTTAGTTAAAGTTTTAGTAATTATGTTGTGCTTTTGTTAGTTTTTATGTCTATATAGTTTTTATTAATTTTGTTTTATTTTTAGTTATTTTAGTGCAAANTATTTTTAGTTATTTCAGTGCAAAAAGTTATTTATATATATATATATACTGTATATATAAACAAACAGCATTACCCATTTTAATTTAACTTTTTGTGTGTTTTTGTATTCTGTATGCAACAATAAACAATTTTTTTCATTAAAACATAGCCTAGCTAAATTTCCCCTTTTTGTTTTTGAGGGAAATGCACTCAGGGAGGCATTTAAAAACAAGTTTTTTAAAATGACTTTTTTCCATATTACAGTAACACCGATGGGCAAACTGTTCCTTTTATCAGTACAACCCACAATCTGGACTAGTAATAGGCAGGACCAAGGGCGCTGTCTGCCAGGGGCTCCCAATGTGCGTTTTTGTATGGACGATGGGCAAGGGCCCATTTGAATTAACTAGTGCAAAATTTAATTACAAGGAATTATTTCTGGTCCGCTTGGTACCCTCTTTTATGTGGTTGTCTCGGGTGACAGGAAGTGATTTGGTGCTGGTCCAACATTGTGTCTCTCAACGTTAACGTCAGCCTTTTCTTACACAGAGCAAATGAAGAGGGCAAGCCTGTGTGCGTCTGCAACTGAGTGTGCCTATATCATGGCATATATCAGTACAGCCCTATAAGATCTTTGTGTGTATGTCAAGAAATCTGCACACAGACTGAGCTATTTTTAGCATATTGCCTCTGTCCTTGTGATAGTGTGTGTGTGTGTGTGTGTGTGTGTGCAGTCAAGGCTGTAGCGTTCTCTTTCAAAGGAGTTTAGTCTCATCACACCCCCTCTCTATGACCTCCTGTTTACCCTGATTCACACACAATAACATCAGTTCCTTCTCCCACATCCCTCCAGCTGAAGAAATCAGCTCTCTGATGTTATTTACAGAAACACAGAAGAGAAGATTTCCCTCTTCTTCTTTATTTGTGATTATCTTGGTGACAAAGAGAATGAAAAACTGAAAGAAAATGAGGATCCTACCTACTGTTTCAGTGTCTGATGGTAAATCGCATAGGGGCGGCAGATTTGGTTTGGTGTGCTTCCTCTTTCCTGCCTCGTTTTGTCAGAGCAGAAGAAAAGCAGGTGATGTCACTCCACAATTAGGGCAGTGGAGGATTACTGCTGAGACTGTCGCAGGTTTTTATTATTTATTATGTATGAATGTGACACATCAGAATCCTTTAAAACATTTGCAAATAATCTAGAGCAAGGAATCAGTCGGATAGAGTGAGAACCTATTGTGTGTGATAGTGTGAGTGGCTACCGCACAGGCCCTCAGTCTGATTAAATATGCACCTGACTAGATATCAGTGCATTGTCCCTCTCTGACAGACTTGGATGACATCTCTACCTGAGCTTTTGAAATCTGATTTCAAGAAATACATTTTCATCCTTGCTAGGGTCTTCTTCATGAAGTACTACTCTGCCACTTAAGTGCATGTCTGATTACTGAGAACTTAGACTCTTATGTAATAAGTTACTCACCAGTAATCTTGTGTACACAAACTTTTGCCCATCCACACAAATTTTGATCCACGTTAAAGGTGGTTCCATCCAAGAACTACCCATTCTAACTGGAAGGGACTATCTGACCGACATATAAAGCAATCAAACACATCTGAAATCAGAAATAACCCTGCGAGCAAAGCAAAGTACTCAAGAATAGTTGTTTACTTGTTACTAAGTGTCTCAAACAACTCTTGAATATCCTTCAAAGATTCAGTGCCTCAAGCCTTACAAATTTTGGTAAATCCAGCAACTATATCTTCCTTTGAAGCACTTGGAAACATGACTTTGATTTCCAAAATTGTTTAAGGCTAGTCAATTATATTTAAGCTTGTCGTTTCAAGAAAGCTTATACATTTATTGTGTACATATTTTTTATTAGGTTAGTAAATGTATTAATATTAATACATTTACTGATTTATTAATTTATTATTTATTAATGTAGTCATCATATTACATTAATTCATTTTAGCCAGATTTATTCTGACTAATCTTGCATCTAATTTGAGTTTAATGAAAATAGCATGTCTGATTAATGTTAAATCGAAACATTGTTAAGTGTATTGTTCATATTTTGCTGTTATTTTTTTCTGTCATATTTTCACCAAGAGCATGTTACAATTCATGTAATTATTATTAAATTATGGTTATAATGCACATTTTTTCATCTCATCTTCACTATTGCTGACAAAATCAAAAATCCTTCATTGATTATGTTTTAAACAGTAACTAAAGGTGAATTCAAGGGAATCTTTGCACAACTTTTCTGCACAATATTTTAACACTTAAACCAGCGCCTTATTCACTCACAACTCACAATCCATTTTAGCCAAGTGCTGAATGCGCTGAAACTACCAAACTGTATTTAAATTAAGTGATTCTCATTTTTCACAACCAACTTTCTTTCCAGGATCAGGAATTCAGATTACATTCATCACTGATTTTTTTGTTGTTGCCCATATTAGTGCATTGCTTATGCTGCATAGATAAACACTGTGCTCTTTCAAAATATGCAGACAAAACAATGTTATCCGTAGGCGCAATAGTCAGATTTGAATTTTGAGTTTCATTCTCTCTGATTTTAACCCTGAACCTTGTTCTCATATCTCTGATTTTATCTTGTTCTATCAAAACGAACACTCTAGGACAGTTTGGAGATTATTCAGCCTGACTTTGTGTCTCAATCTGTCTCTCTCAAAGAGTCTTAGTCTGTTCTTGCTCTCCTCTATGTGGTTCTATTGAGCTGTTCTCTGCTCACACACTGATCTCAGACCAGTTCATTTTCTCAAGCCTCGATTGCAACCCCATACAGAGGTGAGGTCTGTTTTTTTCCGAGAGTAGTGATGCACACTGAGTCTTACTTTGGCAGTCCTCACAGGACACGGCTGGATGGCATTAAACCAATTCCACCTCATATGTTCTCACTGTTCTTTATCTAATCTGGCCCCTCCTCAGGATTCCAGCACACCACATGATTCCTTTAAAAGGCTTAATTAAGGATCTGTGATTCAATCGCACTAATTGAATCACGGATGGCATGCAAGGCAACGGCTGTTCAGAGGTTGAATCTTGTAAACATCAGCGGAAGATGTCTGTCAGAGTAAGACTCAAAAAGTGAGGAGAGACCATAAAGAAGAAATGACAGGGTGAGCTGTGTAAAGAATGAGAGAGGAGGAGAAACTAGACAGGAAGTATCAGAAGAAAATAGGATGGAGGAATTTGAAGATAGAGTAGCGAAATAAGATTCTGCAGACTGTAGCACACTTGCAGCAGTGTTATCTGTCTATTTTATCCACTTTCTTTCGCTCCAGCACTAGGCATCATGACATACAATCACAGGTCTGATCCTGGCATATACTCAGCGCTGTCACACACACATAGACCATTTCTGTTTGCCTGTCTAATTTTGTTTTTGTGTCACATTGTGCACTGTTAGTAACTACTAAAAGTGGTGTAACAAATCATTTTTGGTCCCTCTTTATATTAGGTGGCCTTAACTACTATGTACTTTCATCTAAAATTAACTACTTATTGTGTTCATATTGTATTGCAAAACACTTTTGCTGCTTTTGAGGTGGGATATGGTTAAAGTTAGGGGCAGGTTTGGTGGTATGGGTTGGGTTAAGATGTAAGGGATGGGACAACAGTGTAATTAAAAATGTAATTTCAGAAATTAATTACAGATGTAATTACATGCAGGTAATAAAATATAACTACAATGTAAAACATGAATGTACACAATAAGTGCATTGTATCAAATTATCAATTTAAATGTAAGTACAAAGTAGTTAATGCCCCCTAATATAAAGTGGGACCTCATTTTTTAAATTGTTACAGCTTTATGGCCAACTGAACAGAACCAAGTAAAAAAAAAGAGAGAGAGAGAGAGAGAGAGAGAGAGATTCATTCAAGCATTTTACTTTTTAATTTTTTTTATTTAGTGTTTCTGTTAACAAATTAATATTGCTGTTTGCTGTAACTGACTTCTTTCGAGAGAAAAAAAATGTTACTGACCCCCAGTCTTTTGAACAGTATTTTGTGTGTGTGTTTGCGTAAATGTAGATTGACTGTAGTTTAACTATTTTAAAGTATGAGTGGCTTATAGCTCGGAAAACTACAGTTTCGAAATAGCTTCCCCACCGCTGATTTTGTTACATTTGAGTCAATAAGGGATGCAGTTTACATTTTAAGTCAGAAAGTCAGTCAGACGATGGAAACATTTTTTTGTTGTTTGCATTACAGTAAATGGTTATGTAAAGAGGATTCTGATATAGATTTTAAATGGTTTTAGATATGGGGAAATTTTGACTTAGCTATGTGATGAACTATTGAACTATTGATGAATTATTCTTTGAGAAAGGCTCATATGTAAATTACCAGTTTTTTTTTCTTTCATATTGACCCTTAACCTGGGTTACAACCACTTCAAGAAAGAATTGGAGAGAAAGAGAGAATGTGTCAGCAGTTTTTCATGCATGCATGAGTGTCTGTGTTTATCCCAGGCCTTGTGGTGGGAGGATTGGACGCAGCGAAGCTGAGGAGAGGTGGCAAGGGACTGCTGGAGGCTCAGTCATGATGGCCTTTGTGCAGATGTCTTAGGCAGCCTTGGCCTGCACTGTAAAATATTGTCGGGATTTTAAAAGATTTACCAGACATTTTCTACTGTGAAAACTGTACAGGTTAGGTCATTTTGTCTTTAAATTATTGAAATAAATAAATAACCAAACTGCCCAGCATTGGTGAATTCCACTATGGGAGAATACCCATTAACCCATGTGCTTGAATAATTCACTTATGTATGCTTGGGCAAAGTATGAGGATGAATGGAGACATGTAATTAGTTATTTAGATTTAATAGAGGTTTTAGCTCCTATTTAGTGTTGTTTTGTTGTAAGTAGTCTTTCGTTTGAAGTCACCATTATGGTGATTAGTATTCCATTTGGTTGGAAATTTGGACCTTGTTCAATTTTAATTACTTCTTTCACAATCATGTTATAAGGGTGGTAGTATTTATGTTTTAGTACATAATTGTTTTATTTTGTGCCATGGGTCCCTATCAAATCACAAGTGGGGATGTTATATTAGGCTTACTGAGTTGCAGTAAGTTGTCTGTGAAGAACGTGAAATCAAGTATTGTAATTGTTAGTGTTATTATACATACACTCTGTATATATGTATATATACATAGAGAGAGAGAGAGAATATTTATAATATAATAATATTATATAATGATATAATAGTAAAACAGGTTTTATAAGATGCAGTCTAAATGTGGTTAGCCTCATAGCATAATTGCCTAAGTCATTTTTTTTTTCAAATTGATCTGGGCAATTATGCTATGAGGCTAACGATGTGGTTTATGTTGGTATAAGGTCTTCTCAGACTCTTTCGCTCCTTTATACTGGGAGCTTCACTCCCCCACTGAGCCCCCAGGGTTCACTTGATGTGATCACTGCACCACACTGCCCCTCTCTGTCCCAGAACCGCCTCTGCTCAGCATGGGCCAGTTTCCGGATTCCCTCCTCTCCTCCACACATCTGGAGCACAGCTGGAGGAGGGCACGAGTTGGGCGTCTCCATCATCTCTAGCGTATCAACAGGATGCAAGGTGGAGGCAGGTGAGTCACGTATCTGGAATGGAGAAATAATTTTCCGTGCCACAGATCAATGCAAGCCATTAAGCAGCTGTACGCCGTACTTTAGTAGGCGGAGGGAAACCAGCCTCTTGGCCCATATGCTTCCTGCAACTCCTATCTATCAGGGTGTCAGAGCTGCCATGCTGCACTCACTCCGAGCAGCAGGCAGGGGCCAGACGCAACAGGAGGTCCTTGTTTGAAAAGACGTCTGGCTCCGCCAGAGATGGAGAGATGGATAGCGGAGCGGTGCAGACGGCCAGAGTGGATCTGTTTACAGAGAGCTGTCCAAATCGCCACAGTTAGTTTTTATTTTCTCTGCACTTTCCCTTGACTTCGCAGACTTGTTGACATTGAATGTTTGGGCCTCAGCAAGCCAATACTTAAACTAATTAGCTGGCTAATTAAGGCAATTTTCCAATTCTGGGAGAAATTTGGGTGACTTAAAATGTAAATCTCAGCCAAGTGGATAGATAGCTCGGAGATTGGCCATAAGTGAAGTTAACTGCAGGGCTGTGCTTGGCGTTCTCCCTCCAGTGGTTAATTGATTTAGCATAACAAAGCATGGACTGACATTTATTCATCACAGTGGCATTTGAGAATGCTTAAAATGTCCTTCCTCCATGTTAATGGTGACACGAAATGGATTCTGTATGTGTATGTGTTCGCTGTAGGCAGTACGGCTCTTTCTTTTTTTTTGACACATTGAATACCTTCCCTATAGAAGTACCCTGACTGCTCATAGATCATTTGACACTTTGTAAAGGTCTGATGACCAAAATGTTCCCAGCTGCACATTATAATTTAGTGACTAAAAGTAGCAAAGCCTTTCCCTCCATTTGCAAGGCTCTATACGCATTGATCTATTAAGTTTATGTTGTGCACTTTCAAGTGGCTAGCTCTGAAATCAAGTTGGCTGGAAGAGACGAGCATTAGTAATCCATACTCTCTAAATGAGACTCCATTAGCATAGCACTTCTGTTTGCACCTCAAATGATTGGTTTGCAAGACTGTACCAGCCATGGGGAACCTTGAGAGTCTCTTTCTTATGGCTGTTTTATAAAACCCCCAGGCAGAGAATTCCCAATGTGGCCAAGATCTGTCACTATGACCCACTAGTCTTCAGCATCTGAGAACTGATTCAGGAAACAAAGTGGATGCAAGTGTTTATTTTGCCAAGTTTAAGATGGATTGTACATACTCAACAGTACAACAACTGCATTTTTTTTTTTAGTGAAACAGATTTACAGTATCAAAGACTTGATCTGCCTTGGTGGTGCTTGATAAGGCTAGCATCACAATTTCTGTTGCTCATACTTCGGATTGGGGATTTAAATAAACCCCTAACCCTAAGTATTAAACGTTGGTGTATGATACCTCTAATGATGTGGTTAATTGAAGATACACATATTATAAATTTTATAATCAATTTGATCTAAAATGCACCCAATTGACCCTTTGCTAAACTACTGACCAGTCCTGACCAGTCCTAGCAACTTGTGCCATCCACCTTTTTTTTTTTAAAGTTTTTGCTCTTTTTGATATAAGTCTGTTGTGGATCTGTAAGTTTAGTTTTAAACAAGATTTTGCAGAAATTATCCAAAATATGCTACATTATGGTTGTCAGGTCACTTATAATAGTGACAGAAGTACTATTAGAGGATTGTCCCCTTCTCCAATTTTTAAATAAATCTTTTTACCGTTTATTTTAAAGAAAAGCGGCAGATACAAATGCTTTGCATTGTCACAATGCATTCCAGCTCACATCAGAATAATATCCAATCGTTTAACACTTAATGAGCACATTTTACTAAAGATCACGCTGTTCACTGAAATCTCATTCTCCAGTTCATTCTTTAGAGACAATTTTGTGAAGCTTGTCTGAGTTTGCAACAGTAACAGCTCAGCGAACGGTCAGTTTCATTTTGTTTTTCAGATCTAATCTGTATAGTTCACTTATTTACTACACTGAAAAATAATTTGTATACAATTTTCACTTAGAAATTGCAAGTAAATTTGACAAATAATTGCAAAGAATCAGCAAGTAGCACTGATTTGAACATGGAATTTTAAGTAGAAAGAGTAGTTGTATTTTCTTGTAAAGCGTACTCCAGTAGTCTTTGTTTTATTTATAACTTTGAAAAATAATTTTTTACAGTAAGTGAATGTGTCAAGTCACAATTCACTTATATGAGGAATGAGAGCAGAAATGAGTGTGTTCACTCCATACACTAATGTGTGCACTTTGTATGACATACAAACCAGTGGACCCGTAAGCACATAGCAACCATCCAAAATGCCTTAGCGACTTCTTAGACCCTGGCAACCACTTACAATAAGCATAGGAAAACATCACTCACTCTGCAAATCAAGTTTAGTTTGCAACTTTTATGTATTACATACTAGACCATTTGGATCTCCCTTTGTCTGACAGAGTGATTTGCTTTAAAGGATGAATACGGAGAGTAAGGAAGACCTGGCTGCTCTATATCTCCATTCATTCTCTCTTCGTAATTAAATAGTCAGCTCCATGTAGTATGGAAGCCATTGGCTCGGCAGATGTAGCGCTATGTTAAACTTTATGTCACTCGAAAATGGTTTTCAAGTGCATTCAAGACTGAGATCACCTAGCTGTAAAATGATCTGTTTTATGGTGCCATTATCAGTGCAGTATTTTTTAAAGATGCAGTTCACTACACACTCACGGGACATAAGAAAATGTGAAGAAAGGGATAAGATGCTGACTTTCATTGTGTCCTTCATAATAGTCAGGATTTTAATGCCTCTGAAATTTATTAGTGATACACTCTAAAAATCTACCGTGGCATTTGTCTGAACCAAACGATAGTTAATGACCAAAAATAATCATCTCTTTCTTCATGATAAATGTTTGTTTCTGAAACCGCACCTCGGGATCTCTCATTGTAGATGTTTAACTGTGGTTTTATATTGTTTACTGTTTCAGTGCCAAAAGATGAAATCGATAGTGACCTCCGTGACATCAAAGTACAAGTAAAACAGAAAGACGGATAGCAAGAGGAGGAGAACTAGCTGGGCACAGGGGTATTTTATTGTGGTGGTCTGAATGTGACTGGTGTGTTCTGTTATGTTGCTACATCCCTCTCACAGTACGGCCCTCTGCCAGCATTGATACTCTGTGTCTGGCAGCGGTCCATCATCCCCCCGCTCTTGTATACAAGGACCGAAGTCACCAGCAAGGAGAGAGAGAAAGTGAGCGAGTATGTGTTTTATTCCTTATGTCCTTATTTTGGGTCACAAGGGAGGGGCTTTCTCAGCTACTCAGCATAGACTGGCTGGAGTCTATTGATCAGGCTGTGAGTCCTGCCAACTGAGAGAGAAAGAGAAAGCGAGTAACGACAGAGAGAAAAAAAAAAAAAAAGATAAAGATAGAGAGAGAAATGGGGCAGAGGAGAAAAGAAAAAGAGGAAAAAAGCAACACAAAAAGTAAGGGAGAATAAAGCCGACCTGGCTTTTTTTGTCCTGCCAGTAGAGGAGAGCTTAGATGAGTTTGTTTAATTCATCACTGTCTCACATTCCCTTGGACACCACTGGGACTGAGCTGTTCCTGAGCAGGGATGCTGTCCCATCCCAGAATGCTTTTGTGTGCCTTACCATTGTATGAGGGACTAAAATCAAACTTAATAGAAAGTTTGAGTTCCAGAGAAGTAGTAGATTTTTACTTAACCTTCAGCTTCTTCATCAGAAAATCGGATCTCTAGATATTGATATGTGACCTTCTGAGGTCAAGAGCGCTGACCTTTATCCATAAAGATGCTTCATAAGATTCATGTCTCCCAACACCATTCATCCTAAAACTAGAAGGTAAGATTTAGGTTTCGGGGTGCTGGAAGCCACTGAAAAGAGGCTGAAAAATGATGAGATGTATGAAAAAGATGAAAAAGATTTACTCCCTCAGGGAGAGAAAAGCAGTGTTGAGAGTGTCCCTCAGGACCAAAGCACAGCTCAGACTATAAAACATAAAAACCTTTGAGCTGTCTTCTGCCACACACTACACGGAAAGAGCGGTGGGCTGTGTCTCGAACTGAGCAAAGGGGCTTGAACCTTGAACCCTGATTGATGAGGTCCAACGGCTTCACATGCAGCCATGATATTGTGCTGCAATCGTATTTCATATTGTGTGGGTAGTTTGAATATTAATGAATAAACTGAGCAAAAAGGAAAGCATATCTACTTGATAAAAGGGTGATATTTATCTGGAATCTGGAAAACAGTTGTAAAGTGGGAATTTGCTGGGGGGAAAAATCAACGGATACAAAACGTTATAAATTGCTGTGGTTATGGTCTATACGCTTCAGTTTAATCTGCTTGGGATGATGAATTATTTTGGTTATGAATCCAAGGCGAAGCTAAACATAGCACTTGCACAAGGACTGTTGGAACATTTGCAGCAGGCTGCGATGGCTGTAGCCATTAGTCAATGAATTAAAAACTAATTAGTTTCTGCTTCTGTGCTTTATTTGAAGAGTTATGCACAGGTGTAATGAAAATGTATCAGGCTGTTGATTAGGAGGAGGAGAAAGATTTCACAGATTAATTTTGACCCTGGGTTTCCCATGGTGGCCTATATATGGAACTTGTGAATGCCACATGGTTGATGACCAGAGGAGGCTGAGGAGGTTGATGAAATTATTTTAATTGTCATCTTTCTATTCAGTGTCACACCATATCCATTTCATTTCTGTCAGTGGCAAATAATAATTTAGTGCAGGGCTCTATTTTAACATTTCTTTAAGTGTTGTTTGGTGAGTGGAACGGTCAAACAAAGGGTGATTATGAGAACTTGGTCTTTTGCCCCATGCTGACCTTTCAATCACACTCCAGCTAGCATTTCATTTACAATCAGTGCTAATCAAATGGAAGAAAGCACTCAGATGCTTGATAGGCCAAATCCACCACTTCTCCATATCAACAGCAGTTGTCTTTCATCAGTAGTGCTAATAATATGACAAGACCGTTAATAATAAAATTCAAGTGCATTTCATATTGGGAACTGCTCAAATAGCAACTATACGATAAAGAAAGGAAAAAAGTACCCAGAATTCAACCGCTTTTCAATGGCCGTCAGTGGAGAATGATATACAGGAGACTGGGAATGGTTGTAACACAGCACGAGTTGTAACACTACATTCACTTGTGGTTTATAATTTTATTTGCGATCAGGTTAGTGCATGTTAAATGATAGAATGGGTGTCATCAAAATCAACAGATTTGTTTAATTTGATACATAATATTTACTCTCAACTTCACCTAAATGTTAAAGAGTTGAAGAGTTCTTAGTCCATATTTTTTTAATTTGTTCAATATTTTATGTATCTTTGTTTCTGCTATATAATATATAAAACCATCAGGCATAACATTATGACCACCTTCCTAATATTGTGTTGGTCCCCCTTTTGCTGCCAAAACAGCCCTGACCCATCGAGGCACAGACTCCACTAGACCCCTGAAGGTGTGCTGTGGTACCAAGATGTTAGCAGCAGATCCTTGAAGTCCTGTAAGTTGTGAGGTGGAGCCTCCATGGATCAGACTTGTTTGTTCAGCACATCCCACAGATGCATGATTGGATTGAGATCTGGGGAATTTGGAGGCCAAGTCAACACCTCAAACTCGTTGTTGTGCTCCTCCAACCATTCCTGAACCATTTTTGCTTTGTGGCAGGGCACATTATCCTGCTGAAAGAGGCCACAGCCACCAGGGAATACCGTTTCCATGAAAGGGTGTACATGGTCTACAGCAATGCTTAGGTAGGTGGTACGTTCCAAAGTAACATCCACATGGATGGCAGGACCCAAGGTTTCCCAGCAGAACATTGCCCAAAGCATCACACTGCCTCTGCCGGCTTGCCTTCTTCCCATAGTGCATCCTGGTGCCATGTGTTCCCCAGGTAAGCAACGCACACGACCCGGCCATCCACGTGATGTAAAAGAAAACGTGATTCATCAGACCAGGCCACTTTCTTCCATTGCTCCGTTGTCCAATTCTGATGCGCACGTGCCCACTGTTGCCGCTTTCAGCAGTGGAAAGGGGTCAGCATGGGCCTCCTGACTGGTCTGCAGCTATGCAGCCCCATACACAACAAACTGCGATGCACTGTGTATTCTGACACCTTTCTATCAGAACCAGCATTAACTTCTTGAGCAATCTGAGCTACAGTAGCTCGTCTGTTGGATCGGACCATCAATGAGCCTTACTGACCACTGCAGACCGGGAACACCCCTATTATATCCCACCCACTAACAGGTGGTGTGATGAAGAGATAATCAGTGTTATTCACTTCACCTGTCAGTAGTCATAATGTTATGCCTCATCGGTGTATATATTACATTTGATAAAAGAAGAACAAAAATTTTTTACCAAAACTTTACACAAAATTTTCAGTTTAGGGATTTGTTCTTAAAACTAATTTATAGCAGAAAAATTTGAGAAATTATATCAGTTTAAAATAAGTAGTTACAGATGTTAAAGCAAAATGCGTTGCAACCGTCCTTAGTCCCCTCTTTTTTTGTGCAGTGTAGTTGCAGTATCTTCTAGCAGGGGCGCACAAGGTCATAGGGTGTGTCTCAATCAGTTCCCTAGCTCCCGAGCTCGTGAATCAGTATACCTGGTTCACTACACATTGGGACACTGATGACTCTATTTCTGGCGACGTGACAACGTCCTCATTGTACAACATCACTACTGGTATTTATGAACAATAGCAGAGCTGATATTTTCTGACATTACTTGTAATGTTATTTAAAGTACATTATTATAAATTATTTGCTTGGTACATATACGTGCAACATTTCAGCAGTAAATAAATTATAAATGTTAGCTAGATTATGTTCATTACCTGTCTAGCGATGAATGTTTATGCTGAAATATAATAAAATAATGGTTTGTATTTTTAAAAACATCTATCATGCGTCATTATGTGTAGTGAGTTGGCTCACGTGATTTAAGTTTTGGGCTTCAGAACTTCTGTTAAGGGAGCATAGTGAGCATCGATGCTCCCTGATTTTTACGGTGCATTGTGGGACTTTTTAGGGAGCGAACGTTTCAGTGCCCTGGAAGGATTCTGCGATTGAGACAGCCCTTAAAATGGCCGACTCCCTGGTCAGTGCCTTGACTACTGAACTAGGGAGCTGATTGAGACACACCCATAGTAACCAGCCAAACTCTGACCTCTCTGCTAAATCCCTTAGCATGAGGTTATGGGACCAGCTAGGAACACGTTCAGAGAAATTCATACATTAAACAGGTCTCGATCTGCCAACCTCAGCCTGCATTAGAGTGTGGCGGATGATTTTGAGCTCTACCGTTTAAGTGATTGTTGGGATGGATGCAGGTGTGTGCTGATAACATTAGTGCCATCAGTGAGCCCCCACCTTTCCTGACAGGCTTTCCTCTACAGCGTCCTGAGTCTCTCAATGCCTTTGTGCAGCCTTTTTTTGTCGCTGTACGTGACTGGTTCAAACAAGCCCCTGGCTTAATGCGTCAGGTTTACCTAATAGAACCAGACTGCCTTTCTTTTTCACATCATTGTGCGCGAAGCACGCCAGTCAGCCATCGCGCTTTTGTGGTCAGGCAGCGCAGAGGCTATTTGTTCTGTCCGCCGGAATGAAGGGTCAGTGGAGGAGGGAGAGCAGAGAAAATTGGAAACACAGTCACAATCACAATGACAGCAAACGGCGAGAACGGTAGAGAGAGACGAGAGGCCAGAGAAGTGAAAGAGGGACAATGACGCGAGGTGAAGGGGTAGAGACTGAAAGATACTAGAAAAGGAGGAAAGGTAGGAAAGCGACAGGGGGGGGATAAAATATGGAGAAAGGATGAGGACAATGAGGCAAATCAGTCTCAGCTGAGGGCGCAGGCAATTAGAATAAAATGAGCTGGACCTTGGCAGAGGCCTAGCCAGGCAGAGGGGCTGATGGGTGAGAGAGAGTGGATAAGAGCGAATATCCTGGTGATTAAAACTGAATGATTAGCCCAGTCCGTACGCATGATGAGCACGGTGACGGGGGTCACCTGCACCCTAAAGGGACAAAGTGTGTCTGACAGTAATGAGATCAGGTCTGCTCAACTCCCCATTGGAGCACCAACTCTGTGTCTGCAGTTCACCGCTACTCCATATCTGACATGCTTCCTTTAATTCCCTTTCATTCTGGCACCTATCAAACCATCTTTCACTTTGACACGGGAGGGACATTTATAGTGTTTCACAACTGTCAAAACTCTCTTATTTCTGACAATACAGGATGAGCCATGTAGTGATTGGTCAGACAGCTAATAAATTAGCTACAATAGTACAGAAAAATAATACAGCATTGTGACTTGGAGCAGGTTGCTCACCAATACTGCAGAGCAGAGAAACTAAGAGTGTGATGTCACAGTATTCAGCCCTCACTAAAACAACCGCCTAATACACTGCAGACAATAACTACAGTGGCTAAACTCATGCAAATCAGTCATTAATATTGCAGACAGGAAGGGCTCTGAAACAATTCACAGTGGACAGGAAAATAACAGCAGAAGACGGCCACAAAGAGCATGGCTGGCCCCTGGAGAGGATGCCTCATTGGTCCCGTTTGAGGAATGGCTTTGAGTGAAAGTTGCTGATGTAGTGTTGTGCTTTTCTTTGTGGAGGGTCTAAGGGCCGACGGTGGTCATTAGTGGCAAAAGCGCTATTCTAACTTGAACAGGCCAGGCTCTTTTGGATTTCTGCTGCTCTGGGGACTCGGATGTAAAATCAGAGTATATCCTAGCAAATGGAGCAGCATGGGAGGACTGAGTGCAGCCTGCCATTCAAGCAGTCCGGAGGGGACAGCTCCATCCCAAAGGCCCTGCACTTGAGTCCCCATTTCTCTCTTTATCGCTTCGCTTTCATTCTGTTCCTCGCAATGCTCTGGACAAAGATGGGCCACCTGAGCAATGAGAATTTCTATGAAGAGAGCTCATAACTCGTATGGTAATAATCATATATTGTAATTGCTGTTGCACATTTAATGAAGGCAAGCATCACTATTACTATTGCTTGTTCTTAGGGTTAGTTTTTTTAAAAACATAAGTAAAAAAATATTCCATAGATTGTTGTTACAGAAGGGCCCAGAGACTTGGGGGCTGGGTTGGACAGTTCTGCAAATTGAGAATTGAAGAAATGACTCCCTGTCAATTTGTGATTTTAAATTTTAATTGATTTTACACAGGAAAGCTACTCACAAATTAATCAAAAACAGTAATAGAAATCTGTTTTTGCGTAATATTCACCCGTAGTACTGGACACATGAGCCACTTTTCTACGGTCGACCTGAACGGTTCTTTGAATGTTGAGGAACAGTTCCATTTTAGCTTGGTTCTGAATGGCACAATTACAAATTGTTCTCAGCCCAGAATTCTCAGCACAGTTGGCTATCCATGCTGAACAATGCAGGTAGAATGTATGTAGTGACGTCATCACTCAGGATTGGTCACTTGTCTGTTGCCTGGCAACCAGTTTCTCTGTAGCTGCCCAAGTGTGCTACTTGAGCAAAGTAAACACAAGTCAATTATAAAATTAAAAGAAATATCTGATCATCCTCCATAACACGATCGCTACTTGCATCTCATTCCATCTGTAAACTCTTGCATTACTAAGGCAGAGACCGAAACATTTCAAAGAGCTCCATTATCAGCCCCACATTGGAAAATGAAACCATATCCGTATCAGCTGGGCCGGATCGGCACGGATTGGAATGGTTAAGCAACGAGAATGGTTTGGCCCAACGATGGAAAAGTGGCTATGGAAACTGCCAGTTTTTGCAATTCGAGATCAGCTCTGAATTCTGGGGTCCTTGAAGGAGTCATATTCTCAGAGATAATAGAGAAACCACTCTCTTAAAGGGTTAACTTCTCACTTCTCAGATCTCTGAAAGGGCTTTGCTAAAGTTGAGCTCCTTGGGCAGTGGAGCAGTTAATCAGCTTCTCCCTGTGACGTCTTTGCTGCATGGGTAAAGATATCATCATGTCTTTTAGAAAGAGCCAGCCAGGCTAACAGCGGTTCACACAGATTCAACAGGCAATCATACAAAACAGTGGGAAGAGAAGAGGATAGTAGCCTAAGGCTATGGTTTTCTCAATTGGTTTTGCTTCAGGACCCAAATTTTAACTTAAAATCTGACCCAAGAATGTACCAAAAATTGTTTATTCTACAAAAAAAAAAAAAAAAAAGTCTTTAAAATCAAACATCGAAATGTGTTAAAATGACTGTGGTAGGCCCAACAATGTATTGAGTTGGAAAAGGTCACAACCCCCCAGTTGAGAACCACTAGTCTAGGGCTCTAGACAGCCATCCACTTTCTTCGCAGCCAGCAGCAGAAATAAAGCCTGAGCACAGCCTGATTGATTACAGAAACACTGTGTTGTAAGGATCAGCATGCAGCAGTGCCAGGGATAAATTAGTGAAGGTCAATATTTGAATGTTTGACTTGTTTATACATAGTGATTTAGCAGATTAAGACAAAAACATTGCACATTTTCCCTAATATGTGTGATGAAGTGCTTTCTGCTCCAATCTTTCTCTCTGTCTGCCTACCACTTTCTTGTTCCTCCCTCCCTTTTGCTCAGGAGAATGGTATGTGTGTCTCTCTGTAGACTTGTGGTTCTTTATTTATGAATTAATTTATTTATATCAGTGTTGTTGGCACATACTTTGATACTAATAATGAATAATGAAAAAAGGTTAAATTTAAAAGTTGGCCCATTATACTGATGCATTGTTTTGTTTTTTTAATTAACTGTATTTTCATTTAGGTGTATGTTTCTGTGTCTGTTGAATATTGAAAATAACTATTTTGTTTATATTTTTATTTTATAATTTCATTAGTTTATTTAACAGTTTTTAAAATGTCACTGGAATTTTCTGTAATTAAAATGATATATGCATATATATGCTATATGCGTACACAGGAGGTACACAGAACAATATAGGATTTGTTACAAAAGGTTCATTCAGTTTAATTTTCTTTAATGAAGCATGTACATTTTATCATTGTTCAACAGAAGAGTGAAAACTGAAAGAACACAGTTCATGTTTTCCTTGTTTTCTTCAATAACAAAGTTTAACTTTTTTCACTATTCAACAATACTGTGATATAAAGCTGAAAGAAAATACTGTTAATGTTTTTTCCAGAATGGTTTTTCAATAGGAATGCTTAACATAATGTTTTATCCATTATTCACTAGTTTAATGTGCCAACATTTAATCCATTTTTTCCATTATTCATCAGCTTTATGTGCCAACAATGCTTATTAGCATTCATAGATAGACTAAAAGATTATAATGTTGGAGGAGTGGTGTTTCTTGTTTAAAATTGGGGCCTGAGTAGAAGAAAAAAAAACTTGACACACTGTAAATTACAGGCAAAAAAGTCAAAAGAAGGAGTGAACAGTTCAAAGTGACCCACAATGATACAGAGTTCAAGACAGCAGCTGTGCAATTAGCCTGAAGAGCATGAGATGAAGAAATAGAGGGGGGAAAAGCAATCCAGCTTGACTGCATTGAAATTTGCTCAGTTTTTACTGAAAGTAGAGAAATAGCTACACCAGACACCTGCAGAGCTGTATCTGAAGGCTGGCCACAGACAAACCTCCTACCAGGGTGTGTATGCTCAGACCGCTCAATCAAACCTCAGCTCCCACCTTATGAATGACTCATCATTACTCTGTGCTTAAAGGCTCTGAGAGTTCAAGGCAATGCGGGGACAATGCTGCTGCCAAGCAGCGCGACGCGAGTCCCGCTGCTCCTCGCTCTGCTGGGCGTCAGGTGGAGGACAGGCGGCCGGCCTGCAGGAGAGGCTGACAGTGGCGGTCAGCGAGCCCTGGGGGAGAAGACGTCCTGCGGGGGGCAGATGGGGGTTCTGTGGCTCGCCGTCAGGACAGGTGGGCCGCTGTCACCCCATCCCAGCAAGCAGGTGGCCTCTTCCCCCCTGGAGGTCACCTTCACACACAGCAGTGCGAAACCTCCTTGCAATACCACTAACAAACACACACACAAACACACAATTGTTATGACTAGGGGTCCCAGGGGTCTTTTTTTAAATATAAACACTGACTGATAAAGCTGGACCGTAACAGGTTCTCATAGAGTGCTGCAATGACATATTTTTATAGGCCAAGCCGGAAGATAGCATCCACCTTGTTCCTTCGACAAAGACCCAACAGGGTTGGCTTTTGGATTATTGCAGAAAAAAAGCTCTGTGACAAACAAATATCATGATAACCTTCACAAATAAACACAACTTTTATGAAGCCTAAATACAATTGCCAGAAGTAAAAAGCTAAACGTAAGCTATAAACGGACTACACAGTCACGTGGCGTCATGACCATTAGGCTTCCGACAATTATTATCTCTCGTTATTTAAACAACTCAGACAACTTTCTTTATTAAAAAGAAAAATCCCTGAAAATTTGAGTAGTATAGTTTGCAAGAAACTAGTGAGTAAAGGAGTTTACCTGTTTGACGTTATAATATTTAATGTCCCGCCTTTAGCTTTAAAAGCTTTAAAAAAAATCACAAGGTGGTATTACTGTTGTATTTTATGTCATAGAATAAAACATGAAAATATCTTTATAGACTATATTTCAGGCATTTAACCAGAAACCCATTCAAAAAAGTCATTGGCTTCAGGACAGTAGAACCGGAAGTGCTAAATGCTAACACTTTTCTGGGGTTTGGCCTACAAAAATACATCATCCCTGCAACACTGTATTGTTTCCTGAAATATATCCACCATTGATCATCCGCGATCACACCGTCGCTTGCTCCTGTGACCAATAAAGCCTAATTAAAATAACAAAGTTCTGTCAATAAACCGGGAACAGTTGTATAATTACAGTGTGCGTGAGGACATCATAAGCAGGCAATGTCATGGCCCTAACGAAGGAAATAAATCGATTGCAACCAGACAAAGCATTGCTTTACGATGCCCCTCTCCTCCGACACACAAAGGCAGTCGTAAAATGCAGCCAGGGGAAAGTTTAATGACAGTCTTAAAGTGTCTGGCCCCCTTTGTCACTTTCACTGCCTTCCCCTCTACATGACAATGGGAATGGCGTTCTCTTTGCTCTCTGTACTCAGCCTCATTAGTTGACTCTTTCCTTCTCTCGATCTCCAATTCTCGTCTGTTCTCCCTCTGGAGACAAGTGAGTGACAGGTTTCCCCCTTAAACTGTGCATTGCACTACTGACAGACATACACACATCTCTTGCACTAAACTAATTTGTTGGCGGGAGCGAGAATTGGCATTCCCACAATGCCTCCGCGAGTGTGCTTGATGGCGTGTGGAGCGCAGGGCTAAATGTCAAGGAAGGATGTTTAATTCCACAGCCCATGATTTCATCCAAAAGCAAGCATTTCCATCATTCAACTGGTCAGATTTCAGGGATTGACTTCAGCCCAGGCAGGAGGAAAGCAACCTTTCTCGCTCCCAGGCCAGAGGTGAAGATGCCAAGACCAAAGGCTGTATAAGGCCGTCCAACTGCTGAGCTTGTGCTTCTGATGCAGGACACATCCTTGTTTCTCACTCACGTATGCATATTTGCTGACTCTCTCTTTCACATATTGGTTTATTTAAAGGGATATTTCACCCAAAAATGAAATATTGTTATTATTTACTCATCCTCATGTCGTTCCAAACTGCTACAACTTGTACAGTGTAAATTACCTGAAGTCGTTTGATAGCTTTGTGTGGAAAAGCTTCAGAAATTTCAGAGTTAATCTTCCCCTTCAGTGTTTTTTGAGACCTGATGTGACTGAATCAGTGAGTCATTGAGTTGAACTAATCAATCTGATTCATGTACAGATCATTCAGTTTGGTTTTGTGAACCAAATCAGGCAATTCATGAATCAGATGTCACTCCTCCTTTCATGCACGTATGGCTTCAAAAGTCTTGAAATATTGTGCACATACAGACCACTTTTATGACACTTTATTATTCTTTTGTTGTTTTTAAAGCTTGAAAGGTCCAGACCCATTAATTGTACAGTAATTGCATGCAAAATATGGTATGGTACATTATTCAAACATACGGAAATCTGTGATTAAGTGAACTACCCCTTTAAGAAAGCTAGAGAAGGCATCCAGCTTGGGAGCCCATTGCCTGGTAGGCGTCTGTGTGTTTCTTCTCCACCAAGGAGACTTGAAACTCATATTTCAGGGCTTCTCAGTGGGGCTGTTAAAATGTGCTTCTCTGTACTAGAGCTGTGATAGCACAACAGAGAATTCATTCGTTGAAAGTTAGATGGAGAGACAATGAAGAGCACAGAATGTGCAAAGTTTCTTCAGTTTTTGTCACATGTCAGCATTGATTCTCTTAGAATATGTTGCAGAACACTCTGTGGGTGAATGAGGGTGTGGCTGTTATTTCTCAAATGTAGTTGTGTGTTACATGAAAGTACAGACGGGCAGTGGGTTTGAGATGCTATTTCTGTATTTGTTTCTCTCTTTTATTATCTTGTGAATGTAATTACTGACAAGGTAAATATTTTTATTTTGTTAACAATAATGAAGATGAAAAATGCATCATTAGCAATATGCTAATCATGGATATATTATATTATATGTATTATATACACTACCGTTCAATATACACTACCGTTCAAAAGTTTGTGGTCAGTAAGATTTTTAATATAAGTCTCTTAGGCTGAAAATTAATAAATTAATAAAAAAACTAATAAGAACTAAAAAAGTACTGTGAAATATTATAGCAGTTTAAAATGTGCGTTTGTTTGTGTTGGGGGGAGGGGGTTCAGGTAAACCCTATGTTATGGGGACAAAATATCCCCACAGAGATGGCGATATTCAAAATCTTTGTCCTTGTGTTTTTTTTGTTTTTTTTACATGAAAACCCAACGTACATGTGTGTGTCTGTGTCTTTGTCTCTCTCTGTGTGTATGTATTATGTGCTACACATAATGGAATATTCTAAACAGTCATTAAAACAATAAAAATCTTTTTTAAACAAAATTCAAGATTCAATAATAATTATATGGTATTATTTCAGGTTTTTACAGTAGTAAAGTTGTTGCATGTTCCATGTAGTTTATGTTGATAAATCTTATTTAGGCTATATGTTGGCAGCTCACTAGGTTTGTGTCTCTCCCTTTCTCTCCTTGTAGATCTCACAGTGATTTACATCAGTTCATCCTTGAAAAAAAGGGTTTTTGTTCCTATAGAACAATCCCGCAATGTTCTGATAGGTGTATATGTGTGTCTGTTTGTTTGTGCACAAGTGAATTCTGAGACACCACTGACTGAGCGCTGATCCCTGATCTCCAATTAAGTGTGAATCTCTTGTGGGGTGTGCAGTAGGGCATGATTGATAGGTGAAAGGTGAGATAGACTCTTTGATTCGCTCTACCACCCAGACAGAGATACAAGTCATCTGTAACTTCTCCAGATGACCTTAGACTCCAGACAGAAATGCACCATATCTTAGTCTCTTATATACAACCACACTCACTTGAGCTTTGTACATCTTAGACTATAGCCACGAAACTGCTTCTTTTTCTTTCTTTCTTTCTTTCTTTCTTTCTTTCTTTCTTTCTTTCTTTCTTTCTTTCTTTCTTTCTTTCTTTCTTTCTTTCACCTCACTCTTCTTGCAGCATTACATATCAGATGAATCATAAGGCCATCAATAGTTGGCTGTCTGAATGTGTAGTGAGGGATCGATGGCTCTGGTCAGCAGTGTGGAATGGACACAGCTCTGACTGAAGGCCATGCACAGGTGATCCATAAAGCCTAGTTTGACACTTGATCTAACTGGAGGCCAAAGGCCTGTCTGTTCTGTCATCAGTAATGTTGAGAACGTTTGAGACATTGGAATTTCTCCATTTAAGGCTGCATTCCCGTTGAGATCAGTCTCTAGATGTTTACCTTCACTTTATATAAATATATTTACAGTGCTCGCACAACAGCACAATATATTCCTGAAACATTTGGTTCTGGTCTTCTTCTGATTGTTCTTCTGATTCTCCTCTGTTTTTATTTTTCTCCTTCTCATTCTTATTCTACTTCTTCTTTTGCTTCTTCCTCTTTTTCCTAGCTTATTTTTCTTTTTCCTCTTGATTCTTCTAATTCTTCTTCTTCTTTGTATTTTTTCTCTTCTTTACATTGTCAGACTGATATACTGTTGATATTGTTGGAATGTTCAACAGTCAGGCTTCAGCCCCCCTAAATTTCCACCCAGCCCCTTTAAAAAAATGCAATTAACTCAAATTCTTGATGGCCTCAGTCCCCTTTAAAACTCATATGAATATGAATAATAAACTTTTAGTATCTATTATTCAGTGTGTTCAATCCGCAGCAGCACAGCATCAACGTCTGCAGCAGAGGACATGGTGTGTTCATTTATTGATAGATTATCATGACACTTTTCCTACACTTGCTATACTTCATCATAGTGACCACCTACATTTCCTGCCGGTACTGAGACTCGAACCTGCGACCTTCGGGTTACAAGTCTGACTCTCTAACCATTAGTAGAGAGTCATTATTAGTTCTACTAAATAATGACCCAGCAGCTAATTGTGACATACATTCATTAACCTTAGAGTATGCCTTAGAGTAATATTGAAATTCTAGAATTACCCCTGATAATATTTGCATATTGAATTGCAATTGACATTCTTTCTTATTTTGATTTGCATACTTATTTGCGGTTGGTGCTTCTTGCTTTATTATCTTTTTAACCATCTTTAACAACCTACACTCTGCAAAGACATATCACTTTGTGTTTATTGTCATGCACGGCCAGTAGAAAACAATTTACTTTAAACTTTTATGCCATTCTGTTGCTGCAATGCATGCACTGGTATTTCCTTCTGCTGGAAATGAGAAAAGAAAGAAAAAAAAACACTCTAATTCCACTAATGACTTGATGTCATTTGAGGATAGGCAATTGGCACAGTGACTCACAGACCGCTCCACTTCTTGTTGTAGATATACCTGGAGGAAATCTTGGTAATTGTGCATATGGTGCTAATGTATAACATGTCCACCAGAAAAGCAGCAGAGAATGAACATAGAGCAGGGAAGTCTATTTGAATATGCATTTTACTCATTACTAAGCAGTCTTATGCATAATCAAATCAGCACCACAGAAATGTTGGTAAAATTCTAGCCTATTCCAGTTCTGTGAGGTATTCACTGCCATGGCAGTTTTAGATTTAATTGCGAGGCTATTCTTAGCAGGAGCGCAAAAAAAAGCTCTGGAGGGTTTAGATATTTGCGAGCTGCTACACGAAATTAGGCAGTAAGCAATTCCCCCACACCCATGTTTTATTGATAGTACAAAGTATCCTCTTCACCAAATGTCATAATAAGTACTGGCTGTAGGAAATCAGACAGAAAACAGCATGCTCAGAGCAGAAGAGAGCAGCAGATAGATCTCATTTACAAGAATCCCACTAGCTATAAACACTGAAAGCACCCCCCAAAAAACACGCAGTCTCAGTTCATTAAAATTAACAAATAACACTGAGCTTGTGCAGTGCATTTTGGGGATAGAAATATAATAATTAAAAAAATCTGGTTTAGGGCTGTCAGTTTAATGTGTTAATTTAGTGTGATTAATTATGAAGAAATTATGTGAAATTATGTATCGGCCAGTGGTTTGTATGGAAATTTCGTAGTAAGAAATTTTAATATATTATCAGAAGTACCACCTTCATGTTTTTTTCCTGTCAGAAGTTAGTGAACCATACACTGTAAACCTGAATAAGTTGGCAAAACTCAAACATTTTTAGGTTACATCAAAATTTTTGAGTTAAGAAATTCAAAGTTTAATCAAGTAGAACTGGCAGATTTTTATTTTGTACTCATACATTTTAATTGTTATTAAATTGAAATATTTGAGTAAACTAATTCATACATTTAACTTAAAATTATCACGTAATCTCAACATAAACATTTTTATTAGTGGAAACTTAGCTAGCTATAACAAGCTAATTCAGAAAATGTTAACTTGCTAATTTGCTAGCATGTTAGCAATAGCATGGTATAGCACTTGCTTAATGAGTACAGCAATATAAAAAATTTAATATACCTGTTCTCAAACCAAATCGCATGCACCACTTGTCACCATGATGGGATCTCTCCGAAAACCAACATTAGAAAGCCTTACAAATTAGCATAACAAAACATTAATCGCTACTAAATCTCCCACTTAACATTGTTCTTGCACAAAAAAACACTTCATTTTAACATTTACTCTCCCCTTTGAGTGCCATGAGCAAAGCATGCTGGGAAATAGAAATTCCAGCCCAGTTTCAGTTAAACTTTTTCATCTAAATTAAAAGAAATGAGTTCATAAAACTCAAAACAATCAAACAGTTAATTTTACTCAAAATATATCTGTTCTGTGAACTCGAAAGAAAAAGAAAGTGCTAAATACTTATAAGTTAATTTGTTTAATTTAAATTTGTCCTACTTAAACCAATGAATTATTTTGAGTGTTAGAGTTTTCAGTGTAAATAAAGGGGAAAATGCTGACTTCTAAAGTTTTTTAATTATTTTCAATTTTTTTTTTTTTTTTTTTTTTTTTCTCAATTAATAAATTTTTAGTAACCATAAATGTGTAACTCGTACCCATGTACCATCTTATTGTCACTGGTCTTCTGAGATCAAGAGTGCTCTGAGAGCATTTTGTGAAACAGTCAAGTGAAATGAATTTGGTTCCCAGTGGGAGGTGCTGGACAGGGTGAGTGAGGCAAGTTTGAAGAATGAGGCCAATGTAGCGCCCACCCCACACAGACACAGCCTCCCGAGCCACATCGACCAATGCTTTGATGCCAGCCTATTCTGTGATTTATTCATGCACGCCTGCCTGCTCTTCAAAAGCTTTAATTAAAGCTGGCTACAGCAGTGTCATTCCTCAACAGATAGAACAGCCCAGCAGGCCTGCTTGCTAACACCGTGCACCACTGAACGGAGAACCGTGTAGTCCCGTCAACTACTTTTTCAGTGGCCTTAGATCTGGAAGTATGTTTCCCATTCATTTCCTCCTTGGAGATAAAACTTTTTTTTTTTTACTTCATTAGCAGCTCCAAGATGAATCACAACATGATTGATATGTTTATACGTTATTGTTGAAAATCAATTGACTATGGAGAAATTTTACTTTGGAACCCAACCACTGCACACTATAGAAACCGTGATATCATGACTATATGTTACCGTTGCAGTCTCCCTCTATCTGTCTGTATTTGTCTCTCTCAGATCTGAATATCAGCCATCCCATCAGCAGTGACAGTTGTTAAGCTGAACTCTCCTTCTGCGTGGCTGTTTGGGCACAGATAAAAGCACCAAGTCCCCTCCCCTCCATCATCTCTTATCCTACCCATAGGTCTCAGAGGGGCGAGACATTGTGCGAATCACTGTAATTTATATTCTTTTTAAATTGTCTCGGCTTTTTCCCATCGTGATAACCATACCTAGAACATCTGTTTTGTGCTGGAAGGGACAGGCATCCCTTCTCAGGCAATCAGATATGGAAGAGAAAGGGAGAATGTTTAAACTTACCCGCCAGAGAGGTCAGACTCAGCATTCACTGTGTAACATTGCCTTCCCTGCATTCCTTGGTGTGACTGTGATTGAATGTAGCTGAGGATATGACATACTTTGATAAACAAACCGTTGATCATACATGCAAGTTGGACTTCTAGTGTGTGTTGATGTGAAAGTGAATAGTGAAAGTGCTGTGTAAGATGCAGATTCATAGAGAGAAACATCAGGGAGATATATATATATGCAGATGTATGTATTTCAATCTCAGGGCTTTATTAAGGATTTATATTTATGCCTCCACTTTCTGATAGTTCTGTCTGCTTATCTGCACATCATGAAATTCACAAATTAAGTTTTGCATTACTATACACTACTGTTCAAGAGTTTGGGGTCAGTACAATGTTTTGCAAGGTTGCATTTATTTGATCCAAAAAAAGTAAAAAAACTTTAATATTGTGAAATATTAACAAATAAAAAAGATGAGTTTTATGGCTGAACAGCCATTATTCCAGTCTTCAGTGTCACACGATCCTTCATAAATCATTCTAATATGCTAATTTGGTGCTCAAGAAACATTTCTTATTATCATCAATGTTGAAAACAGTTTGTCAAAATTGTGATTGACTTTTTCAACTTGTTCAAAATAAAAGCATTTATTTGAAATATATATATTTTTGTAACAGTGTTCAAAAAGTGTTACTGCCACTTTTGATCAATTTAATGTACTCTTTAATAATTTCTTTAAAAAAAACTTTGAGCTGTAGTAGCACACACATACGCGCACACACACATGCGCGCACACATATATATATATATATAATTGTGAATGAAAAGTTTCAAAAAAAGACAAAGTTTACTGCTAAAAGCAATATCCTCTATTCAGTCCATGTTCGTAAAGCACAAATGTATCATATGAGACCTTCAGTCTTTTGTTTAAAAAAAAGTCTCAGTGTAAATTTCCTACTTAATTTCTGTAAGAAAATAATTGACCCCCGAAAATCTTAATTCACACACTGTATAGGTCTATATTGAAACCTGAATCATTTATTTTTAATTCGATATAAACTCAAACCAGAAGATATACTATATATACTGCAGAAGAACTGACCCAAACCCAGGTCCCAGACCTCTAGCACCAGCACATGGCATTGCAAAGGAAGTGGAATTGTATCATGTTGAAAGTCCATGCTAGACTGTGTATGTGTGTATGTGTAGAAGGTTGTGATGCATCACTCTTCCTGAGGCTGTCATTATGACTTGGGGGTATGTTATGCTGAATGCTGATTCAGTAGAGATTGACAGGCAGCTGTGTGTGTGTGTGTGTGTGTGTGTCTCATATTCAGGCTATGTGTGTTGTAGGGCTGCACGATTAATCGCATGCAATTGTCACGCGCATTTCGTCAGTAAAGCCGGTTCCCTGATTACCGCTAAATCGCCATCACCTGCTTCCAAATGGAGCGGCATTTAATAGACAGAGCCGTAGTTCACTGACAAGCCACGCAATATCGCGTTCATTATCGAAGGCGATTCATCTGCGATATGAACGCGATATTGCGTGGCTTGTCAGTGATCTACGGCTCTGTCTATTAAATGCCGCTCCATTTGAAAGCAGGTGATGGCGATTTAGCGGTAATCAGGGAACCGGCTTTACTGACGAAATGCACGTGACAATCGCATGCGATTAATCGTGCAGCCCTAGTGTGTTGTTTTGTGAGTAAGCGCCTGTGAGTATCTGGGCATGCATATAATTTATATCCGGTCTTATGGTGCACATTATATGTTAGCATTAGTGGCTCTGTGTGAGTGTATCGGTGTCCATGTTTGTATAAATGTCGGTTGGTTGTAGCTGGCCGTTAGATGTGGTGTCTGAAAGCCTGATGGGTAATTGATGACAGCACATGCTCACTCCCTCCTGTGGAGCTTGGCTTCAGCCTGCTTACCTCCCTGATCTTCAAAAGCTCACTCGCTTTCTGTCTTACTCACACACATATACTCACAGGTTGAGAGCAAAGAAAAACAACAAGTGTTGCATTAATCAAACGGCCTCTTCTTTCCAAGGGAATTGTAGCACTTTAGAGAAGCTGCCTGGTCTGCTCCTTTTGTAGCACTAGATCACCCAGCCAAACATTTCACCCTCTCTAATGCGTTTTGATGATTTTTCTTCAGCAGGAGTTACAGCAATTATAATTCAGATGCTTGACTTTTGGATGTATCACAATCAGAGCTATACAGCAGCCACAAAACATATTTGGAAACCTAAGCCACAATTAAAAATGTATGAATGTTATTGCATTAGAGAAGAAAATATCAAACCAACCAAGTAGCATTTACTTTACATCAAGATAGCAAAAGCACACTTTAAGCCAAACATTTCACTTTGGGGTATAAAATGATGTAACAATAGATACATTGTTCAGTATTAAAACAGAAAATGTACCGCAGTGCTCACAAAATATCAAACAAAGTCGCATCTAGAGACATATTTCTGCATTGAAATTCATACATTTTTAAGTATTGCCCAAAAACAAATTTTTGGGTCTTTGTAATGTATAGTCAAGAAATTTTCTACATCTTGCCAATGGAATTTTTTTTAAAGTAGCACTGTCTATGGATGGATTACATTTTATATTTGAAAAAGTGAAAGGGTTTTCTTGGTTACATTGTCATCACACTTTTCTTTTTTCCCCACATTAATTTAAATGGAATTTTTATTTGATTACCTTTTCACACGTTCATTTGGAATTTGAGAGGTGAAGATGTGTTTCTTTAGTACAGATTTTTTTATTTTATTGACACTTTTATTGGTACTTTAGTGGAGAAAGGACAGGAAATGATGGGAAGAAGATGAGTGATTGGGATCGAGAAATGAAATTGCTAGACTAGATGACGTGAAAAGTCAAATCATTTTTTTAAGGGTCTTCTTTTCATTCTAGGGGTCAAGTAAAAATGTTAGTGTAAAAACAAAATGATATAAAATTACACTACAGTTCAAAAGTTTGGGGTCCGTAAGTTTTTTGTAAATGTTTTTAATTTTAAAATGTAATTTGTTCCTGTGATGGCAATCACCAAACTGAATGTGTGTGTGTGTGTGTGTGTGTGTGTGTGACATATCAGGACACAAATTTGTATAATTACATGGATATGACATAGTTATTACAAAAGGAGGGTGACTTATGAGGACATTACCCCATGTCCCCATTTTTCAAAAGGCTTATAAATCATACAGAATGTGCAAAGTTTTCTGTGATGGGTAGGTTTAGAATAGGGGTAGTGTAGGGTGATAGATAATACGGTTTGTACAGTATGAAAACCATTACGCCTATGAAATGTCCCCACAATTCACAAAAACAAACCTGTGTGTGTGTGTGTGTGTGTGTGTGCGCGTGCGCGTGTTTTTGTGACATATCAGGACACAAATGTGTATAATGACATGAGTATTACATAGGTATTACAAGAAAAGGGTGACTTATGAGGACATTACCCCATGTCCCCACTTTTCAAAAGGCTTATAAATCATACAGAATGAGTTTTTGTGAGAAAGTAAAAGTATGCACAGTTTCCTGTGATGGTTAGGTTTAGGGGTAGGGGTAGTGTAGGGGGATAGAAAATACGGTTTGTACAGTATAAAATCCATTACGCCTATGGAATGTCCCCACAATTCACAAAAATGAACGTGTGTGTGTGTGTGTGTGTACTTCAGGAAAAAAAATCATGACCCCTTTAAGCTAAATTTGTGAATGCTATTAGCTTTGGTAAATTAAGTTCCTCTAGAGCTTCTAGATGAGCCCATGTGCAGATTGAAGGCCAAAGCTTATTATTCTTTCAGCTAACCTGTTGAAACTGAATCACAGTAAGTTGTTCTGAATAAAGGCTTCCTGCATTTCCATATTAATCTGTCACGTTTAGGCCTCTGAGACACATGGCCTCCTGTCATGGTGCCTTGATAACAGAGTAGTTGGCATTTCCCTGCAACATATAAATATGTATAATTCTGATAAGTATAATTGAATAGCTTATGTACACAGCCGGACCCGCGGTCTGTCTCACTCCTCAGAAAATGGCCATGCACTCCTTTAACTCCCTCAAATTGAAAAGTGGTGCCTTAGGAAGGTCTTTGAGTGGATAAAAGCAACATTGGGTAACTTGTGCTCTCTGCTGATAAGTAAGGTATGGAGACCTTTGGCCTATGAGCCTCACCACAATTTCACAAGCTTTTTGATTGAGATGGGAGAATCTTTACTCATCCTTGTGTAAGACAAGGATCTATTATAAGATATTATTGTTTGTTGTTTTATTTTTCGTTGTTTAGGTACATTTATGGTGTCTGTGGTCTCAGCAAACACTTTGGTTGGAGTGTCCTGTATTTCTTTGGAAAGTTTGAGTAAAGGAGTGTACAAACAGTTTTTCTTTTAAAAACAGCTAGATGGAGCAGCCAAGACATTTTTTTTTTCATGCCCAGGCTTTCGCTAGTTACTATTCCTGGAAGTACTGCAGTTTTTTTCTACTTTTTAAATACTCAAATACAAAAACACTTAAGTATTTCCCACTGCAAACTTTTCTGATTTGTTCAATAGTTTTTCTAAAAGATAATGCATAGCAAAAGTTTATCCGTTAGCATTCCCATTCATCTCAGTGCAAGTTGCTCGACGGGCATATGACTCTCCAGAAGTACAACATTTGAAATATCATTTTGTTGATGTATTTTCCTTGTACACACAAATCATTTGTAGGTGCATTTTCTAAAAGTCCAATATAAAGAAAAAATCCCACAAACTACTCAAACTTTCATCATTAAAAATTTTATTAGCAACATTTTGGTTAAATTGGCCTTCCTCCGGCTTACAAAACAAGCAAAATTATCAGAAAATATTCAAAAAGAAAGCACAAATCTAATTCTCGACCCAAATGAACAATAACACTAATTCAGATTCTACAGGATAAACAAAAACATGAATAGATCTACAAAAATGTTACGTCTGTAGATGTAAATCATAGAAAAGGAATCTGCGGGATTTAAACATTTTTCATGTTTATATTGGACAATTTGTCAGAATAGACAGCCATCAGTGAAAAAAGATGCTTTTTTAGAACCCGATGATATAGATACAGCAGGGGCTACCGGGAGTCATGCTAACCAGCCATGTGCACATAGACAAACAATTTAAAAATAACATAAACAGAATAAAAGAACACTCCCATGTGGACATACCCCATAATGTGTAAATAAGTAGACAGAATATAGATTTGCTATATTATAATGTGTGGGTGTGCTTCTCTTTGGAGTAAAATCTGATTAGGTTAGTGTAACTCAACGTGCAAACTCTTTCCTCCAGTGTCTTCCATTCTACTTCCTATCCTTGTATCTCAGGCTCAATCCCACAGCAGGCATCACAGAAAGCAGATTAATGACTTAAACAGCGCCGACATGGTCCCAAGCTCACAGAGAAACCAAGAGAAAGAGAGTGAATGCGGTGCAGCAGGAAGTCTTTCAGAATGACATTCACACAGAAGAGCCCAGCGAGTTGAATGAAAGCAGCATCAGGAAGAAGATGACATGATAGAATGGGAAACAAAGAGAGATAGGAGATGGGATTAGAAGCAGAATTAATTAGTGTTAAGGTCAGAACATGACAAATTGTGGTTTTATAAAAACGGGAAATGAAAGCGAGATGGGCAAACAGACTACCTATGGCACTTGACAAATCGGTTGAGGGAGAACGAGAGAGGATTGTGCATGACAGATTTTGACTGGCATCTCTAATTAAAAGGTGTTGTCAGGGGCCACAGTGCAGGGAGAGAGGGGCCCCATCAGCCCCTGAGACTCGTCCCCGGAAATGATTGATGAGCAATTGCAAGATAAACAAGACGCCCCATGAGCTGAGCTGCAAACTGATGTATGCAGTATTATAAATAAATCTGCGCCAGAAAGAAATTATAAAATAAACAAGACAATGCATGCAGACAATGATTTGCCGTTTCCAGAGAGGCAGGGCTGTTTGGGTGGGGGGTTTGAGTGTGTGTGTGTGTGTGTGTGAGAAAAAGATAGAATATAATGTGTTTGCTGCCATGCTGGGGTAAAGTGATGGCTGGCTAACAGACGCTAACAGCAGCTGGTTTCATGGCTGAGACTTTGCTGAAGCGCCTGAACTCCCACACTCCCAACTCGCATGCAACAAAACTGCAGCCTCCTGGGACCTAGCCAGACTCTGCCAGCCATAGATACACCTTAATGCGTGTGCCTGTAGCTTTTTACTGAGCTTGCATGCCCTCGCAGATGCCGTATGTGTGTGCGAACACACGGCCGAGTACGAATATGTGTTCTTGCGATGCCTCCTCGCTCTGCAGTTATTAGTTGTTGGGAAACATGTGTACTGTCATAAAGAGAAGCGAGCTGGGAGCTCTTCAGATACGTTCACGGTATCATTATCAACCAAAGGGCAGTGGGATGGTAAAGTGAGAATGAATTATGAATGGAAAGTTGAGGATGTTCTTGCGCATGTTTTCCCCACAGGATGCGCTTCGCTGCTCATTTGCATCAGTGAGGCGCTGCTGGTCGTAGGTCTATATGATATATATGGCTTTCTCTCCCTCGACAAACAAAGCCAAGTTTTAGTATGTTTAAAGCTGACATGAGTAGAAAATTAACCCTATTTGAACACGTTTTAGAAAGGCTACTTAATCTACAACAGGGGAATAAAAAATGCTGAATAGCTGTTTTACTATTGGTTAACATAACCAGCACCTTCTTAATACACTTTCCTGGTCTTCATGTGAACAGCTCATTGGTCTATGTTATATTTATATATATAAAAAAAAGCTTGTCTTTTATCAAAATGCAATAATGAGTTTCCTGTGTTGACCAACAAAAGCTGTGCAGGTTACCAGGCCGGCCAAGTTATCGTTGTAACACGTATTTAAAAATTGTGCACAATAAGACCAGGAACATGTATTAAAAAGGTACTTATTAATGTTAACAAACAGCCATATCACTATTTAGTATTTTTATGTTTGTTTTATGTTAATTTTTATGTATTTAAGATTATGAAATTGGTAGTAAAATGCAGTTTAAAAGTGCACTGTAAAATAAACAGTTATGAACCATAATTATTAAAAAATAAACCTTTAAATTATATGGTTTTGAATTGTAAAATAGACAGCTGTCCCGTAAAACCTTAAACGTTGTTACCGTATTTTTTTACAGTAAAGTTCTGGCAACCACAGCTGCTGTTTTTTTACCGTAAATTTTACAGGGATTTTTTTTACGGTGAACATTGGATGTAACATAAAACCCTAATGTACATAACTGATTAGAAAAAACTAAGAAGAAATAGAGTTATTGCAGCGAAAATACATCAAATGTAAAGTTTCATGCAGGGAATTGTGGGAATGTCAATTTACTGTTTTTCACTGTACATTATACAATGACTTGTTATTTTTCACTTCCAAAAACGGTAATTTTACCGTAAAATTACATTAAATGTACCGTTAGATCTATTATAGTTATTCACCGTATATAGTACGGAAACTTTCTGTAAACCAATTAACTGTTTTTCACCGTAGCATTTTGTAATGATAATATTTTGAAATATTATTACAATTTAAAGGAACTGTTTTGTTGATTTTTCAGCAGCTATCACTCTAGTCTGTCACATGATATTTCCAAAATCATTCTAATATGCTGATTTGCAGAAATATTTCTTATAATATCAGTGTTAAATACAGTAATGCTGCTTTATATTTTTTAGGATTCTTTGATGAAAGATAAAAAGAACAGCGTTTATTTGAAATACAAATCCTTTGTAACGTTCTAAGGGTCCTATCATACCCCCGGCACAAGTGTTTTTTGCTAGTTTCATCCCGATGTAGTTATCATTTTCACGTCCAGTGCCCACATTGTTTAAATAGCAAATGCACTCATGCCCATCTGTTCGCCCATGGGCGTGCTGGTCTGAAAACGAGGTGTGTTCAAGCGTGTTGCTGTTTTGAGGCAACTGAAAGCGACTGCGCCATTGACCAACAAAAACCTGGTCTAAAGTCAATGGTACAGTATTTTTTTGTTGTTGTTGTTATTTAAAGGGCGCTTTAGTAACATGCACCTATAGGCGGGTGCACAACATGCGTACATTCTGCTCTGCGCAGCAGCACACAAACATTTTTAAAAATAAAAAATAAAATGATTTCTCTCCGGAGAAGCGTTCAGTCTTTGTGCTTGCAAATTCCGCCATGTAAATAGCGAAGTCGCCATGGTGCCTGGCTTTTAAAGGGAATGGGAGATGAAACACTGATTGGTTTATTGCACGTTACACCCATGACTCATTAAGAGACTAGGAACATCCCTTTTGCACCATGCGCCTGGCGCACCGACAATTTTTTCCATCGTTAAACTAGCAAAAGAGGATTCGGACATGCCCTAAGTGCACCTGCGCCATGCGCTTCAGTCAATGCGCTTAGAATCTTACTGACTCCAAACTTTTGAAAAAAAAAAAAGCAACTCATTAAGTATATTCTAAAAAAGCATATATATGCTTTCTGTTGTTTAAAAAATGCTAAACATATTGCAGATTCTGCAAGGAATATGTAAATTTATGAAGCAGAACTGTAAGTTTCATTACAGAGGTAATATGGGTTTCAAATACCATTTCAGGGTAACTTTAAGGCTTCCTTTTTTAACTCTGCATGGCCATGAACACCTGTATACAAGTGTGTGAAGCATTAGTCACTGGAGCACTGCTGCTTCTCTCTCTGCCTTGAATCTGCCTTCTTTGTACTTCTGCCGAAAACGTCCCTCAGTACTAACATTTCTCTTCCTCTCCCACCCCACCCAACCCAACCCCATCTTCTTTCTTTCTTTCTTTCTTTCTTTCTTTCTTTCTTTCTTTCTTTCTTTCTTTCTTTCTTTCTTTCTTTCTTTCTTTCTTTCTTTCTTTCTTTCTTCCATCCATCCATCCATCCACCCTTTCTCTTTCCTTTTCCCTCATTTCTGGATCTAGGCCACAGAATGGGTCGATGATCCTCTACAATAGGAAGAAGGTGAAGTACAGAAAGGACGGCTACTGCTGGAAAAAAAGGAAAGATGGGAAGACCACGCGGGAGGATCACATGAAGCTCAAAGTACAGGGAGTGGAGGTGAGGCTGTTCGTCCGCACCGTAACACATCGACTCGCTTTGAAATCGTTCAGATTCAAATAATGGGCGCACTTAAGAAAAAAAGCCCTCTCGCTTGGACACGAGTGCTGTGGTTTTGTAGTTGTTGTACACGTACAGTGAGTCTTCAAGTCGGCTCCAACTTTTCCACATGTGAGAATGAAAAAATACACCTCAGCAGCTCGAGTTTAGTTTTCCCTTGATAGCAAACAAAATGGAAGCAATTGTTTGTACCTTATTAAGCTCAGGATGTTTGCTCTGCTCCAGAGTGCCCGCATTAATCTTCCCCCATGCTGGGAGCCACTGCCATCACAGGTAGACTGCAGGGCCCTTTCCTGCTTTTCCGCGCCCTGGCACGGCCCCGCTGTGTGTGTGTGTGTGTGTGTGAGAGCGCTCTTTGATTTATATCCACTCATACACACATATACACATGCACCAAACAGCGTGGGGGCTGGATCCAGAGTTTTACTCTTGTTTTTGGGGGTTTGAACTGAATATCTATCATTTTGTACGGTGTCCCCTGGATAGTTGAGTATGCTGGGGTCATGTGATGTTATTTTGCATATCCAAGCCCGAGCTCATATTATATAGTCATATAGATGACAAAACACACACACAGAATATTTGATACACTTGCCAAGATGTGCATTATTCTCTGCTTGCTCTCTCTTCATGGAGCTCTCATTAGACACTGAACAGACCTCACTTAACAACCAAATCTCTGCCAATCATTTTTTGGCAGTGTGTTCTCTCACAGCAGATGTTTCAGAGGAAGTTTAGAGTTTCTACCGATTATCCATTAAATTCACCAGCTTTAGCTCTTAAAGGTATAGTTCCCAAAAATAATTTTCACTCATGTTGTCTAAACCAGTAGAATTTAGCATCAAAAGAGATGTATAACAGAATATTTATTTTCCATAAAATGATGGGAACTTTCAAGCTCTAAAAATGGCAGAAAGTCATCATAAAAGTAGTCTATACAACTCATGCTCTATGTTCATGTATTTTGAAGTTGTATGATAGGAAAAGACTAAAATTATAGTTGTACACTGTAAAAAAAAAAAAAAAAAGATTTTTCAAAGTTGTAAAGATTATTGGAGTATGTTTTAAAATGTTCTTCTTCAAAATGCTTAATTCAATGTGTAACTTTCAGGGTTTTTTGTAATTATTTGTCAAATTTATTTGACATTTCTGAGTGAAAATATTTTCAAAGTAAATCCAACATCATTTTTTTGTAATTCACTGAAAATGCTCAGTTCTCATTCACATTTTTGCATATTCACACACATGTACAGTATAACACATCCAAAAACAACCAATGAAATTTGGCATTATTTGAGATCAAATTGGCAGAAGTACCTGGATTTTGTCGTGTTCGGACCACAGGAACTGGTAACGATTTTAGGGGGAACTAAATTATCTCCTACTTCAGAGTAGGGTCTAAACCAGCACTATAGGAACTACCAGTGACGTAAGTGTATGTTGATTGGCCGAACGCACGTGAAACACCGGCACCTGCCATTTAAAAAAAAGCTGTGTACACACACAGTTTATAGCAGATATATTTACTCCAGAAAGTAACTCAATGAACATGGAAAACAATGGTCGATGGACCTCTCGAGTTAAGGAGAAAATGCAACGCAACTTTGAGGGGACCAAGTGAAACATGATTATGTATTTCTGCTCAGCTAGTTAGGCATCAACCATATGGCAAACGCTAATACTTTTTCATATACTGTCTTCTTTCTTTGTATAACAGGTCTATCTAACATATTAGACAGGCTGTTAAACAAATCATAAACTAATAAAGATGGAGAATGTGAGTGCTCGTGTGCTCAGGCTCTGGCGTTCTCAGCGCCGTCAAAATAAATGTCCACCATGCCGTCAAAATAAAAGTCACAACAACAAGTGCAGCTAATGTCACTTCACTTTGCTACTGGCGGTGCGAATGCAACCAGGAAAATTGCCCTAGGTGAACTATTAGTTCTCAGAGAACCACCCTGGTGGTTAGTTCCTGGAACTACCTGGTACAAAAGCCCCTAAAGTTATTTAATGACTGTGAAATACTTTAAATATAGCACACAAGTCAAACTGACTGTTTTTGTTGTGCAGAAGTTCAACAGAAAAAAAGAAAGTCAGTCAGTAAGTGATAACAGAATCTTCATTTTTGAGTGAACTGTTCCTTAAAGGACATTTGCAGTGGTAAAAGTTTCTCAACACATCAGCCAGCTATGTCTTGTAAAGTTCAGATATATGTGAGAAATGCTGCAAGGATCTTTATTGGGCCCTGTCATTTTTGAGCTGTCCTCTGACCCTCACACATACTGACTATTGCTAAAAGATCTTGTTTGAGCTGAGGTAACTCAGAGTTGAACTCACCTACTGAGCTGTAGAAACACTCAAACAAACCTCTCTCTCTCTCCCTTTCTCCCTGTCTCCTCTTCCTTTATATCTCTCAGCCAGCACCGCCTGCTGTCATCTGGCAGGCTTATCCCCTAACATGCCTCCATATGTTTTTTCCTGTGTAAATGGCTGTGGCTTACAGTGGGCTAATTTCAGAAGAATAGCAAGAAGGCTTTGGGTACTAAGGTGGACTCAGCAGAAAATTGCATGTCTGGCAAGCAGCGAAAAAATGAGTGCACAGTGCAAACATTTCCTAGCTCACAGCAGGCTTAAAGGGATACGACAGAAAGAGATGTTTAGAAGAACATCCAAGTTGTTGTTTTTCCTGAAGTAAAATGTAACCACAGCTTTCTCTGGTTT
Source organism: Anabarilius grahami (assembly GCA_003731715.1). Lineage (NCBI taxonomy): Eukaryota > Metazoa > Chordata > Actinopteri > Cypriniformes > Xenocyprididae > Anabarilius > Anabarilius grahami. Next base: position 4,385,203 of record RJVU01036174.1, on the reverse strand, counting down.
AAAAACAGTTGGACATTCTGATAAACATTTCCTTCGGCATTCACACAAGAATTAAATCATTTGTTTTTTTGGGGATATAATGTACAGCATAACAAAACTACCATTAAAAATTTTGGGGTCAATATGATATGTTTTTTAAAAGAAATTAATATTTTTATTCAGCAAGGACGCATTAAATTGATCAAAAGTGACAATAAAGATATTCACATTGTTACATAATATTTTTTAATTGATAAATAATCAAAGAATCTTAAAAAATATGTAATACGGTTTCTACAAATATATTAAACAGCACAACATTTTGAAATTAAAATGTAATATATATAATAAAATACAAAACAGTTATTTGAATTGTAATAATATTTCACAATATTACAGTTTTTATTGTTTGTTTTTTTATTGTTTTTTAATCAAATAAATTAAGCCTTGGTAAGCATAAGAGATTTATTTAAAAAAAAAAATTTTTTTTACATTTTTTAAAAATCTTACAAACCCCAAACTTTAAATGGTATAGATTCTGTATTTATTTCATAACCTTCAATTTGCATTTGGTTTGGAGGATAACATTAGGTGTAAAACAGTAAAAATAAAAAAAATTTGACATTATCTAATTAATTGAAGAATTAATCAACATATTAATGGGTTATCAAAATTATTGTTAGTAACAGCCTTATTTTTGAGTGGACTATCCCTTTAAAAAAATCCCCTCTGTGTCTATGAAGAGACTACAGTCAAATGACTAGGTGAAGCATAATGAGGCCTCTGATCAGATGACTCCAGCAGCGAGTGGACTCCGACGGTTCTGTGTTTTTCTACTCCCGCTATGAGCAACAGTATAATAGGGGAGCGGCCACTCAGTACGTCCTCCCAGCGCACCCCAGACTGGTGCGATCAATCAGAGCTGTGCTCTTCAGGATAATAACTTTGCCCTATCAGTCTGCCTCAGACCTGTTTACTGCAAACGCAAATAAATGACGTGACCTTCACCTTCAGAGCCGTTTCACTGAGGTCTTTTTCTCAAAGAGGGGTGTGTGATAGGTGTCATATTGTGTGGTATGTGTGTGTTTGAAACAAGGGCTGTTGGAAGTCTATGTCTCCTGGTTACAGTACATGAATACTCCTTTAAGTGGCGACTGTGGTGGCTACCCAGCTTCCTTCGCTCTCTCGCTATCTCCCTTCTCTCTCTCTCTCTCTATAGAACAGATGAACCTTGAGTCCACAGTAAAACTCCTTGTTCCCTAAAATTGGAGCAAGACGTGTGTTACAGCATTAGTACTTAACAGGGCGTGAAATAGCAGCCTGGCTTCCTGACGTCTCCCCATCACTTCAGGTGAGAGAGTAGACGGCGAGATAGATGAGCATCCCCTCTTCCTCTTATTCCTTCCCACAATGCAACAGGGCCACCTGAAAAAGGCATGTCCATTACTGGCTATCTAGTTTCTTTCCTGGTTGTAGTTGATGTCTCCCTCTTCTGACCCTCAGCTGCAAAGGCCTAATCAGGAAGTCAACCACCCGTGATCCCAGCGCATAGCAGACTCATCTATATTCCTAATAATTCCTGGCTACCTAACAGATTTCAAGGATAGCTGTTTTGTCTTTCTATTACATGGCTTTTTAGCACCATCAATTCAAGGGGTGAATCTGATGAATTATGTTGCAGGAAAAGTGCTGAAAAGCGGAAAAGTTAAATGTGACAAACACAGGTAGCTGATGTCAACTCTTTGTGTCTGTGCTGTACTGGCTGACATGAGGGATCATCGTAATTCACTTCAGTTTAGTTTTTGTGCACTTTACAAAGCACGCACTGTAGTTCCAAAGCAACTTTACACAACATTGAGAAATAATCAGGAAAAGAAAATAGTTCCTTACAACTGGCAGTTGTGGAAAACTTTAAGTTAATTATTTTATTATTATTTTTCGTTTCATATTTTATTTTTATTTTATTGGATTTGACATCTAGGGCTTAAGTCAAAACATTAGACATCTTGTAAAGGCGTAAGGGGGTTATCCTGGCTTGACAGCCATTAATTATACATTTTTCAAGCGCAAAAACAATTTTTGTATCATTTTGAAATCAGCGTTGAGGCCCTTGATCAACCGATGCTCTCTTTCTCTGTGTGTGACCAGTTCTTATTTCCTGGACCTTGTATTGTACTTATTACTTCACTTTTTTAAGCAATTTAATAATTTCAAGGTAAACTCTAGTCAATTAGTTTTAAAACATTTTTAAACCACTTTCAGTCAGTGGTTACGTTGATCTTCTTAAAAGTACTATATGAAATCAAAAACTGTGGATGCTGTGCAGGATCTGTAAGTTTTCATGAGGGCAAGTACAAAGTAGAATCAAGGCTTTAAAGCTGGACATCCATGAATTATGGAATAAGCTTTCAGTTTCTGTCCTGTGTAAAATCGGTTCTTTTCTAATGTTCTATGGCCTTGTTTGCCCTCAGAAAGTCTCAGAGATTACTGCACTTCAATAACTAAGGGCCTGGTGAAAGGAAGACAATATCTGGAGAATTCAGTCTCAGTATATATATTTTACCTTAGCCCTAAATAAATTAGGTGTTAATTAACTTAAAATATATCTAGAAAAGTTAGGGCAGGAGTAGCAGTTTACTACCTGCAGAGTATTTTAATTATAGTCACACATTGATTAGTTGCATTATTGATTGATATTGATTAGCCATGCAAATTTTTTATGAAGAAAAAAAAATGGACTTGGACTTGAATTTGTTTCTGAATGGTCAGCTATAGGCACTCCCAACAGGGCTTTGTAATGAAGAATTCTGAGGGGAATTTAATTGATGAGCTACAAGGTTCAGTTAGGTTATTTCTCAGTATGAAACACTAAAACAGCCAATCAGATTTTAGTTAGGACCGGGCGGTTTAGTATTAATTTTTAAAGGTTTTTATTTAGTTTTTTAGTCGGTTTCAGTTATCGTTATAATGCTTTTTTCTCATCTTTACGAAATCAAAAAATCTTTTAACTACCATTCCTGTCAGTAATTTGGACAAGATTAACGCTGTTCAGTGATCAATCATTTGGGAGGTGTGTGTGTGTGGTCCTTGAAAAAATGTCCCCACAAGGATAGACATTTTTGGTCCCCATTAGGGGAAAACAGCTTATAAATCATAAGAAGTGATGTCTTTTTTGAAAATGTAAAAATGCAGAAAGTTTTCTGTGATTGGGTTTAGGTGTAGGTTTAGGGTTAGGGGGTAGAATATACAGTTTTTACAGTATTAAAATCATGAAATGTCTTAAGTATTAAAAATGGAAACCCAACGTGTGTGTGTGTGTGTGTGTGTGTTTGTGTGCGTGTTCTTGTTTATATTACATCGTGGGGACCAAATGTCCCCACGATGTAATAAAAACCTGAGATCACCTACATCGTGGGGACCGCTGGCTGGGAAATGGATTAATAAACATACTAAATTATGTTTTTTTGAAAATGTAAAAATGCAGAATGTTTCCTGTGATGGTTAGGTTTAGGGATAGGGGTAGTGTAGGGGGATAGAATATACAGTTTGTACAGTATAAAAACCATTACGCCTATGGAGAGTCCCCACTAAGATAGCAAAACAAACCTGTGTGTGTGTGTGTGTGTGTGTGTGCGTGTGTGTACTTGTTTTGACTATACTTGTGAGGACATTGATTGGTCCTCACTAGTTTTATCTCAGCCAAAAGAGGTTTAAATCTAATGATGTGCATATTTTTCTGTGATGGGTAGGTTTAGGAGTAAGGGTTGGGTTAGGTGATGGAAAATATAATTGACCTGATATAAAATCAGTTGAAGTCTATGCAATGTCCTCACTAAGATAGAAAAACAAACCTGTGTGTGCTTGTATGTGTGTGTGTGTATGTGAAAGATTGTAGCCAGTAAACACCCAGTCATCAATTCCTGGCCATACCATAAATATTTGTTTCTAGACTTAAATAATTTGTGTTTTGAGTGCTGTAACATTGCCCCTAGCAGCATTTGTGCCACTAAGAGTGGAGGACTCGAGTGCCTCCCCTCTCCTGATTAGCTGTTAATTCAGCACTGTTGATACACATATTGCCCTCCCCAATACCCAACTCATGATTCCGGCATTCTAATAAACTCCCAAACACATATTGATTTCTCTTAAGTGAAGGTGGCAGGGTGGGCGAGTTTTTCATTACCCAGTGGTAATTATACAGATTGAAATAAGCTTTCTTATTTAGATGCAGCTCCCACTCTCTTAACCTCCACCGGCCGAGAGAGCAGCACAACCCCAGTGCACCATCCAGACCCCGTCGGTCCCAACACGTTATTTCATGTTGACTCCATCTAATGCGAGATATCAGCCGTGCAAGTATGCGATGAGCAAGGCTAATGGAGCGTGCCTGTTGCTCAATCACCTCTCTCCATTGATAATAATGAAGACAAATGTCAAAACCGCCTTTTTGTAATGCTGTAATCAAGTGGGCACCTTCTTGGCGGACAGCGGCAGGGAAGGTTGCAGTATGTCACCGCTATCACCAGTCTGTGTCCAGATTGAAAGCAACAGCTACTTTGCAGGATCAGCGATACGCGGCCGTGTTTATTTGTGTTAACGGCGGCCGCTCTCGGTTCCAATTATCAGCATCTCCTTTCTCCAGGGGGACGTTTGTCTGTAATTGTTTAGAAAATGGCTATTATTTCGCGATACGCCACATGCTGTTGTGAGCAGGGTGTGTCCACGTACAGATGCGGTCGCCGATAGCAACAGCTTGCAAAGCCAGATGCGAGACAAGGGGGAGGAAGTGACATAACAGACTCTCTCTCAACAAACCGCTGCTTCCAGCTCTTGTGTGAAATTAGCAGATATGTATAAACTGATGGAAGTACAAAAGTAAAGTTTCAGGTTGCCCAATTCTACAAAAGTTCCAACCTTTTCCCCCAACTGTTTGGGATGCATAGAGAGCTAATCGATTCGCCTCTCTGTCTCTATACCCTTCCTTCTCTCTCTGTTTGTTCTCTGTGTGTCTTCTGTATTTTTTTTTCTGTGACTGCTTACTCCTGCAATCTCTGTATATCATATGTGTGGAAGGCAGATGCTGAATCCGGTTATGATGTTTCTGAGTGTGTTGTTGCCATGGTTTTGCAGCTCCAAACTCTTGCGAGAGCGAGAGATTTGTTGAAGATTTAACTCCGAAGGTACAGAAAGACTGTTTTCCCATGATGACTTGCTGTCTCCTCGAGTGTTGTCAATAAGAAGAATGCTCAAAAAGCAAGGACAGCAGAAAAGGAAGTGCAAAATATAAAATATTCGATTGTTTCTCGCTTAGAATGAAGCATCACTGTGCCACTATGACTGTGGAATGAAGATCAATACTAGTCTTCCAATAACACATTTCACAAGAGTACTGTACAATTAATTCACAAAGTGGTTTGTCCCTCCATACATCTTATGCCTTTGATCTGTTTTTATAAATCTGGCATGAGCCAGACTTCCTATAGCTAATTCAAAGGCTGGATGGAAGTGCTAGTCAGTGCAGTAACTCACCCAGTCGTGTCTTTTAAAACCCTGTGTAATTAGTTTTCAGAACGCACAGCTAATAATCTTAGCATCACTCTGGCCCTCTCAAACCGACAGCAGGGTTTTAGGGCCTCCTCTATGAAGGTGGATGAGGAAGTTTGACATGTTAGGACAGAACAAGAGGATATGAATTATCTACACTTTTCTGTAATTTAATTTCACAGTAATTTAGGATTGGCAGTGTCCTTTTCAATTCATTTGGAATATGAACTGTCCACACGCCACAGGAAGCTGAATTTGAATTTGAATTGGAATGAAAAGAAATGCAGTCAACACATAATGGCATTCTGGGAAATGGAATTTAAAGGTTATATAGGCCAAATTTCTAAATGTTTTAAAAGGCTATCAAGCCAACAATTTCAAGGGGACCTATTATGCCCCTTTTCACAAGATGTAATATAAGTGTCTGGTGTCCCCAGAATGTGTCTGTGAAGTTTCAGCTCAAAATACCCCACAGATCATTTATTATAGCTTGTCAAATTTGCCCCTATTTGGGTGTGAGCAAAAACACACCGTTTTTGTGTGTGTCACTTTAAATGCAAATGAGCTGCTGCTCCCAGCCCGCTTTCCAGAAGAGGGTGGAGTTTTAACAGCTCGTGCTTTGGTTGCTCAACAACAACAAAGCTGGAGAATCTCACGCAGCCAAAATAACGACTGTCAGTAACGGTGCTCAGCCTTACATTGTTCAAACCAGAGTCGGACACTGATGGAGAGACTCAGGAAGAATTTACAACTTATAGAATGCAACTGGACATTTCTGAATGGTTAGTGGATAAATGTATGTAGTTGCTGTGGAGTTGATTTAACTCATCGACCAGCATGTGCCGTCATGTTAATCTTTTGTGCAAATCCAGCATTGAATTGACCCTCGTTTGTGAAGCAGTCCGGCGTAAAATGACATCACATTTAGTAGTATAAGCTGTTTTGTGAGTGAGTCATAAGTAACACTGATACATTTCTGTCAAACACAACTTCTGTTTGTGCTAGCATAAAGTAATAGAGCATATGGAGGCTAAGGGAGGCATATGGAAAGTGGAGCTGCCTAAACAGAAGAAACACATTGCGTTACTTAAAAATGCTTACATTTTCTTCATCTGGAGCTTTGCCTTGCTTGCGAAAACAAAATGGCGGCAACGTGCAGATTAAGGGGCAGTAATAATAAGATCCCCTTCCTACGTCACAAGGTGAGCAAAATCTGAGCAGCTAATTTTTTCACATACTTGCAGAGAAAGTCTTGCCAAAACAAAGTTACTGGGTTGTCCTTTTTCACATTTTCTGTGTTGGTAGATGCACCGGGGACCCGATTATAGCACTTAAACATGCAAAAAGTCAGATTTTCATGATATGAAGAGTTTGGTTCCAAAATGCGATAAATGCCATTTCTTAAAAAATTGAGTTTCCGCCAAAATCAGTATTGTATCTGGTCGGTACTGAAAAGTCGGAAAAAATGATATGTTTTTATAATAAACTTTTTAAAATCAAAATGTAGATTTGTATTTTTTTATGTTTTTATAACCAAAAGATGCTATGTGAAAGTTTGAAACAGAAAATAGTGGTTTTCATCTTGCCACTTTCTTGGTAAAGAAAACACCTTTTTACTCAAATTATTCAAAATGGAGTTATTGCGTTTTGGAACCAAACTCTTCATATCAGTGTTAATTTCGTTGACGAATAATTTTCGTCATAATTTTCGCCAACGACATTTTTTCACGGACGAAAACGAGACGATGATTAAATAAAAATGCGTTTTGAATGACTAAAACTATGACTAAAATCTACTCTAATTTTTGTCAACGAACAAAAACGAGACAAAAATGAAAGAGAGGGACGATTTGGGAAGATATCCAGTCAAGACTGCTGTCCTGTGTGGAAGATGCGCACATTTGATGTGTAACGTGCTGAGCTAACTGCGGGAAACGCGGCGCTGTTGCGCGCTCTACGGGCCTGTGCAGCAGCACTTCAGACTGCCTCGCAATTAATGAATAACGCACATTTATGCCAAGCTATTGCTTACAAGCTAATGTTGATGAATTATGACAATGTTTACTACACAATGTTTATATGGTAATACGTTTTAGACGGATTTAAGAATGCATGTTCTATCACCCTCATGAGCAGCCTGCTACAGTTCAGACTGCAGACATTTCAGAATAAGAGTCACGGTGTATTTCGGGATGGTTTATAATGATTTTTTCCTGGTCATTGTTATTTTGTTTACACAATAAACTGTATTTAATTTAATTTCTATTCAATTCATAGTAAACTACTGTATCTTCTGTCACAGGAAGGAAAGACTAAGAACATTATTTGACACATTAATCAATATATTTTACAAGTATAAGGGTTAACTAAACCTAAAACCAAAGAAATCTTCATTACTTAAAGTAAACGTTAACTGAAATAAAAAATAAATATATATAAAAAATGTAAAAGCTTTAGCTTAACCTGAGGTATTAAAATAAACAGAAATAAAAACTTATAGACATTTAAAAGCATATACTAAAAGACATAAACACAAAAAATTACTAAAACTTTTAACTAAAATTACAATGAAAACAGAAAAACTAAAAATCAAATCTAATAAAAATTGTAAACGAAAACTATAATAGTACCTCAATGATAAGTGTGTCAATCCCTGAAAAGTACTTAATTTTGCTCTTTCGTGTCTTTTTGCACTTGAACGGTCAAAAAACGTGTACACATTTTTTTCAAAATTCTTCGATGAATAGAAAGTAAAAAAAAACAGCATTTATTTAAAATAGAATATTTTCTAACATTATAATTGTCTTTACTGTAACTTTTGATCAGTTTAACTCATCCTTGATGAATAAAAGTATTGATTAATTTTATTTCTATCCCCCAAAAATAAAAATAAAATTCTTACTGACCCCAAACTTTTGAACGGTAGTGTTTAATGTTACAAAAGATTTAGATTTCAGACAAATGCTGTTCTTTTGAACTTTCTATTCATCATAGCATCATGAAATAAAAATGTAAATAACTGTTTTCAACATTGATAATAATCATAAATGTTTCTTGAGCATAAAATCATCATATTAGAATGATTTCTGAAGGATCATGTGACACTGAAGACTGGAGTAATGATGCTGAAAATTCAGCTTTGATCACAGGAATAAATTACACTTTACTGTATATTGACATAGAAAACCGCTGTTTTAAATTGGAATAATATTTCACAATATTACTGTTTTTGTATGTATTTTTAATCAAATAAATGCAGGCTTGGTGAGCAGAAGATACTTCTTTTAAAACATTAAAAAATCTTACTGACCCCAAACTTTTGAACGGTAGTGTATGGCCCAATCCCAATTCTATTTTATACCCCTTCCCCTTCCCCTTACCCCTTGAAACAGAGTGTCAAGGGGTAGGGCTGAAAATATTCCCCTAAGAAATGGGACACCACTACTAGACCTTTACACGTCATCAAAACGTATGAGCCTGCGTGTTTCCTCAGGAGTCCCTGGTTGATACAGAACATACAATACTGATGAATAAGCACGCAAACTGAATGCACTTTTTGTTTATATCATGTAACGTACACGTATTTATGAACGTAACCACAACAAAACAATACATTAATCAGTTAGCTGCCACCGGATTTGAATTTATGTTGTCAAATCAACGCGGGTTTCAATAAAATATAAAAAAATATGTTGTGGAACTATCATAAAGTAAAAAACATTGGCGAACTTTTTTCATAGCGATTTTAACAAATCTTTTTTCGGAGAACATAACCGTATACATGAACACAAGATTAAAGGCAACATAAAACAAGTGATTATTTATTACTAAAATACTGTTTACCGTAAAAAAATACTTACATTTGTGGGTCTCTCTGCTCGCTCGGTCGGCCATGTTGGAAATTTATCATACCCCTTCGTCTGAAGTGTGGTCCCGAAAAATCTTCGTTTGAAGGTCTACCTGGCCCTTCCCCCTACCCCTTCCCCTCCAACCAAATGAGAATTGGGACACCCCTACCCCTTCACGTGAACGCGCGAAACAAAGGGGTAAGAGGTAGAATTGGGATTGGGCCTATATATATCCTTGCATCAATTTTGAATGGTGCACAACCCTTTTGAGAAGTCTTTTTCTTTAGTTCCATTTTCGTGATGCTAATGAAATTACACACTTCACTTTTAACCCTCTGGAGTCTGAGGCTGATTTGGGGCCTGGAGAAGTTTTGACATGCCCTGACATTTGTGCTTTTTTCAGTTGTTCATAAACATATTAATGACACAAGTGTCATTACACTGTATTCAGCATAAACTAGGCTACCATAATATGTGAGAAACATGCATGTACATGTTTGCGTTTTTGAAGGAATATTGTTTATGCGTGGTTATTGAAAAAACAAAAAACCTAATTCACTGAAATAAGGCCAAAAAAATATATTAAACCTGTGTTCACAAGACTTCTGGGTATTGGAGGTTGTAGACTAGAGTTTTTGCTTCAAAATTATGTAAAAATTATCCTGTCTACTCTTTCATTTATAACAATATATTGATTTAGTTTTTGTAAGACACTTTTTGTCAAGAAACACAGTATGCGTAGAGGCGTGAATCATCATGAATAATGGGTCATTTACACCAGAGAAGACAAAAGAATCGCATAAAGAAGCTCTAATGAGCTGCATAATAATGAGGCCTTTCAGTCAGGTAGGCTGTGAAAAAACCCTCTTCGATTATGTCTCAAAGCTCATCATGGTGTATATCAAACATACAGAAAAAACAGCAATACTGTGAAATATTATTACAATTTAAAATAATGGTATTCTATTATATACTTTAAAATATAATGTATTTCTGTGATGCAAAGTGTCTGAACAATTATGTTACCTCTATGGCATTTCATATAGCCTTTTAGCTTGAAAAGCATGCACATATATTGATGGATTCTCATTTGTTTATGTCAATTTTCTATACAGAGGAGTAATATTTATTCAATATTTATTGTCATCACTGTGAGCGCTGGATGCTGTGTTTTCAATTCATATTTGTAGCCGGAGGGCGCTCTGTGCACCTTTAGTTCACAAATTCATCTAAAGAAGAATAGGAACCAGGAACTAACGGCATGTCTTCTAGAGATCGCTAACCATGGCTTTAACATCCAGATAAACACTTTTCAAGACAATAAATACACGATTGAGACGATGTATGCATGTATTACCTCTGAATTTGCGTCTGAATAGCGCTGGCTCCGTGGGCGTGGCCGCATTAGCGGATAATGAGCTGAATCACGGACTTCTGACATGGCTCTCTTTTCATACAGATTACATAAACAAAGAATATTTGTTTTCGCTTTGACTTACACGATTTAAAACCTGACATTTCTATGTTTTTTTAGACATAAGTCTCATTTTTGTGTCATTAGTATTCACTAAGTTACACTTTATTTTCTGAGAACTATCAGATTGGAGTTCGTTCAGAGGGAGATGAGAGAACACGCATCATGTTAGTTTTCTTTATTTTACAAAAAGCACAACATTTAGTTTTTACTCTGAGTGTACACAAATAAAAGAAGATATTCAATAGTTTCAATTGATATATTACTTATGTCTCTATGACAAAAAATGACAGAGTATTTTAAGTCTGTTTTGCTGCAATGTGAAAAAATTCCTACAAAACGCGCCGCCACGTTACCCGACTCCGACTACAGACTATAATGCATTATAATGCTTACATATTCATGAGTATACCTTTAAAGTGTGTAATGCATTAAAACATAACATATCACATTGGGTCTTTCCAGTATAACTACTGGAAAGATAAGTATTATAATATAAGTATTATAATATATTTTATCTTAATCTTAATGCATTATAATTTATAATACATTACATATACAAGCTTCAAGTGATGTGTTACCAACATAAATACATTTTTAATGATGAACATAAAGGCTTTTAGTTAGATGACTTGTAAAATTGAGTGGTCGTATGAATGCCACTGATTGCGTGAGCTTTTTAAAATACAATTTGTTGGCCGTCTGGCCTTCTCTCTGTTATTATCTACCTGATCAGTGGAGCTGTGCAAAAGACATTCAAGGTTTGCTTTTCAAATCCAGTGGAAGAGAAAGAGACTTTTCTTCAAGGTAAAGCCAGAGACAAGGCTACAGGCTGAGGAACACACCGCTCTCCACCATCAACACCACGTCCCTTGTTCTGCCTCTACTTATTAGCTCTGCTGTGACCTCACCTCCTTTGCCTTCACTCTTCTGTAAAAACAGACAGAGATCACTGATTATTTTTATGGGCTATAACACCTTCAGCACTAATACCTGTGCGCCGGTGTAGAGAGAGCATAACGAAGGAGAGATGTCTTTGTTTTGATGTATGATTCTGTGCGCAGCGCTCGAGTCTCTTCCCTGGGAGTGTGGAGTTCACAGCTCATTTGTCAGCTCGGCTGATGATGGAATTTCAGCATTCAGCACACAAATCAGAGCCGAGCGAGTTCAAAGCGACGACACTAAGCATGCAGCTTTAAACTGACTAGCGAGCGCTTTCATAAAGACTTCTTTTTTTTCTCTTAGGTCATCTGAAATTCCTTTTTAATTACCTACGTCAGGGCCTGGACACTGTTACAGACTCACTTTCCACCCCTTCGTCTAAGAAAAGAGAGGATTAGCTTCACTTTGTAGTCGACAGATGTTCCAGTTTCAGAGTGATATGTGTAATATAAAAGTAAGCCGCAGCATAATTGCACTGAGAAAAGAGGTGAGAGATGTATCGTGTTGTCAGATCAGCGGAGGGAGTTCCCAGGAGGCTTCTCTTCAGAAGGATGTTCATAGAACCGGCTGTCAACTTCTGTTTGTCATGGCTATGTTCATTCATTCGCTTTTAGATCAGTGTTAAACTGTCTTTCAATGCCCCAATCTGACTTTTGTCTGCAGTGAGATTGGTGAAAAAGGAGGCAAGCGGTGCCAGAGTCTCTTTGTGACATCATTAGGGTTTGACGTTAACCCTGGGTGACGTTATTACTGCGTGTTTGTGATTGCGTGCGCTCATGTTTTCTGCAAGGTCTGCAGAAATCTCCCCGAATCGATAGTTCTGTGTGATAGTTCTACCTTCTCCGTCAAGGTGTCTGTGTGCGGTACGCACCAAAAGATGTTTACTTTTGCGAGCTGACCGCTAAGTCATGCATTATTGACACATGGTGTACAAGTTGGAATTTGCTGCTCTGTATGCTTAATAACTGTAAAATCAAAATGTAGCAATGTTCCAACATCCCGTCTTCAAAGGCAGCGTAATGAGCAGCGAGAGGAGTTCAAAGGGAATGCTAAAGTGTTTATATAGAGCAATATAACGTCCACAGAGCTGCTTATTTTACCACTGATATGGAGGGAGTTGATATTTAACATGAAAGGACTGCTTAAGAGGAGTTTAACAGAAAAAAAACAGGTTAAAGCCTTTTGCTTCGGGCAACAGGGGAAACAGTTAAGCACCCTTCCCATTTAGTCCTGCCTTTCCCTGGGTTCCTTTTCACAAATGGATTTGTGTGGCTGTTTTTCACTGTTGCTTGTTCTTGTTTTATTAATCATTTCATTATTTTCTTTTGGTGGTTTAAAAGCTATACTAATGAGTCTTATAGATTTTACAATAAATAAGAACTATTGATATTTCTGTAAATCTGTTGGTAAAACTTCAGGTTGGAACAATAAGGTTCCATTCATTTGCATTAGGTATCATGCGCTAACAATGAGCAATATTTTGTCAACTGTAATTTATTTCAGGCTGTATTGGCGCTTTTCCACTGCGTCGTAATACTTGGCTCAGCTTGCTTTACTTTCGGTTTGCTTTTCCACTGCAGTTTAGTACCGCTTCAAAGTGGGTGGATTATTGACTGATCGTTATAGACTGATTGACCAATCAGTGATCTGCAGTGTTTACTCATCACATTTAAAACTGTGTCCAAATACACTTTTTTTTCCTCTCTCTCTCTCCTCATATACTCTTGCAAACTACTGTATGTGACTTACTATGTAGTGAAAAGTGAATGACTGAATATGTGTAATATATGCAATGTGTAAAAGGTTCACGCTTTTGTTCTCTCATGCTCCTCATGAGTTCAGCACTGCAGTGAGATGTCATGATAGACATGAGCAGTGGAAAATTTTCCAGTTTTCTTTCCACTCTTTCCACACTGACAGCTACTATATTCTGAGAAAGTCTCATGACATTGTGCTGATGCTTATATGACTACTATAGCTACCAATATAGATCTACTGGATATTGACTGCATTTGCAAAATGACAGTGTGGACAGTCAGTTGTGTGCAGTTGTGACCAAAGCCTTAGAAGCAGCATACAATGGCAAGAGTAACTCTAAGGGCCAGAGAGAGGTGAAAAATGGTAATGGGAAACTCATTTAGGACTTTTTTGGTGCATTTTAAGTGGACAAAAAAGAAAAAATGTTATGACCCCTTTAAGATGCATGAGCTGTTGGCCTGCTTCCACCATCTCTTTCCACTGAGAGAGATCTCGACACAATTAGTCATAAAGCTCAGACACATAAAAATTAATCCTTAATCATCATTAAAGACAACATGAAACTGCATTTGCAATGCATTTAACTGCTTCAGTGAGACTTCAGTTGGATCCAGAAGTTCCATACTGGAAAATTTCAGGATTTTTTAAAATTTAAAGCATATAAAACCTGTGATGTAAAGATTCTGCACTATTTAAATAAGTAAATTTGTGACCATGTGACTTCTTTATACAGGTGGTCACATGTTCTTGTTTCCATTGAAGCACAAAATTCTCTTTAGATCATCCTCAAATCATGCCGGAAAATATGATCATCAGGTTTTACAAACTTGTGTATGGCAGACCAAATAATAAGATTTTATGGTAATAAGGTTTTTTTTTTTCCCCACCCATATGGGCTTGTTTTTTCTTTAAAAAGTCAGAAAAATATATGATAAAAGATAAAATAAAATAAAAAAAGATGTTCCGATGAATAATTGTACATTGACCAGACCACAAGACCAGGGCTGTTTATTTATTTATCTCTGATGCATTTTGATTTCATGCTGTCTTTAACATAGCAAATACGGCTTTTGAGGTGGAAACTATAACACAAGAATTACCTCACATCATATCAAAGTGCTTTCAAGCATTTTAGAATATTCAGATTACAGTTCAATCTTCAGCACAATGATCCTCACACTGAGTGAGCTGAAACACTTAAGGGTCTCTTCTGCACAGCACGGAGTCTGTTTGCCTCAACACCGAGGCCCACGGTACGAACCCCCCACTTTCAGCCCGTACTTGAGAAAATGCACACACGCACACACCTCAGCGGTCATGCCAAATCCACTCTCTTTCTTCAAGGATTTGGGATTAAGGAATCCCCTGTAGGAGAAAGATAGATCTATTAGAAATGCCTCTGAAAAGTGGACAGGAGAGGAGGGGCGGCAGAGAGAAGGAGAAAAGAATCAAGGAGGAATATCACGCATAGCGGACACAGAGAGAGAGAGAGAGGCAGAATAAACGCGATATAGCCCCAGGCAAACAGTGAACAATTGCTACTCTGCCTCATGTAACCCGCTGCAACCTTAAACAGCAAATTTTTTTCAGTCAATTAATTTCTGCTGGTTGGAGATGGAACGCTCACTTAGGGGGCTTTATATGTCTCACTGCACTGAAGGGCATTAGTCAGCAATACAGAGCCTTTTCTCGATGACGCCGAGCACAGAATCATCAACAAAAGCATTATCAAATACACAAAGCATAACACTTCCCCATAATGCAATATCAACATTCGACTATAACATTAAATGGCTTTTGAAAGTGTTTCAGCTTGTGAGATTGTTTCAAACGATTTCTCAATTGTGCATGTGTGGGTGCGTGTTGTATACGTCTCGCAGTGTTGAATAGCAGACGGGCTGTGATTCATCAGTCCCACAGCACTATATAAATCAGACTCTATCTATAGAGTGAGAACAGGACTTTGGGTCTTCTCTCATTCTTAATAAGCTTCAGGCACCATGGCTGCTGATTTCTTGTTGGCCGGTATAAAGAATGGCTGACGTGGCCATCTTGCAGGCTTAGCGCGGTTGATTGTTTTAGTAAATGTAAACAGGCATATTTGACAATCACAGCCCATCAAAACAGCAGGCTTATGCATAAGGCCTTGCAGCATAAATGCAATAGACCTGCTGCTATGTATTATGTTTTTATATGAATCAAACTCTCTTTAATATTAAGCAAACTCCTACAGAATGAAATTAGTATTAATGTAATACACCAATCAGGCATAACATTATGACCACCTTCCTAATATTGTGTTGGTCCCCCTTTTGCTGCCAAAACAGCCCTGACCCATCTAGGCATGGACTCCTGAAGGTGTGCTGTGGTATCTGGTAGGGATGCACCGATACCAAGCTCATTTATGTAAAAATACCCCCGATACCAAAGACCGATACCTCACGTGACGTAACTGACAGAATTGTCCGTGCACAGAGACACCGACGGCAGCAGCAGAAACAATTTTAGCCTCAGAGGTGTGGAAATACTTCAAAATTAATGATGACAACACACACATTGCGAACTGCATGCTTTGAATCACAATTCGTTATTGATTAGTGAAGGCGGGATAGGCGGAATTGCGCTGAATGACACAGACCAGAAGCGCACTCTCTCTCTCTTTCTTGCGCGCGATCCCAGTTCTCTCAGACAGCGCTCCATCGGTTCTCCACGCGCCTGAATGGTCAAATGCACACATAGTTGTCAAAATGTCCATCCTGTGGATTATCTCACGTAAGTAGCCTACAGTCGGTTATGGCTTATGTGGACGTAAACATTTGGGTAAAAATAGGATATGTGCCAGTATCCATGGATTCGGTCTTAAAGGGACCTTAGCCTATATTTGTCGTTAATGTTAATAAAACAACAAAATATGTTAAATAAATGTATACATGGTAAATAAATCTACTGTATCTGAAAAACAAGTTTATTTAATTTGTATCTCTATAGTATTTGTTGTATTGTTTGTAAATTTCTTTTTATATAACAACAATTATATATATATTGGTAATTATGCCCTGTGAAGGTTATTGGACACTGTGAAATTTTAAAAATTATTACTTTTTTTCATTAGAGTAATAATAAAGTAGCTGTCCTACATTAATTAGTCTCACTGTGTTGTGCTTGGAAAACTGCAACATCCACAAAAAAAAAAGAGAGAGAGAGAGAAATTAATAAATGTATCGGTATCGGCGAGTACTAGAAAAAAAGTATCGGTACTCGTACTTGGTCCTTAAAAAATGGTATCGGTGCATCCCTAGTATCTGGCACCAAGATGTTAGCAGTAGATCCTTGAAGTCCTGTAAGTTGCGAGGTGGGGCCTCCATGGATCGGACTTGTTTGTTCAGCACATCCCACAGATGCACGATTGGATTGAGATCTGGGGAATTTGGAGGCCAAGTCAACACCTCAAACTCATTGTTGTGCTCCTCAAACCATTGCTGAACCATTTTTGCTTTGTGGCAGGGAGTATTATCCTGCTGAAAGAGGCCACAGCCACCAGGGAATACTGTTTCCATGAAAGGGTGTACATGGTCTGCAACAATGCTTAGGTAGGTGGTACGCGTCAAAGTAACATGTAATGCTCCGTGGTCCTGTTCTGATGCTCACGTGCCCACTGTTGGCGCTTTCAGCAGTGGACAGGGGTCAGCATGGGCATCCTGCCTGGTCTGCGGCTATGCAGCCCCATACACAACAAACTGCATAGCCTGTATTCTGACACCTTTCTATCAGAACCAGCATTAACTTCTTGAGCAATCTGAGCTACAGTAGCTCGTCTGTTGGATCGGACCACACGGGCCAGCCTTCGCTCTCCACGTGCATCAATGAGCCATGGCCGCCCATGACCCTGTCGCCAGTTCACCACTGTTCCTTCCTTGGACCACTTTTGATAGATACTGACCAGTGCAGACCGGGAAAACCCCACAAGAGACGCAGTTTTGGAGATGGATCTAGCCATCACAATTTGGCGCTTGTCAAACTCGCTCAAATTCTTACGCTTGCCCATTTTTTCCAACATCAACTTTGAGGACAAAATATTCACTTGCTGCCTAATATATCCCACCCACTAATGAGTGCCATGAAGAAGAGATAATTAGTGATATTCATTTCACCTGTCAGTGGTCATAATGTTATGCCTGATTGGTGTATGTCTAATGTTATGTAGTAAAGACATTGATGCAGTTTTATTTTATATTTAATTAAATTAAATGTTTTTTTCTGTAGAATTTTAATACTTTTTATTGAATTATTTTCTTGAATAATTTTACATATTTTAATTATTTTGTGTAATCTTTGTCCTATTGTTTTTATTTGTTTTATTTCTTATAATTTTTCTTTTTTTTATTTTGTTACTGATAAAATTTTTTTTTTTTTAAATAATAATTGTAATTGATT